>CM060330.1:43376814-43401814 GCA_030674155.1 Stramonita haemastoma
CTAAACAGATTCAATGGTGCTGGCCAAATGAGAATGGAAAGAGAAGTTTGTCATTCTATTAGGTGGCTTACATATGGGAAAGGCGTCCTTTGCCACTCTTGGAGATTTGCTCCATGGCAGTGGATGGACGCATGCTTTGGCCCAAGCAAATATTGCTACACCTGGAACAGCTGATTCATTCCTGACAGCAGCCTATGTTACACAGGCAAAACATGCACACCCAAGTTACAGCTAGTGCGTTAGCAATACTGTTGCACAAAGCTTACGATGCATACAGCTGTGAAGAGAGTATACCAGCAACATGTGGTCAGAATGTGCTGTGTTCTCACATTCACCAGGACAGTTCATCTCTTGCACCATGCACACATGAAGAGGCAGACACCAGAATGCTTCTTCACGCAGTCGATTCAGCAAACAAAGGGTATTGAAAAATTAAGCTGTGTACAGTGGGCACAGATGTTCTCGTTCTGGAAGTTTTGGCTGTTGCATGCCTTGAAGACACTGAAATTTGGGTGGCCTTTAGCACTGACAAACACCTCAGGTATACACCTGCACATGACATGACCAAAGAACTTGGTAGTGAAAAAGCATGTGCACTTCCCATGTTCCATTCCTTTATGGGTTGTAACACTGTGTCGTTGTTTGCTGGCAAAAGGAAAAAGACTGCATTCGACACATGGAAGTCTTTTGATGAGGTCACATCTGTATTTTCTGCTTTGTTCGTGGATCCATTGGCGTTCAATGATGACTGTATGTCTGTGTTGGAGAAATATGTTGTACTTCTGTATGACCGCACTTGCACAGACACTACGTGAACTCAGCCAGGAAACACATCTTCACTACCAAAGGTAGATCCATCGACAACATACCACCAACAGGAGCCGCCCTGCTACAGCACACAAAACGGGCAATATGCCAAGGTGGACATGTGTGGGGACAGGCACTGGTCTGTTCTCCGGTTCTTCCATCTCCAGAGATGTATGGCTGGCGAAAGTGTGCAACACAAGGCTAGCAGCCATTCTGGACAATGTTGCCAGAAGTGGTGGAGTCATGTTCTGCATTGCTGTGATGTGGGTGCAAGAAAGGGTGTAGGGGGCTATGCAGGTGTATCAGGGCTGCTGTTAAATGTACATCACTCTGTCAGTGCAGAGGGAACTGTGACACAATGATTGTGACAAGGGATGATGAGAACCCACATCTGCATTCTACATTCTGGACGTAGTGACTGCTCATGCTGCCACAAGCGATGGCGTCATGTTCTGAATTGCTGCGATGTGAGTGCAAGAAAGGGTGTAAGGGACAATGCAAATATGCCTTAAATGTACATCATTTTGTCACTGTAATGAGAACTGTGACCACAATGACAGTGACTATGAAATTTTATGATAGTCCACATCTACATTGTAGATATAGTGACTGCTCATGGATATTCACAAATCGGATCTTGTCCATCTTAAAAACGGACATAAAACTGGCCAATATGTGGTTTTATATGCATTATATCAAATGAATAACATCTCCATTAGATTTCTCATGTTTAAAAACATACCAAAAGACTCCTCATCCATGTTCTCGTCTCAACTATCTACAAAGATATAACAGTTTACAAATATTTCATAGCCGATGGTGGCCATCTTGGATTTTTGCAGTTTATAGGCTTAAAGGTAAAAATCCAGCTTGGCACTATATCTAAATTTTCTTAGTATGTCCTTAACATCATTTGTGCAAATTTTGGTGCTTTTACCACAAAACCCACAATTCGTCTGTATACATGCACAAAACGGCTTTGCTAAACCTTGATCGCACTGGCACACAGGCACACACGTTTTGTGTGATTGGGCATGCTTACAAACGTCTGTGCATAAATGCGTCTGTGCGTGTATCTGTGTGTGTTCCTAAATGCTGGCATCTCGCCCATAGAAAAGGACAAGGGGAAAAATCATCAAGAAGAAAAGAGCAAAAACCGAGTCACAATATCTAGCCATCACCTCTCCCTGTGCTCTTCTGCGGAGTACAAAGGTAAAAACAAACACAGGGTAGACCTAAAGGTGTCCCATAACCTGTATGATCGTAGGGGAGCGAGGCATCAGAGACCTCAACTTCTCTAGGGGCCAGCATATTGAGGGCGGCGCCCATCTCCTCTCCCTCGCTGCTTTACCTTCCCTGTCCCTAAAGAGGGCAGGTACCCATTTACAGCTGGGTGAATTGGGGGAACTGTGCTGAAGGCAAGGCGCGTAAACGGTCACCCATCCAACTGGTAACAACCACGCTCCACGCTGCTTAACTTTGACTTGGGGAAAGCGCGTGGTCTGACCACTTAGGTATCCCGCCCCCATTTATTTATCACATAGTATTAGACTACACACTCGCTTCCATTTGAATTGACAATGGAGACAACAAAAACGTCTCTTTCTGTCCTCCACTCACGCTCTCAGACATAGATCTAGACCCACAAACACACTGCATGCAACATTGTGTCATTTTCGGGCTTAACAATATCAAATCTGAGGCATGTTTAGGGGGTGCAGAAAATGATGATGCATTTAAGAAGGGCTTATAATTTTCTAAACACATTCAAACACAAATACTTTATCATATCATATGAGAGAGAGAGAGAGAGAGAGAGAGAGAGAGAGAGAGAGAGAGAGAGAGAGAGAGAGAGAGAGAGAGAGAGAGAGAGAGAGAGAGAGAGAGAGAGAGATTCACGTAGAATACAAGCAAAGGACTGTGTGACACTTGTGCCATGAATGTTTTGTTTTGTTTTGTTTTTGTTTTAGATGTGTCTTAAACTGATTTTGTTTTTGATACAGTTAAGTTATCTTGGGGGCTTGTTCCATAAATTAAATTTTATTTTGCATAAATCATTTCTTGGTCTTGAAAAATGTTAACTCATGATTGCGCTTGTGCTAATTAATTTCGAAGCTATAAGTAATCTTCTGAAGAACACTTCCACTTATAATTTTCTGTACAAATACAGCTTTATTAAAGACGAAAAAGTCTGTTGTCCATGTTCAGTGCATGTATGTGTGCATATGCACACGCACAAAATAATGCGTTTTGCCAGTGGCGAACTTTCATACTATCTATCTAACTATCCCGTAGTCTGGCGACCATGGGGGCACCCTGAAGACTTGACAACCAGCTCCCTCCATTCCTCTCTCTGTTCTGCCTTTCTCAAAGTTTTGTTCAGTTCTAGGCTTGTCCATTCCCTGTCGTTGTCCTCCCATCTCTTCCTTGATCTGCCTCTTTTTCTTCCTTGTTCTTCAAGAAGGAACAACATAATACGCTCCTGTGAAAATTCTTAGATTTTTGAACAACCAAATTTGTCTCCTTTTACAGGGAACCGTTCACGTGTCGGGGCTACCAGTACCACTGATTGCTGCCCTGCTGGTTTCTGCTGCTGTTGCCGGCGTGGATGCCCAGACGTGCCAAACTGAACTGGGAAACTGTTCATTTAAAAACACCTTTTGTCAGTGGTCAAAGTGGAGGTGGTCTCATTCATCTTCATATTCCTACCTTTCAAATGGGAGGCGCCTAGGGTCTCTAACAAGCAGATACCTGTGTGTGGACAGTGCTGTGTCCCACTGTCTACAGTTGAACTACTACCTGAGGAATACCAATAACTGTTCCCTGAAACTTTACCTTTCACATCGACACAACGCTTCAAAGATCCAGCTATGGAAAACTTCAGGGGGAGGAATGTGGAAGACAGCTAGGATCGCTGTGAACAGTGACTCTACTTTTCGGTTGGTAATCGAAGGTACACGAAAGACAGAAACAAGCCGTAGAGAAGTACGAATTAAAAATGTGGTCTATGACAAAAATAGCTGTAGCAATGAGCAGGTCTCCACAACGACAACTGTCTCATCCTCAAGAACCCGCCGCCTGACCACAAGCACATCCACTCCAACCCCTGTTGCTTCCAGCAGAAAAAACACACTGACCACTGTTTCTTCTTCACACTCCACTTCGTCTTTTCCCGTCAGCACACACTCCGTAACACACAACAGTTCAGCAGATGGACTCAGAGGAGATGCTGACTCTTCCGCAGATGTCGGAGTTACGGTTGGAGTTGCCCTGTCAGCTGTCGTCGTTGCCTGCCTCATCGTCACCCTCATCGTTTTCCTCCGGTGGAAACAGCTGATGTGTTGGAGGCCGCAGCGTGATGATAAGCAGACGGCAGCTCAGGTCTGCTTCAAGGGAGAGGCTTGCGGTGCTAGCTCCTTTAACGCTGGCACCAGCAGAAACGACAACTACGCAGAGTTAGACATAGCAGATGCCAGCCGTCCGCATTGTTACACTTCTCTGGGGGAAGTCAGAGCCTCACAAGCAACGTCCATGGAGAACTGCAGTACCACTGTCAGAGACGTGAGCGGAGACCCCTCAACCCTCACACAATCCACAGCAGCACTGTACGAGCTGGCGAAACCAGTACTACCGTCTGCACCCAACGGGCTGGTGAACTGCGGGTTTCAAAGTTCCCTGGACAGTCTTTATGAAGACGATGGCGGGAAGAACGCCCTTCAGCACCAAGAAGGTGAGGGACACAGCGACTACAACGTTGTCTGTTTTAACAAAACAGATGGGAAGGTACACACAGAGGCAGTTTACAGTGACCAACCTCCATACGATCACATCCACAATGCATGCAAGTCTGATGCTGAAGGGCAAGGAAGGCTTGGTAGTGCATTAGAAAAGGATCCACAGATGCTGTCACATCCCTCACTTAAAGACGAGGCACTGCGCGGTGAACTGGGCGGGGAAGCATCATCTGTGTATCACGTCCTTGAAGAGTCAGAAAAGCAAAATCCTCGCGTCAAACCTACAAGTGACTATCAGGTCGCCAAACCCCCTCTGGCTGAGGTCTCTATGAAACAGGAACTGGAAAACCCTGCCACAAGTGTGTACCATATTCTTGAAAACAATGGTACAACACCACAGAGCGGACCAGACGATGAAAGTAGAGCAGTACTTCAGTCCACAGAAGACACGAGGTCATCTCACCCTGACCCTGATGACGCTTACCTGGTCCTTGTGGCAGAACCAACGCTGCAGCTTCCGTCCCCCCACACCTCAGAGGACATTTACCAAAACCTGACACAAACGCGTGGAGACGAAAATGCCGCCTGTGACTCCAGGGACGTAATCCATAAATCCTCATTGCCTTCAAAGCCTGAGTCTTCTCCCTTACCCAGTGAATTCGCTTACAATTGTCTGCGCTTTGACAAAACTGGAGCTGCGTTTGCTGATAGAGAAGAAGAAGGAGGAGAGGGTGTGGGGGATGAGATATACAGCCATTTGAAGGAAGGAGGAGAAGGCACGTATGATGAAGTGAGGAGAGAGGGAAGAAGGAATGTCATTGATGAGGACTATTCTCACATCTAGAGAGACGGTGCTACTTCCTCCCCCCCCCCCCTTCTGTGTGTGTGTGTGTGTGTGTGTGTGTGTGTGTGTGTGTGTGTGCGTGCGTGCGTGCGTGCGTGCGTGCGTGCGTGCGTGCGTGCGTGCGTGCGTGCGTGTGTGTGTGTGTGTTTCTGTGCATGTGTGTCAGTGCGTGAGAGAATTCATCTATTTTATTTATTCATTTTATTCTTTTATATCGAGGATAATGGAATATGCACTCATGTTGTTGTTGTTGTTGTTTTTTTACATCCAGTCCCAGTGTGTATGCAGTTTTGTAATCTTGTCATTTGAAATTATGTAAGTAAGCACATTTCTCCAGAAGAGGGTTGCATGCCATCATGCAGAACAGGGTTGCCTGGTAAGCGTTTCCCTCAGCTTTTTGTCTGGAGGTTTGGTCTTCATCTGGAATGAAGTAACATTGGTGACATTGCATATTATATTGATACCATGTGTATGATTATATTGGCATACAAATGTTTTAATGCATATTACACGATCGATTCTTGTTGTTGTTGTTGCTGTTGCTGTTGCTGTTGCTGTTGTTGTTGTTGTTGTTGTTGTTGTTGTTGTTCTTCTTCTTCTTCTTCTTCTTCTTCTTCTTCTTCTTCTTCTTCTTCTTCTTCTTCTTCTTCTTCTTCTTCTTTTCCTTCTTCTTCTTCTTCTTCTTCTTCTTCTTCTTCTTCTTCTTCTTCTTCTTCTTCTTCTTCTTCTTCTTCTTCTTCTTCTTCTTCTTCTTCTTCTTCGCATTCTTTGCATTCTTCGCATTCTTCTCCTTCGGATTCTTCTAAGTTTCCTGTACAATAGATTTTGTATGTACATATTGATATTACATAAAATGTGTGTTTGATTATAACTGTGAACAAATATTATGCATACATAGATCATATTACGCAAAGCATAAATCCATTCTACACGTTGATTTAGTGTAATCTGAGTGTATGATCATAACTGTGAAAATCTTATGATAGGAAATACTGTGATACTTGAAGTATTTAGTATTTTGTGAATGTTATCTCTGATTTTAAAAAATCTGATAAGAGAAAATCTTGGCCAAGAGTAAAAGCTGTGTTACTGTTAGTTATTGACATAAACTAAGAGCCGAGGCCTACATCAAACAGTTGTTATCCCCATGGGGATGTGCCGGGGGCCTGTCAGAATAAATAGCATCTCCACCTACAAGAAATTCTGTGCAGTAATTCCCTCTTTTCTATCCCTCTCTTTCTTTCTACCTTGCTCCCTTTCTTCTTGCCACCTCCTTCTCGTCTGTTTTCTGCATTCTTGGTCCCTTCCCCTGACTCTTTTCCAGAAAGACTTTTTAAAAAAATCTCCCATGCCGAAGTCAGATAGAAAAGAGGGAATTCCCAGCACATCATTTCCAGAAGGTGGGGATGCTAGTTATGCTGACAGGTCCCTGGCATTCCCACGGGATAGCCTAGTGGTCAGAACATTGCGCTCGCAATTTGACGACCCGAGTTCGATTCCCGGGGATTTTTCCCCTGGAGTTAACATCAGTGCTGACTCCACTCTCCCCAAAAGTCATTCGGATGAGACTGTAAACCGAGGTCCCGTGTGTGAACGTACGCAGAACATCTTGCGCACACGTTAAATCATGTTCCACTTTTTGGAGGAGTAGGCCATCGTGTGCCGGTGGGAACGGGTGACAATATTTAATGGCTGTCCAGCTTCTCTTGCCATCATGTAGAAAACATGTTTTGTTTGGCTGATTTGAAGTTAGACAGCGGGGCTTGAATGGGAACCGAAAGTCTTCAAACAGTGGAGAGATCTTCTTTTTTTTTCTTGTCTTTTTTTTAATTTTTATTTTTTAAGATACCGGGTATTCATTATTACTGATTTTGAATTAGACAACGCCATTTCTTTTATACTGTATTGCCAACTGTATTCATCATGCTTTATCTTTTATCGTAAATAAGTATAGGCTTGTGTGTGTTCCTGTAAATAACCTTGTAGATTTTTGTTGTTGTTTTTTTCACTACCGTACTTTCCCCAAGCTAAGGTTAAGCAGCATCGAGCACGGTTACCAAGTGGACGGGTGACCGTTTGCGCGTCTTGGCTTCAGTACAGTCCCCCAGTTCACCCAGCTGTAAACGGGTACCTGCCCTCTCTAGGGTCAGGGAAGGTTAAACAGCCAGGGAGAGGAGATTGGCGCCGCCCTCAATATGCTAGCCCCTAGAGAAGCTGAGGTCTCTGATGCCTTGCTCCACTACCACCACATAGGTTATGGGACACCTTTATCTCTCTTTTTTTACACCTTGTAAATATGGCGTGTGTGCTAAAAATGCATTTCTCTAAGTTACATTTTATAATAGGTGAAATTAGCATTATTTTTGTATAGTGCAATGTTTTGATACTTTGACCTTGTGAATATGTGGAAAATATATTCAATAAAGATTTCAGTTTATCGAAATGCCTTTTGTGTTCGTATTTGTACGCCAAGTCTCTGTAAATGTGTCAACTTTTGTTCCGGACAATGTGTGTGTGTGTGTGTGTGTGTGTGTGTGTGTGTGTGTGTGTGTGTGTGTGTGTGTGTGTGTGTGTGTGTGTGTGTGTACAGAATCCGTGATACAGAGAGAGAGAGAGAGAGAGAGAGAGGAGAGAGAGAGAGAGAGAGAGAGAGAGAGAGAGAGAGAGAGAGAGAGAGAGAGAGAGAGAGAGAGATTGATTGATTTGATTGATTTGATTTATTCTTTTATATCGAAGGATAATGGGATAAGCACTCTTGTGCTTTTTTACATCCAGTCCCCGTGTGTGTGCAGTTTTGTAAATGTCATCTGTTCCCACCGGCACACGATGGCCTACTCTTACGAAAAGCGGAACAGGATTTAACGTGTGCGCAAGATGTTCTGCGTGCGTTCCCACACGGGGCCTCGGTTTAAAGTCTCATCCGAAGGACTTGTGGGGAGAGTGGAGTCAGCACTGATGTTAACTCCAGGAGAAAAATCTCCTCGACCAGATTCGAACCCGGGTCTTCAAATTACCAGCGCAATGTTCTGACCACTAGGTTATCAGAGAGAGAGAGAGAGAGAGAGAGAGAGAGAGAGAGAGAGAGAGAGAGAGAGAGAGAGAGAGAGAGAGAGAGAGAGAGAGAGAGAGAGAGAGAGAGAGGACTTCAGACTTCAGACTTCAAATAATTTAATGTTCATAAGTCTTCAGACTCCTAACATTTTGCACTCTAACTCATGCAATTTCCAGCGGTATACAGATTGCCTGGATTCCGAAAAGGAAACTACAAAGAGTAAACATGATTGTACACATCGGCATACAAAATATGAATAATAATGTATTGAGTAATACAAATTAAGATATCTTGATCGCTTGTGCATGTCTCGCTCAATTTTTTTGGCATACTCAGAGAGAGAGGAGAGAGAGAGAGAGAGAGAGAGAGAGAGAGAGAGAGAGAGAGAGAGAGAGAGAGAGAGAGAGAGAGAGAGAGAGAGAGAGAGAGAGAGAGAGAGAGAGAGAGAGAGAGAGAGAGAGGAATAAAGTGATAAAAAAAAGAACGAAGTTTTATTTACTGAGGGTAGTAGATTAATCACAGCTCCTTTTTTTTTTATCCACCCCACCTCCTGCTCAATCTATCATGCAATATCATATGTTTATATATATATACACGTATATATATATACACGTATATACACACACACACACACACACATATATATACCGTAAAATCCCTAGCATACGCCCACCCCCCTGTGCACTGATTTAGGGCAAAATTGGGGGGGTGGGCGTTTGCTAGGGGTAGACCCCTTTGCACAAAGTAATTTTTGTGCTCAACCGTGTAATTGAGTGAATACAAACCCCGAAGCATGTAAGTTAGGTCGTTTGAGTAGAAGTGAAGGAAATAGAAAAAAGGGACTTTGAGGCAAAGAAGGCCAACGAGTTCCATGCTTTCCGTTGTAGGTCCTTGTTTCGCAATACCCTGCCTTCAGATCTTTCATCTTCCAAATAATAAAGCACACCTTGGTCGCCATGTTCAGATCTAACTGCTGGTCCTTTAGACAGTTTCCGTTTTTGTTTGTCTTTTCCGTACTGCTGTTCAAGTCTATCTCTGTTTTCACTCCATTCCCTGATCCTCTTCCTATCCACAGAAAATTCACGGGCACACTCCGAAACATTCCCACCTGCTTCGATATCCAGATACTGGAGGGCTTCCAAATTGAAAGATATAGAGTAAGACTGTCGCTTGGGCATTTCGCAAAAATGGCACAGAGAGATTCAAGAACCAACTTCCGGCCATCAGGAAGCGTTGTCAAAGTACCGGTACGTCAGTGACAGATAAAAGAGGTCAGTGGAAAAAGCATGTAATTTTAATGCACTTTGTTGGGGATGGGTGGGAGTGAGGAGAGGGGACAAAGAATAAGAAAAAAGGAAAGAAACGCGAAAAGGTAAAGAAGGGGAAAGAACAGTCTGCACAAATCCTAGTGAAAGTGAACATAGTCGAGTCTCTTTGAAAAAAGCAGGGTGGGCGTTTGCTAGGTAGTTACCCCTGTGCACAACTTTCGGCCCAAAGTGGGGGGTGGGCGTTTGCTAGATGGTGGGCTTATGCTAGGGATTTTACGGTATATATATATGTGTGTGTGTGTGTGTATATGCATATGTATAGATATATAGATATGTGTGTACAAGTATATTATATATTTGTATATCTATCTATCTATCTATCTATCTATCTATCTATCTATCTATCTATCTATCTATCTATCTATCTATCTATCTATCTATCTATCTATCTATCTATCTATCTATCTATCTATCTATCTATATTATTATTATTATTATTATTATTATAGTATCGTGTATATATTCATATATATACATATCTACATATTTATACATACATATATATATATATATATATATATATATATATATAATATATATATATATACATACATATATATATATATATATATATATGTATGTATGTATGTATGTATGTATGTATGTATGTATGTATGTATGTATGTATGTATGTATGTATGTATGTATGTATGTATGTATGTATGTATGTATGTATGTATGTATGTATGTATGTATGTACGTACGTACGTATGTATATCACAGTCTTGATTTATACTTTATAAACAGAATTGAGAAAATGCAATAACTTATGGGTGTACGAGGTAAGGAAGACGTGAGACAAACAGGCAGACAGAGAGACAGAGAGAAGTATGTTTTTAGATACACAGAAACCACACCAGAGAGAGTGAGTGAGTGAGGAGAGAGAGAGAGAGAGAGAGAGAGAGAGAGAGAGAGAGAGAGAGAGAGAGAGAGAGAGAGAGAGAGAGAGAGAGAGAGAGAGGAGAGAGAGAGAGAGAGAGAGAGAGACAGACAGACAGACAGACAGACAGACAGACAGACAGACAGACAGACAGACAGACAGACAGACAGACAAACAGACATACATACATACATACATACATACATACATACATACATACATACATACATACATACATACATACATACATACATACATACATACATACATACATACATACATACATACACGTAGAAAAGCCATAAATTTTAAGTGGAAGGATGCTCAGTAAAAGATCATTGATCTCATATGTCAGACGAAGAGAGCGTTGTCTTTCATTTCATTAGCTGGGATCTGTCAGTTACTGTAAGCTGTGGCCTGAATATTTATGGAGGTGTACATTGGAGGGAGCTTTTTTCGCGGGGTGACTTTAGTTCTAAATTAATTTCCATAATCCTTGCAACCTGAACCCGGCTACCCAAATGATGGGTAAATGGCTGCATGTGCAAAGTCTCATCATTGGTGAACCTTGGAGCTCCAAATGGGGAACAAAAAACATTCCTTAAAAGTCTCTTGGATGAAATTGTTAACTAAAGGTGCATGTTCAAAGGCACACCTGGCATCTTGTGCCTACATTACAAACCCATCTTTTGCTCAAGAAAACACATGATGACTATTAAAACATAAAACATTAAAAACATTAAAACATATGGATGACTATTAAATTTCACTATGATAATTTTTTTTAATCTCCCAAAGAGAAGTTCATGCGTGTTGCAGGCCCTACATAAAAGCAGTAAACAGTTAAAGCATTTATCACTGAAAAAAACACACACCACAACACAGTAACTGAATATCAACACGCACACATCACAAGCTAGAAACATCTAGACATTATTAATACTTAAGAAAATACAAACCCTCTCCTCTCTCTCTCTCTCTCTCTCTCTCTCTCTCTCTCTCTCTCTCTCTCTCTCTCTCTCTCTCTCTCTCTCTCTCTCCTCTCTCTCTCTCTCTCTCTCTCTTCTCTCTCTCTGTCTCTGTCTCTCTGTCTCTGTCTCCTGTCTCTGTCTCTCTCTGTCTCTGTCTCTGTCTCTGTCTTCTGTCTCTGTCTCTGTCTCTTCTCTCTCTCTTCCTCTCTCTCTCTCTCTCTCTCTCTCTCTCTCTCTCTCTCTCTCTCTCTCTCTCTCTCTCTCTCTCTCCAACACACAGGTGGCTCCATTAAAGCCGGGGACATACACGCAGGGACTGGATGTAAAAAAGCATATAATGGCTTATTCCATTATCCTCGATATAAAATAAATAAATAAAATAAATAAATAAAGCCAAGGCTGTTGACAACACACAGTACAGCCTGAAGAGTTTAGAGTTCCTATTGGTGTTCATGTCTCACATCATACAGAAAGAGGGCATTTGAAAATGTACACAAGTCCCATCTTGCGCACACTTTAAATCCTGTTCCGCTTTTCGTAAGAGTAGGCCATCGTGTGCCGGTGGGAACAGACGACATTTACAAAAATGCACACACACGGGGACTGGATGTAAAAAAGCACAAGAGTGCTTATTCCATTATCCTCGATATGAAAAATTAAATCAAATATAAAAGAACAAATCAAATCAAATCAAATCAAATCTTGGAATCTCTGTGGTCTAGCTAGAGGTAACACACCTGCCTAGAAAACAAAAAAGTGCAGGTCGGAAGTTTGCAGTGGTTCGATCCCCATTTGGGCCCAAAACTCCCCCCCCCCCCCCCCCCCAATCCATCAGGCCATGAGTGGTTATCTGGATGCTAGATTTTTGGATGAGGCGATAAACCGAAATCCTGTGTGCTGCACATAATTATTTAGCACAAGTAAAAGAACCCACCGCAACAAAACAGTTGTCTTAAGTTAAAATCTGTAGAAAAAAAGCCACTCTGATATTGAAACAAATGCAGTTGCAGATAGGAAAAGAAAAAAGATCAGTGGTACTGCTCTTGTGGGTACGCACTCTCCCTGCAAAGAGCAGCCCGGATTTCACGCAGAGAAATCTGCCGTGATTTATTGTTGTATAGAAATGAAAACAAAAATGTTTCATGTACATGTTCTTTACTGCCATACAGGTTTCAGTCCACCCACCAGCTGCTGGCTTTGACACATAACTTCAAGAGCAATGTTATAATTATGTCTTTCACGGACAAGTTCTTGTCCTGATACACCGGTCTCAGTCCAGACAGTGTGCTGGACAAGATTTCTTGTCTGGGTATGTACTCTGATAATAGGTATCGGGTAAGTTAGCTGTCTAAAACATTCCTAGGGGGTGGGATATAGCCTAGTGGTCAGAACATTGCGCTCGCAATTTGACGACCCGGGTTCGATTCCCGATCGAGGAGATTTTTCCTCTGGAGTTAACACCAGTGCTGACTCCACTCCCCCCCAAAAGTCTTTCGGATGGGACTATAAACCGAGGCCCCATGTGCGAACGCACGCAGAACGTCTTGCGCACATGTTAAATCTTGTTCCGCTTTTCGTAGAGTAGGCCATTGTGTGCCGGTGGGAACAGATGACATTTACAAAACTGCATACACACGGGGACTGGATGTAAAAAAGCATATAGTTGCTTATTCCATTATCCTTGATATAAAAGAATAAATAAATAAAAATAAATAGGGATTGCCTGTGGTTATGGATGCTGGTAGAGGCAGCAGAGTTAAAGCTGGTCATCAGACTGGAGGTGAAACTGTGTTACCATTATTTTCAATACTTAATGTGCTGATATGAAATCCCAGAGGATCAGTCATCATGCATGGGAATGATTTGTTTCAGATGTGAGAGATGTCAGGCAGCATGAATTAATAATCTGCAACTGAAGAACACCAGTTGTTCTAGTGTAAAATTGCTGAATAGTTCTGATTTTATTTTCTTTCCAATTTTAGATGTCCTGACTGGGGACCTACAGTGCCTCCTGGCAGATCTTGTGAAATACCTTCCCTAAAGGTAAAGGTGAAGGTGTCCCATAATCTATGTGGTCGTAGGGGAGCGAGGCGTCAAGAGACCTCAGCTTCTTTAGGGACCGTACCAGCATGTTGAGAGCGGCGTCCATCTCCTCTCCCTCGCTGCTTTACCTTCCCTGTCCCTAAAGAGGGCAGGTACCCATTTACAACTGGGTGAACTGGGGGAACTGTGCTGTAGCCAAGATGCCTAAACGGTCACCCACCCAACTGGCAACCACGCTCGATACTGCTTAACTTTGGTTGGAGGAAAGCCAGCGCTCTGACCACTGAGCTATCTCTTCCCTAAAGTCTGGGCAAAAAAAACTTCTTTGAACTCTCTCTAATGTCAGGCTTGTTTTACAGAGGGTGTACTGGCTGGATGTCTGCTCAATGGTTCCTCTGCCTTTGTAGAAATCCAACCTGTTCTCCAGCCAAAACAGAGCCTTCTGGCGCTGAAACTGTGGATGCCATCAGTCCTACTCTGCTGTCAAAAAGGCTTAACACTGAAGCCTATCTAAACATACAGTTATTAACATAGGTTTCTTCGTGTTTTAAGGATATTTACCAATATTATGAGATGAGAGATCGTGTTTCTGCTGATGCTCCTGTACTGTATGGTAGTATTCAAGGATCAATGCTTGGTCCTTTCTCATTTTCATTATAGCTCCTTTCGTGCTGGTAAAGAAAACCCTTCAGTTCTCTCGGTGACATGTTTCAGTAACATTACCTTTCTTGTGATATATATTTTTTTTAAAATCAAGTATGCTATGCTATTGCTTTGTTTGAATATCAAGCATATACATGTTGGGCCTGCAGTTGTTAGTTAAACGAGCTTTTTTTTAAAATCTAGATCTTATCCCTGGTAAGGGCGGGGACTGGATGTAAAAAAGCACATTAGTGCTTATTCATTATCCTCGAAAGAAAATAATTTGCCTTGCCTTTGCCTTGCCTTGCCTTGCCCTGCCTCTCTCTCTCTTTGTTTCTGTCTCTGTCTCTCTGTCTCTCTCTCCATTATTTACTAAAAATTACCAGTAATAGCTTCATAATTCAAAGAGGAAGGGATTGAGTCCTTGTTCTTTATCTTAAGAGGAAAGGTCAATGTACATTAAAGCATTGCATCTCTCTCTCTCTCTCTCTCTCTCTCTCTCTCTCTCTCTCTCTCTCTCTCTCTCTCTCTCTCTCTCTCTCTCTCTCTCTCTCTCCTCTCTCTCTCTCTCTCTCTCTCTCTCTCATATGTTAGTCTGTAAAAGATTCCTGAGTGTTCCTGTAAAAAATTCAAATAAAATGATCAATGGTGACTTAGGGAGATATCCTCTGTAAATTTTTGTGTTATCCTTGCGATATTGGTTTAGGCTGTTACAAATGAAAACTAAGACTACCCTGAAAGGTTTGTCAGATGTTGCTTAATCTAGATAGAACTGGGAAGAATTGCTGGGTTACAAAAGTAAGAAAAAATTTTATGCAAGATAGGATTTCAGTTTGTTTGGGAGCAGCAATGTGTAGGGGATATTAATGCACACTTACATTTATTTAAGCAGAGACTCGTTGATATATTTATACAAGAGTTGTTTTCTACAATTGAAGATCGCAGTAGATATAAAGAGGATAGATCATTTAAATCAATTATCGAAGGAGAAAAATATGTTAATGATATTGATACCTACTGCTTTAGGGTTGTTAATTTTCAAGTAAGATTTAACGTCCTGCCTTTAATTGCAAATGTGCATCGATACAGAGATTCTCTGCAAATAAAAACGGTCGTTTTTGTATGTCAGTAACCCAAGACGAACAACATTTTCTCTTTGGTTGTCCCATGTACTCTGATCTTAGAAATAAATTCCTGGGGAATTTAGCTAAAGTTCCCATTCAAGTGTTTCTGTAAATGTCAAATATTCACCATATGCACAGTGTCTCCCGATATGTCTTCCACTCAGTTAGCAGAAGAAAGAGATGATTGTTTTTTTTCCCCCTTTTAATAGTGCACTCAAGATGTCTTGTATTTACAGCCAGGAGCACATGTTTATGTTGCACGATACTAGTTTCTTTTCAATGTGTGTTGATCTTTAAGTGAGGTTAATTTCAACGTTCCAAGTAAATTTTTCTATCCTTGATTGTTGCTTTACTTTTGTATGTTGTAAAATTATCAACAAGTCTCTGTATTAATTAATATTAATTAATACATGGAATTTGTATAGCTAGAATTTGTATTACTAGAATCTATACCCGTTACTCCAGTTGGTTGTATTGTGGTCTAAGGCTGATGGTGTACCATTAAACTATTTAGTTCAGTTCAGTGTTCAGTGTTCTCTCTCTCTCTCTGTCTCTCACACACACACACACACGCGAGCGCGCGCACACACACACGCACGCACCCACATGCACAAACACACACACATACACACACAAACACACACGCGTGCACACACACAAACACACACACATATACACACATACACGCACGTGCGCGCATGTGCACACACACATACACATATACACACACACATGCAATGTTGTCAGCCCTTCATGAAGCAGCTACAGCCTGTGGCCAGGTCTCAATCTCATCCTTATAGCCTTTGGACCCAGAGCTAGTTCCACACTCTGATGTCAGAACACCATTGCTTACAGTGACAACAGCCCATGACAGCACCAGCCCCACTAGAAGCAGTAAAGGCATAAACACATTTACCACCAACAGCAGTACGAGGAAAACCACATTTCTGGTAAACACATTCACCACCAACAGCAGTACGAGGAAAACCAAATCTCTGGTAAACACATTTACCACCAACAGCAGTACGAGGAAAACCAAATTTCTGGTAAACACATTCACCACCAACAGCAGTACGAGGAAAACCAAATTTCTGGTAAACACATTCACCACCAACAGCAGTACGAGGAAAACCAAATCTCTGGTAAACACATTCACCACCAACAGCAGTACGAGGAAAACCAAATCTCTGGTAAATGCCACTCTTTTGGATACCAGCTCTCTCAGCTCTATCAACAAATCCACTGTCTCATCACTGGACTACAGTACTACCAGACACATGATGCCTCTGACAAACCATGAACAGTATAGCACTGTGGATAGTTCTGGCGACCTCCTGACCCCTGATTTTGGCATGGTTTGTCCTGGTATGGAACGTTTACTGCCACATCCCAGTTTGGACGTGACATATTATGGCAATGTGACTGATTGTGACAATATAACGCTGATGTTTCCCTCACGCCCGGGAGTGCTGCTTGGTAGATGTGGTCACTCCCAAACATTCTGTCATGTACACGTAGAAATACCCTCCAGTTTTTATACTGTTAAAGGTGAAGTTATCGTCCCTTCTGCTGAAGTTTTTCCTCCAGTGTGTCAGCATCACTACTGGGCTGTGCATTTCTATGACAGTCTTCCCGAAGTTCTGATGCCAAGTCCCTCATCTGCTGATTATAGCGTTACCTGTATATCCAGGCGTTTAGATCAACCCTTTCCATTCCACAATCAGGTGAATTTTTACTGGAGCACAAATCATGCATATATTTCATTTTACAACAACCCACAACTTGAAGTCATATTTCGCAGAGAAAATCCCAGGTGGGTAGTTATCAAATATTACGCAGTGTTTACTGGATATGCTCATTTGTTCTCCCGTCCAGGTGTGTATTTGAACGAATGGCATAACTATTTTAATATATCAGCATTTTCTGGGTATGGCACTATTTTAAAGATCACTCCTTTTAGACTGGAAAATCCTTTCAACCCAGGAAATCTATGTCAGTCTTACATCAAAGTGTTTGATAGCAGGCATGATGACAATGCTGCCATGTTAATAGGCATGTGCCAGTTTCCTCTTCTTCCCATAACTACGTTTTTGAATACTTCATCTGTACGAATTGAGCTTAGTATTTCTCAAGGACATATGATCAGTAAGTCTTCATGCTACGTACTTTTTACTCAGAGTGCATACACTTCCCAGAACCTACAAACTGAATCTATCATTAATTGTAGTTTAATTAAAGACTTTCGCCTGCCCCTACGATGTAGGGATGGTCCACAATTCGAGGAAGGACAAAACGAAACAAAATATTGTCCCCTCAGTTCTCTTTGTTGCAGAAAATGGATAGTGTCTGCCCACAAATGTGTCTTTCTGATTAGCAGTGCTGTCAGCGTGCTCTATCATGCAGCAGAAGAGCAGTGTGGTATCCATGATGGACTTCTTGCAGCGCTGAAAACCAGAGCAGACTATCTTGTTCTTGCTGAGTGGATCAGAGCCAACACCAACATTCCACATTTCCTTATGTACATAGGTGTTCATATTAAACAGCATACGTCACCTCACATGTACAAACTGTTTTTCATGTGGTCTGACAAGACAGTGGTCTATGGATCAGTTCCAGTTCATATTGGCTACTCTTTTTTTACTGTTGGAGAAAATATGGGTGGAATATTTTCTCCACAATCACTACAAATTAGCATGAAAAACTTTCGGTTTTCTTCTTATGATTTTTTATGTGAATATGAGCCCAAAACAAGATTTAGTCAAGAAACTGTTGTGTTGTCTTTAAAACAAGATAAACCACCCGACAAACTGCTACCAGGAATTTTAAATTCCTGTCCAGGTGGTCATTTCACGCTCCAGGTTTTGGTTTTCGATGTGGAAAGTAACTGTGGACAAACTAGATACAGAAGAGATTTTATGCTATGTCAATCTTGTCAAGATCATAATCAACATACACTCTTTATGTTTACATGTGATGATGATTTTACAACACTGCCATACACTCTTGTTTGCAATTTCAGACAGGATTGTCCAGATAACAGTGATGAGTCATTCTGTGTACATCCTCCATGTGAGGGTTTTCAGTGTGACAATGGTCAGTGTGTGGCATCTGATAAACGGTGTAATGGGTTCTCTGACTGTCTGGATGACTCTGATGAGATATATCAAGGTGCAGTGAGTGGAATAGCTCTTTGTTCTGCTAAATTAATATCTTATATTCCTCTCGAAGCACAACAACTAAATCTCATCAACCTAGATGGCCAAGGTTTATTCACTCACAACAGAATGAAAGTAAACGAGTCCTGTCCTGACAGTCATTACTTGTGCCCTACTAAACAACTCACCTGTCTACCTGTCTACACTCGCTGTAATGGATATTATGACTGCATCAACAGGGAGGATGAACAAGGCTGTGAGAGCACCGAATGTCCAGGATTTTTCAGGTGTCGTGCTTCTTTAGTGTGTCTGCACATAGATCATGTGTGTGATGGCTGGGGGCAGTGTCCACAACGTGATGATGAATGGCTGTGTGACCTGACCTGTCCTGTGGGCTGTCTGTGTCAGGGGCTGTCTTTTGTCTGTCCTCACCCTTTCTCTCCTCACCTCTTCCCCCAGCTTCGCTACCTGGATGCTCAGGGTTCAGGGATGACGCTGTCTGATCTGAGGAACAACACTTACCTTGTTCGACTGACTCTCTCACGCTGCTCTCTTGTTTCTTTACCTGTCATGTCCTTTCCCAACATGGAGGTTATGGATTTGAGTGAGAACAACCTTATAAGTATCACTGTTAACATTTTTTTCACATTAGCAAATCTTCGTGTTCTCCTACTGTCAGGTAACCCTTTGACCTCACTCGTAAAAGAGCCTTCTAACCAGACCCAAAACTCTCTGAAAAACGTTGACTTTTCTAGAACACTTCTTCAAACGTTTGACAGTGAGAGTTTGCAGTTTTTTACACAGCTGGAGTCACTTAACATTTCTTTTTCACACATACAAGTTATAGGAACACATGGCTTTCAACACTTGAGGCAGCTGAAAGAGTTAGATCTCCGAGAAAACAAGGTGGTCAGTTTCTCTTTGGATGTCTTCTCAGGACTTGAACAGCTGTCCATTATACATTCATCCACCTTCAGAATATGTTGTCAGCAGCTTGTGGCCACAATCTTAAAGAAACCTTTCTGCAATGTGCCACAGCCTGTGCTTTCTTCCTGCCATCATCTTTTGTCTCCAAAAATGTATGCATATTTGATTTGGCTTTTTGGACTCGTTGCAGTCTTTGGAGTTTCTGTGATTTTTATCAGTCAAAGAGTCATAAAATCATTATTTTCAGGACATATTTTTCTGTGCATTCTGAATTTGCAGTGCGCTTACACATGCATGGGAATCAGCACCACCATCATTGCTGTAGCTGATGAACAGCTGAGAGGTGACTATCTTCTGTATGAGCAGGCCTGGACTAACAGCCTGGCTTGCAAGATAGCTGGCTTTCTTTCTCTTTTCTCTGGTGAGATGTCACTCTTCACTATCTGGTTCATGACATTAGATCATGGCATTGTGTTTTGTTCACCCATTAACAATCTGCGTTTTTCTACCAAGGCAATGTCTGTATCTTGTGGAGTGGCTTGGTTACTGGGATTGTTTTCATCACAGGTACCTCTACTTCCTGAGCTCTCACAGAGTAGAGACTACAGCCTGAATGGTTTGTGCCATCTGGTTTTCTTTGATGAACAGCATTCTAAAGGCAACACTGCCCTGAAGCATTTCTTTCTCACATTCAACACAGTGCTGTGTCTGATGGTGAGTGTTGGCCAACTGTTCATTTACAAGTCAAAGCCAAAATATAGAATCATGGCAGATGCAAAGGCAAAGGAAGCACTGTCTTCACAGCCACTGGTAACAAACATCAGTGTCACAACAGCTGTGTGTTGGTTCTCCATCACCACCACCAGTCTGATGGTCCTGCATGGTGCTAGTGTTTCAGACACGGTGAAAGTCGTCATGGTTGTTGTCATTACACCTCTCAGCTCTGCACTGTACCCTCTGTTCTACTGCTGGAGTCGTGTGAAGGGCAGCCAGCATCAGCAGAAGGAGCAACGTGTTCTCCAGGCCATGAAAGCTCGGATTTCAAGGAATTAACCGTTAGAATGAGCATTTTGTATAACAGTTTTAGTTGAGATGAAACACTTACACAATTCTCGCTGCTTTAATAAAGAGCATACAACAAAACACAGTCACCCAAGCTGTGACTTCACCCACAACAAAAATTAACACACATCTGGTCACACCCCTCAACCCCCCCCCCCCCCTCCTTCCCAGCAAACAGTTACTCCACATCCACAAAAAAGACTGCACAACTGTCAGTTAACCTGTAAAGAGTGGTGCAAGGCGATCAGCAGAATGACATTAAATACAGAACCTGTTCATCACTTTGACAACTACAAAACAACAACAGCTGTATTCTTCCAGGTAGGAGTGGTACAAAGGTAACAGCATATTCTCTAGAAACACAGACGTGGGTATCACCTTCCTTCACCTTCACCCTAGAGCGCAACTCCATAGTCTTCCGAGACTGACGGGTGCCTACTACATGACCAGACTTTGCTCACATCAAGGATAAGCAATAATTTCCGCAATCACGCTAACTATTGGAAAAAAAGAACAATATGACCACAAATTGCTGACAGACAACCCCCCAAATGATAACTACTCTCTGGAAACATTACTGGCTTACATGTTAAAACCACAGCCGTAAAACAAAAAAGCACCAAGAAACCCACTTTCCCCTCAAAACAATAAAAACTACTTGCTGACAACCTTCACCTGATAAACTTAAACTGCCCCATTATGAAACCTTTCCCACAACAACCTTGCCTGCCAACCTATCCATGATCTATTACAAGAAGAAAAGTTTTTCCTTAATGCAAAACACACCAAGGGCATCTTAATTGCAGTGACAGTCTTGTCTTTTTACAACTTCTTAACTGGAAAGATCACACTCTTCACATACTTAACAAATAGGCTTTACAGTGGAATCAGTCATGTATTTCATCATCAAGAATATGAGTACACAAGGGGCACGGAAACTGTGTAGACGTCTCATTTGTTCACATGAAAACAAAGTGTTCTTCATTTAAATCTTGCTCTGTTTCATTGGTGTCAAGTATCAGTGACAAGTCTGAAATAAATTTTTCAGCTTTAAATCCTCAACTAAGGCGAGACATGGGGGTTGAAACTGATAAATTTTGTTTACACATTCGCGTTAGAAGTCATACCAGATACAGAAGGGACGTCACTTGTAAATAAAAAAAAATCCATACATTACACAGTTTTATGCTCTATTGCCATGAAAACAATCTAATATAGATACCAAAACTAAACATTTCAAACTATCATACCCTTTCATCTCTACAAAATAACAGAAACCTGTTTTTTACAGATTTGTTCTAGAACCATATTCTTTAAAATTGCACAGCAAAATCTCCATATTTGCATACCAAATATTCATAAGAATTAAAAATATTTTAGCCACATATAAACCTGTTTTTAAACAAACGAAAAAAAGCAGTATGTATCTTCGCCCTCAACATGCTGGCCCCTGGAGAAACTGAGGTCTCTGATGCCTCGCTCCCCTACGACCACATAGGTTATGGGACACCTTTACATTTACCTTACCTTCCTGCTACAACTAAATGTTTGCTTCATCAGCTGCATTCAGCAGGGTTGGAAGATGGACTAAAACAGAACACTGTTCTCCACATCCTGATTTCGTTACTCAGATTTGCCTGGAGTCAGAACACTCCAGCTACCAATGGGTGAAGCTGAAACAACCCGTCAACTTTAAGGCCTTAAACAAAAATAAACACGACGTAGCAAAAGCGGTGTGCCAATCCATGGGAGGTAATTTGGCAGCACCAAAACGTGATCAGGAATGGGAAGAAGCCATGTACGTCTTCAGTTCATCAAATATTGAATTGGATAACACACCAGTTGGGATAAAGTGGAATGACAAATCTCAGGCAAACATGTACAGAAACAGTCCTATAGCTGATGATGGCACAGTGTTGTATCAGTCAGTCAGCTCTTCATACACAAGACGTTATTTTCAGGAAACCAGGGCGTCTTTTGACGATGGTTTACGAACAGATTTTGTTCAGCCAAAAGCACATATACAAAACGTACTCTGCGAAATGAAAAAGCAAAACCATGAAACAAAACGACTGAAACCAGCCTCTGTTCGTTTTAAGAACTTATCCTTCTCAAGCTTTCAAAGAGAAAAATTTACCCAGTGTCAAAGTGGTCATCTGACACATACATTTCTTTCATGTGGCCCACATAATGTGTGTGATGAAGGACAAGTAGCTCCTTGCTTTTTCAATGAATTAGAATCCTCAAGCAACAAGCAGAACCTGAGGAAGGATCCTGCATTGCCAGTTGCCTTCTTTTCCTGTGATCAGCAACAGACAAAGTGTTCATATTCCTTTATGTGTGATTTCAGGCCTGACTGCCGAGATAAATCTGATGAATCTTTCTGTACACACCCTCCATGTGAAGAGTTCACCTGCCTGAATGGTCAGTGTGTGCCCTATATTAAACGTTGTGATTTTTTGTATGACTGCTTAGATAAATCAGATGAAATAGACTGTCTAGAACGCAGAGTTTTGACATATGCATTTAATGGCCATCTACCGGCACCTGTGCTGGTCAATTTTGATGGAATCCGAGAATTTATTTTAACCAAACTAAAACCTGGAGACCTGTGTCCTGACACTCATTATCGCTGTCCTGGTGATGTCAGCAACTGTCTGCCTGTCTACACCCGTTGTAACGGGCTGTTTGACTGTGTTGGCCACGAGGATGAAGAGGCCTGTGAGGATGTGACATGTCCAGGATTCTTCCGATGTCGGTCTTCTGCTGTGTGTGTTCACAGTGACCATCTGTGTAATGGCTGGCCTCACTGTCCACTGGGTGATGATGAACTGTTGTGTGACATGACATGTCCTGAAACCTGTCTGTGTCATGGCCTCTCCTTTCTGTGTCCTCAGCCATTTTCTGCTCATCTCTTCCCTCAGCTCCGCTACCTGGATGGGACAGGTTCAGGAATGACCTTCTCTGATTTGAACGAGAACACCTATCTTGCTGATCTATCTCTGGCCAAGTGCTCTTTGCTTGTGTTATCCAGTATCACCTTATACAATTTGAATTTTTTGGATGTCTCTGAAAACAAACTGGAGCATGTTAACATGTCTTTGTTTGCTGCCTTGAAAAATTTACAGACATTGTCCATGGCTAGAAATCCACTGTGTCTGCTTAGTTATGATCCAGGAGATAAACCGCAACAAACTGCTATGAAAACCTTGAATCTCTCTGGCACAAAGCTACGTGTATTTGACAGTCAAGTTACTTCACAGTTTTTGACAGTGAGAAACCTTGATTTGTCTTTCAGTTCCATTCAAACAATCGGGCCAAAAGGATTTCAAGATATGTCATATCTAACATCTCTGTCATTAGAAGGTACTCCTGTGGATACATTTCCATCTGATGTATTCAAAGGTCTTTCTCACCTCAGTGTTGTTTGGGCACAAAATTATAAACTCTGCTGTGAACATGTTCTTCCAAATCATTTTTATACAGCATTTTGTCACTCGCCTTCTGATGAAATTTCCTCCTGTGAAGACTTATTACAGACATCCACATACCGTGCATTCCTCTGGCTAATCACCTGGTTGTCTGTGACAGGCAATGTGTGCAGTTTGATGATTCGGCAGTGTGCTCACAAGACTTCAGTCAGTTCCTATGGCTTGTTCGTCAGCAGTCTCTGTGTATCTGACTTGTTGATGGGTATCTACCTCTCCATCATTGGAGTGGCTGATGAAGTTTACCGTGGCAGATATGTATTCTATGACAATGTATGGAAAAATGATGCGTATTGTAAAGTAGCTGGTTTCTTTTCTCTTCTATCCAGTGAAGTGTCAGCCATGATCATCTGGCTCATTTCAGTCGATCGTTTCCTTGTGATTCATTTTCCATTTAGCAATATTCGATTTGAGAAGAAATCAGCAATAACTGCTTGTGCTGTGGCCTGGTCAGTGGGTTTGTGTCTTGCATCGTTGCCACTTCTTCCATCAACAACCCACTGGGAGTTTTACAGCCAAACAGGAATCTGCATTCCACTGCCAGCAACAAGATTAAAATTCAAGGGACACCCTTACGCCTTTGCCATAATGATTGTGTTCAACTTTGTCTCTTTCTTGTGATCTCAGCCTGTCAAGCCATCATCTACTGGTCCATAAAGAAGAACACACTGGCATCTGACACTACCAAACAGTCCCAGGATATGACCATAGCTCGCAGACTGATCACTGTGGCTGTCACGGACTTCATGTGCTGGTTTCCCATTGGGGTGTGTGGACTGTTGGCCATGGCAGGTGTTCCTGTTCCTGGTGAAGTCAACGTGGCCTTTGCTATCTTCCTGCTGCCCTTAAACTCTGCTCTGAACCCCTTTGTCTACACCTTCAATGCTCTGGCTGAAAAAAGGAAGATGTCAAATGAAAGAAAACTGATAAAGTGGTTAGAAGG
>CM060330.1:43406814-43421814 GCA_030674155.1 Stramonita haemastoma
CGACTATAAAGCCAAGTCCTATAACTGAACTAACGTGCGCAGAACTCCTTGCGCACAGGTGAAAACATGCTCCACCTTAAGGGAGAGTAGACCATTTCGTGCTGGTAGGAACGGATAACAAAAAGTTTTTTTTTTTTTTTAAATCTCATGCACACTGGCGTCGTGTTTAGACATCATCCACGAAGTGGGAATGCAGCTACCTTCATGGTGGGTATAAACGGTCGCATGAGCAAAATCTCACCATTGGTTCATCATCTCAAGAGTTCTACAACTGCTGCTGATATTACTGCTGCGATCGCTACTTTATCTTCTGCTGCTGCTGCTGCGGTTGATGATACCGCTGCTTCTTCTTGCCGCTGCAAACACGATTTTACTACTACTACTACTACTACTACTACTACTACTACTACTACTACTACTACTACTACTACTACTACTACTACTACTACTACTACCGCTGCTGCTGCTGCTGCTACTGCCACTACTACTACTACTACTACTACTACTACTACTACTACTACTACTACTACTACTACTACTACTACTACTACTACTACTACTACTACTACTACTACTACTACCGCTGCTGCTGCTGCTACTGCCACTACTACTACTACTACTACTACTACTACTACTACTACTACTACTACTACTACTACTACTACTACTACTACTACTGCTACTGCTACTACTACTGCTGCTGCTGCTGCTGCTACTACTACTACTACTACTACTACTACTACTACTACTACTACTACTACTACTACTACTACTACTACTGCTGCTGCTGCTGCTGCTGCTGCTGCTGCTGCTGCTGCTGCTACTACTACTACTACTACTACTACTACTGCTGCTGCTGCTGCTGCTGCTGCTGCTACTCCTACTCCTCCTCCTACTACTACTACTACTACTGCTGCTGCTGCTGCTGCTGATACTATGTACTACTGTAATATTGCCATGAATCTAACAGAATTGAGGACGAATGGATACTCCCAAAGGGCTTTTGTGGAGGAGGGGTGTGTGTGTGTTGGGGGGGGGGGGGGGTGTGAGGATGGGGTCATCAGTAACTGCATGACCTGGTTTACTGTCTCTTCAAGCATGGCCGCTCTTAGTCAAACAGTGGAAGCAATTACAGCCTGAGACCTCCCTGCATTCACACAGTGAGCATTGACAAATTATCCCTCAGGCTGTCTATCTGCACTGACTGCAGTACTACTCATGCTAGCAGCCCCTTTTCAAATAATTATAATTATGGTCTGTCATTTCAAATTGAAGGTGTATTTTATTTCTTTATTTTTGTGTGTGTGTTTTAATCTTTTATTTCGAGGATAATGGAATAAGCACTCATGTGCTTTTTTTTTTTTTTAAATCCAATCTCCGTGTGTATGCAGTTTTGTCAATCTTGTAATCTGTTCCCACCGGCACAAAATGGGCTACTCTTACGAAAAGCGTAACAGGATTTACCGTGTGCGCAAGATATTCTGCGTATTCTGTATCGTTTCCAATGTAAAGTGTATCGTTTCAAACGCACGGCTTATCATATATTTTTCAATGAGAGGTTTTTTATTCCAAATGGATGGTTTATTATATTGAATGAATGGTTTGTCGTTTCAAATGGATGGTTTATCGTTTTAAATGAATGGTTTGTCATTTCTAATGAATGGTTTATCATTTCAAATGGATAGTTTACCATTTCAAATGTTAAACTTTACTTTTAAAAGATAAGTTTATCACTTTCAAACGAAATATTTTATGACATCAAATGTAAATTTTATCACTCCAAATGTACGGTTTTATCATTTCAGTTATATGATCTTATCATTCCAAACATACGGCTTATGATTTCAAATGATAGATTTGCCACTTCAAATGCATGTGCCTATGATTATTTGTGCATCATTTTCTGTGTTTATTTCCAACTGACAACAACGCAAAATGAAAATCTGTTGCATTGTTTCTAAAGGTTAACAAGAAGAACTTGTACACAATCGTGATTTATAAGCCTTGCTTAATTCCCCTAAACGTCAAGACAGTTTTAATCCTAACGAAAGTTACAAATTATCAGATTATTATAAAAATGGAACTGGTCTCAATCTGTGTAATGCTCAGTGCAAACGAACTGTATATGCTTTTAGGATGGTTAGACGAGGCAAACTGCGTTGTAGTACTGTAGAGCTAAATTATGCAGGGCTGTGTAAGCCTTAGTCAAACATAAAGAGCTGTGTAAAGCTTTAGTCAAACATAAAGAGCTGTGTAAAGCTTTAGTCAAACATAAAGAGCTGTGTCAAGCTTTAGTCAAACATAAAGAGCTGTGTCAAGCTTGAGTCAAACATAAAGGGCTGTGTCAAGCTTTAGTCAAAGATAAAGAGCTGTGTAAAGCTTTAGTCAAACATAAAGAGCTGTGTAAAACTTTAGTCAAACATAAAGAGCTGTGTAAAGCTTTAGTCAAACATAAAGAGCTGTGTAAAACTTTAGTCAAACATAAAGAGCTGTGTAAAGCTTTAGTCAAACATAAAGAGCTGTGTAAAACTTTAGTCAAACATAAAAGGCTGTGTAAAGCTTTAATCAAAGATGGAGGGCTGTGTAAATCCTTATTTAGAGATGGAGGGCTGTAATAACCTTTATTTAAAGATAACAATTAATGTAAAGATGTTTCATAACCTATGAGGTCGTAGGGGAGCAAGGCGTCAGAGAACTCATATTTTTTTTAGGGGCCAGCATATTGAGGGCGGCGCCCATCTCCTCTCCCTCACTGCTTTACCTTCCCTGATTCTAAAGTGGGCAGGTACTCATTTACAGCTGGGTGAACTGGGGGGACTGTACTGAAGCCAAGGCACGCAAACGGTCACCCATCCAACTGGTAACCACGCTCAATGCTGTTAACCTTGGCTGGGGGAAAGCGAGTGTTCCGTCCACTGAGCTATCCCGTCCCATCAAACCTTTGCCCTTTAGTATATCAACGATTTGTTCTAACCACTCAAATGGTTTTAGTTCTTACCCAACCCTGGTGGATAGTCTGGATGTTAGTCTTTTGGAGGAGATGATAAACTGATGTCATGTGTGCAGCAGATAATTAGTGCTCGTAAAAAGACCCCACGATAAAGAGGAAGTTGGTCCTGGCAATGTTCCGGACAAGAAAGATATTCTGATAGAAAAAACGCATCAGCAGACATGAAAAAACATTTCTAAAAGTAGGTGGTGCTGCTCTTGTGGCCTCTCTCTCTCTCTCTCTCTCTCTCTCTCTCTCTCTCTCTCTCTCTCTCTCTCTCTCTCTCTCTCTCTCTCTCTCTCTCTCTCTCTCTCTCTCTCTCTCTCTCTCTCTCTCTCTCTCTCTTTGTCTCTCTCTCTCTCTCTCTCTTCAACAAAAGCAAGTCAGATTTCACGCAGAGAAATCTGATGTGACAGACAGAAAGGTGGTATACAATACAATACAATACAACACAATACAATACAATACAACACAATACAATACACTATGACCTAATACAACTCAATACACTACACATTTCGTGACATTGTGTAGGTAAGATAACATTCTTCTGGATAATTCTGCCTACCACATGAATGCTGCTTATAGGCTGTGTTCACATCCCAAAGAACAGGAAACAAAGCCCACAGGTGTTATCCTACCATCTTCATTGTCACCAAACCAACCTAGGTGTTATCTTACCATCTTCATTCTCACCAAACCAACCCAATTATCTGCCTTCCAAAGCACAGAGCGTTGGAGCCAGGTGAGAGGGGAGAGGGGGGAGGGGGAGGAGTAGGGGGGTAGAGGGGAAGGGGAGGTGTCATGGAAACGGTCAGAGAGAGAGGGGTAAAGGGGGAGGGGGTACAAGCATCCTCATGTGGACACTGCTTGTTGATCGAGAAAAAAAGTGCAAGTACGGATGTCCGCAATAGGAACACACACACACACACACACACACACACACACACACACACACACACACACACACATACAAACACACACACACACACACACACACACACACACACACACACACACACACACACACACACACACAGAGTTTCCTACCTTCTCCAACCCCTCCCCCCAAAAACTCCCCTTCCTTCCTTTCAGAGTCTGGAAGCAGTACCGGTGATGTATATTTTTTTGCGTGCACCCCCTTTCATTTTGTGAACCCAGACGAAAATCATATGACGAGGCCAGTTACTTCCAGGTTACTTTTGGCCTGAACAAGTGTGAAGGTGTGTGTGTTGGGGGGGGGAGGGGGGAGGAACCAGTGGCTTCAGGTGTAAACGTTCCATGTGGACCTAACGGAAAGTAGGGGCTTCAGTGCCAGTGTCCATTGTAATCCACTTTTCCTCTGAAGTTTAGAGATGTTGACTTAATATATGTGCACGATTTTTTTTCCTGTTGTTGTTGTTGTTGTTGTTGTTGTTGTTGTTGTTGTTGTTGTTGTTGTTGTTGTTCTTCTTCTTCTTCTTCTTCTTCTTCTTCTTCTTCTTCTTCTTCTTCTTCTTCATTAGACCCTGAGAGGTGGTCTGGACGCTAGTCTTTTGGATGAGACGATAAACCGAGGTCTCATGTGTTACCCCTTATTATTTAGCGCACGCAAAAGAACCCACGGCAAAAACAGAGTTGTCTCTGGCATGTTTTAAAAAAGCCACTCTGATTGGGAAACAAAACAGTTGCAGACAGGAAAAGAAAAGAAAAAAGATGCATGGTGCTGCTCTCGTGGCGACGCGCTCTTCCCGGTGAGAGCAGCCTGAAGTTCACGTAGAGAAATCTGCTGTGACTACTACTACTACTACTACTACTACTACTACTACTACTACTACTACTACTACTACTACTACTACTACTACTACTACTACTACTACTAACCACTTACTACTCACTACTAACTACTACTACTACTACTACTACTACTACTACTACTACTACTACTACTACTACTACTACTACTACTACTACTACTAACCACTTACTACTTACTACTAACTACTACTACTGCTGCTGCTGCTGCTGCTGCTGCTGCTGCTGCTGCTGCTGCTGCTACTACTACTACTACTACTACTACTACTGCTGCTGCTGCTGCTGCTGTTTGCTTCTGCTTCTGCTACTACTAACTATACCTGGGGACAAAATTTGAGGTGGGGGGGTCTAAAACAGGTAGCAGAGCAAGCGTTGCGATGTCAATCTGTCCACAACTGGTTCCAGTCATCAGACCAGCGGTACCGATAACCATCTGTCATGCCTTCATGTTAGGTCCACACGGCGCTGCGAGGCATACACACAGGTGAGTCAATATCATCATCTGCTCTCGATAACCACTTGCTTTCTTTCACGTTACGTGTCTCAACTGTTTTGTTGTGGTGTATTTTACATGATACTTGTGTTTTCCTTCTTCCGCTACAGCTCTGTGAGGCCCCAGTGATTGTTGTGTATTTCACACTGTTTATTTTTTATTCTTTTTTGATATTTTGGGGTTTTTTTTGTTTTTTGTTTCTTATTCATTCCACATTTAGGGCTACAAGGTTCACCAGTGGTGAAATTTTGTGTATGCAACCGTTTGTATGTATATGTGTGTGTGTATGTGTGTGTGTGTGTGTGTGTGTGTGTGTGTGTGTGTGTGTGTGTGTGTGTGTGTGTGTGTATGTGTGTGTTAGTGTTTTGCACTATAAAGGTACCCGCATTCCAAGGATGTATACTGGGTATGTTCGTGTTTCTGTAACCCACCGAACGCTGTTATGAATGACAGGGTCTTTAACGCGCAAATTTTGATCTTCTGCGTATGTATAGACACGACGGGAATTTAGGCAGTGGAAGGTGTGCACTTACAGTTGACTTTGAATATCGTAACATATCGGCTTTTTTTTTAACGATCTTTTATTTTTGTCCAGGTGGACTAGACAGAGAATTGCAGCCCCGTTGCAGAAGACACTGCAGTTGGCTACACACCACATACAAGCACGTCTGTTGATCGTCTGCTCCTGAGGATCAGTGTGACATGTTTTCCTGTGACCCCGCAAAACAAAACGCAAAGAACAGTACACTGTCATGTGTGGCCACCCAATGCGAATGCTTTATTATCTAGAAAAGACCAAGAGGTATTCATGTGTGTTAGGAGTATAGCGAAAAACAATCGACAAGGAAACATTTGTCATCTAAAATAGCGCAACTTTATGTCACAGTTTCATCAGGAAATGTAGCAAGAAACTAGGAAGAGCTGATATAAAGAGGAAAGAAAGAAAGAAGGGAAAGAAGGAAGAAAGGAGGGTAAAAAATAACGAAATGATGTAGATTGCTGATGGTCAGACAAACAGACATATTGATAGACAGAGAGACAGACAGATATAGATAGATAGACAGACAGACAGACAGATAAATAAATAGAGATAGATAGATAGATAGATAGATAGATAGATAGATAGATAGATAGATAGATAGATAGATAGATAGATAGATAGATAGATAGATAGATAGATAGACAGACAGACAGAGAGACATACAGACGGAGAGAGAGAGAGAGAGAGAGAGAGAGAGAGAGAGAGAGAGAGAGAGAGGAGAGAGAGAGAGAGAGAGAGAGAGAGAGAGAGAGAGAGAGAGAGAGAGAGAGAATTTAATTTGACTTTGACACACACAAAACACACTAAAATCTCCACACACACACACACACACACACACACACACACACACACACACACACAAACACACACACACACACACACACACACACACAAACACACACACACACACACACACAAACATACACACACACACACAAACACACACACACACAAACACACACACACATACACACACACACACACACACACACACACACACACACACACACACACACACACACACACACACACACACACACACAAGAGAAACACACACTAAACAAAAAAACACCAAACAAACCGCCCAAAAAACAAAACAAGCCCCAAACAACAATGACGCGAAATGCTTCCACGCCTTTCTCTCTGGACTACACCTATCCACGCCACAGCAGAGACGCGGGGCTGGTGTTCAACATGGTGTATTATGGCGTGGCCATACCTGTGAGCTATGTGGGCAACCTTTTCACTTACATCATCGTCTGCAAGATGCTACGCTACAGGGACAGCACCTCCGATGTTCTGGTGGGAGGCTTGGCTCTCAATGATGTCCTCACCGCTACCATCGTCTTCACACCTGTAAGAGTGATGGGGTGGGGGAGGGGGGTAGAGGAGAGAGGGGGGTGGAGAGGTGGGGGGAAGTTGGGATGAGAAGGAAGGTGGGGAAAGAGTGAGGAGGAGGAGAAGGAGGGAGGAGAGGGAGAAAAATTGACTGAGGGTGGGGGGTGGGGGGGAATAAGATCAGTGAGTGAATGATTTGTGTTGTGTTGGGTTGGATTGTAGCTTATCATTTTGTACTGAATTGTATTGCATTGTGTTGTGTTGTATTGTATCGTATTGCATTGCATTGTATTGTATTATATTGTATCGTATTGCATTGCGTTGTATTGTATTTTATTGCATCGTATTGCATTGTACTGTATGGTATTGCATCGTATTATATGGCATTGCATTGTATTGTGCTGTATTGGATCATGTTGCAGTATATTGCATTATATTGTATTTCATTGTAATGTATTGTATTATATCGTATTGCATTTCATTGCATTGAATCGTATTGCATTGCATTGCATTGCGTTGTATTACATTACATTGTATCGTATTGCATTGCATCGTATTGCATTGTACTGTATAGCATTGCATTGTATTTTTTGCATTACATTGTATTGTATCATATTGCATTGTATTGTATTGCATTATATTGGTCATATTGCATTGCATTGTATTTTATTGTATCATATTGCATTGCATTCCATTCCATTGTATTACATTGTATCGTATTGCATTGCATTGTATTCCATGGTATTGCATTGCATCATATTACATTACATTGTATCCCATTACATGGCATCATATTGCATTCTATCTCTAGGCCCTGATCTCAGCGGCACGAGGACGGTATTTCGGCAGCGAGGTGGTGTGTGTGAGTTCAGCGCCGTGACCACCGTGTGGTACATCTACACCACCTTCGCCATGTTGGTGCTCATCAGTGCGGAACGGTGGCTGGCCATCACCAGACCCTTCCGCTACAAACGTCTGCTGGTCACCGGCTTCAAGCTCAAGGTCATCATGGCCGCCCTGGGCTTCTTCTGTCTCATGCTGGCCTCTCTGCCTCTCTTGAGGTGAGGAGAGAGAGAGAAGGAGGAGAAGGAGGGGGAGGGGGGAGGAGGGGGAGGGGAAAGAGAGAGAGGGGGGGGGGAGAGAGGAGAGAGGGGGGATGGGGGGAGGAGGGGAGAGAGGGGGGAGAGAGAGAAGGGGGAGGGATGAGGGGGGGGAGAGAGGGGGTGAGGAGGGGGAGAGAGGGGAGGAGAGAGAGGGGAGGGGGGGGAGAGAGATGGGGGGAGAGAGAGGGGGAGAGAGGGGAGAGAGAGAGAGGGGGAGAGAGGGGAGAGAGAGAGAGGGGGGGGGGGGAGAATGGAAAGGAAGGAGAAGGAGGACGGAGGAAGAGGAGGAAGTAGGAGGACGTGGAAGAGGAAAAAGAGGAGGAAGAGGAAAGAAAAGGAGGAAGAGAAGTAAGGTGATGAGGAGACGGGGGAAGGGGGATGGATGTGATTTTAAAAAAAAGAGCAGGAGAGGGAGAGAAGAGGGAAAAGAAGGGGGACAGGAGGAGGAGAAGGAGGAAGAAGAGGAGGGAGGGGAGAAGAAAGAGGAGAAAGGAAAGGAAGAAGAGGAAGAAGAAGAGGAGGAGGAGGGAGAAGAGGAAGAGGAGGATGCTCCTGACCATGAAAAAGCGCGATGACACACATAGTGATTGTGTAGGTGATGGTTATGGTGGGGGGGGTGGTGACAGAGATAGTGACGGTGGTGGTGGTGGTGGTGGCTGTATCCATGGTGATGGTGGTGGTGGGTATGAATGTGGTGGTGTGGTGGAGGTGGTGATGGTAAAGGTTGTGGTGGTGATGTTCATGTTATTTTTGTCGTTGTTGTTGAAGATGTCATTTTGTTGCTGCTAATATTATTGCTTCATGCGATGTTTTCATGCTGACATCAGTGAGCTTGATTCTTCTTCTTCTTCTTCTTCTTCTTCTTCTCCTTCTCCTTCTTCTTCTTCTTCTTCTCTCTCTCTCTCTCTCTCTCTCTCTCTCTCTCTCTCTCTCTCTCTCTCTCTCTCTCTCTCTCTCTCTCTCTCTCGCTCTCGCTCTCGCTCTCTCCCTCTCTTCCCCCCCTCTCTCTTCCTCTCTCTTTCTCTTCTCCCTACCTCCCTCCCTCATTCCTTCCCTCTGTCTCAGGTACCCTGTGCTGCTCAAAGCTGGCTGGTACTGCGCACCTGTACACATCACCACCCACCTCTCCACCCCTCCTCCTCCTCCTCTCAACATCACGAAGATCAACAACACCACTACCACCGCTCACATCATCACCAACATCATCACCACCGCCACTACCAACATCACCAACAACATCATCACCGCCACTACCAACATCACCAACATCACCACCGCTACCAACATCACCACCACCACCACCACAGCAGCAACAACAACCACTTCGTGGACTACGGCGCCCATGGTGGTTGTTGATGTTGCCTTGAGTCCGGTACCGGAGACGATGTACATCAAGCTGGTGTATCTGATGCTGGGCATCTTCATGCTGGTGACCTGCAATGTCAGTGTGGCCTACACGCTCCGCAACAGGCCTTTTGGCGGCACCGTTTCCCGCGAAGGCGACAGGAAGTTTGCTAGGATTATGGGAGTCGTGGCGCTCCTCTTCCTGTTCACGTGGTTGCCAAATTTGGTAAGATGGTCGTGTGTGTGTGTGTGTGTGTGTTGTGTGTGTGTGTGTGTGTGTGTGTGTGTGTGTGTGTGTTGTGTGTGTGTGTGTGTGTTGGGACTGTGGGTGTGGGGGGATGGGTGTTTGGGTGTGTGTGTGTGTGTGTGTGTGTGTGTGTGTGTGTGTGTGGGTGGGTGGGTGGGTGGGGGGTGGATGGGGGTGGGGTGTGTTTGTGGGGGGGGGGGGGTGTATATGTGCGTGTGTGTGAGTGTGTGAGGGGGGAGGAAGGAGGATGGAGGGGATGTCTGCTGTTATTTGTCCACTATCTGTATATTTCATTTCTGCATTCATTTATTTTTTATTGCTCCATTCATTCATTTATCCCTTCCTCCATCCATCCATCCATCCATCCATCCATCCATCCATCCATTCATTCAGTCATTCAGTCAGTCAGTCAGTCAGTCAGTCAGTCAGCCAGCCAGCCAGTCAGCCAGTCAGTCAGTCAGTCAGTCAGTCAGCCAGCCAGCCATTCAGCCAGTCAGTCAGTCAGTCAGTCAGTCAGTCAGTCAGTCAGTCAGTCAGTCAGCCAGCCAGCCAGCCATTCAGTCAGTCAGTCAGTCAGCCAGCCAGCCAGCCATTCAGTCAGTCAGTCAGCCAGCCAGCCAGCCAGCCAGCCATTCATCCATCCATCCATCCATCCATCTGTCCATCCGTCCATCCGTCCGTCCATCCATCCATCCATCCATCCATCCATCCATCCATCCATCCATCCATCCATCCATCCATCCATCCACCCATTTACTCAGTTATATCTTCTTCTTTCCATTTTTAGGTTGGGTTTTGTTGTTGTTTTTTTATTTCATTTTCAGACAGCTCAAGCGGCCTGTCTGGCCAAGTCTCCAGTGTGTCCAGAGTTCGAATTCTGGGCCATGCGGATAGTGAACATGGGCGTAGCGGTCAACCCCTTTGTGTATGGGGTGATGAAGACCACCTACCGCCGAGGCTATCTCTACCTCCTGCGTGTGTGTCTGCATTATGCCACCTTCACCCTCCTCCCCCTCCCTACTGGTGAGAGCTTTGTGTGATTTTTTGATAATAATGAATAATAATAATAATAATAATAATAATAATAATAATAATAATAATATATAATAATAATAATAATAATAATAATAATACATGGAATCTTAATAGCGCTATATCTTGTAAAAACAAACCAAAGGCTTGCATTCGACCCATACAACACACAAGCAATCTACAACAATTTATAGTTTTAGAAAATTCGAATATATATACAAACACACGCGCGCACACACACGCGCACGCACACTCCAGTGTCCCTCCAGTGTCATGAAGTATCTTTTATAGAGTGCGGGTTGGGAAAAAAATGTTGATTTTCACAGATTGTTTTTTTAAAATTTGAAAAAAATGTACTGTGTACTTGTTATTTTTAGAATTGAGGACATAGAGCAATACCAGGTAGTTGCACAAAAATTGGAAATGATCATCAAATGAGGATTAGTTGTGTTTCTACAGCGTTGACCCCGCGCATGCATATTGGGGTCAGGAAGCTAGCAGACAAGAAAGGACTGAGGGGGTTCAGTGTTTTCGGAAAAGTTTTTAACAAGTTCAAACCTACCAAATTTGTACAAAATCACTTGAGTCAGGGGCTAGTCTTTCTGGAAAAAATGGTTTTTATTACTGTGGATGCCTTAATACATACAGTGAGAATGGAAGAGTGATACATGAAAATGGAAGGATAAGTAGTCAAAATCAATACTGGCGTGTAGCCTGTTTGACACATTGAAGCGAAGGACGCCATAGCCACTGAGTGGATGGAAGATCCCAGGTTCGAATCCCATAAGAGTCCTAGAGATTTTTTTTGAGACTTTGGCTTCGCTCCTATCCAGGTTGAGTGTGGTGTGGGCTCAGTGGGAAGACTGAGACCACACAGTCGAGCTTCATCCACTTTACGGATGCAATTTGGGGAGTGTTGCTTCATTATTATCCGACCAACATTGCAGGTGCCTGTACCTCTGGGACCCAGTTGACACTGAGATATGCATAGGAAACTAGAGTACAACCCGGTCAAGAAGTCTCAAAGCAGATGCAACACCATAACAGTATCATTACGTCATCCTCGTTAAAAATCATCATGCAATAAAATAAACTGTGTCTCTGATTTGGTGGCCCTGGTTGCTTACTCTTGTCTCATTGTGACTTCAGTTCAATTTCTCCATACTTTTTCGTGCTTGTGGTGACTATAACAACTAAACAAAGGGACAAAACAAAACAAAAGTATAATAGAGGAGCTTCGGCTTGTGCGGCACTTCGGTGCTTGCGTGGACCGTTCTCTTTTGTTGCTTGAACAGAATTGTTCTATTTTTGGGGTGGCCCGAGGCGCTGGGGTGGGAGACCTTCCGACTTTCTGGCTTCTGTCTAAAACAGTGCCTAAATCGGAGTACTTCTGCTGGGACTCTAATATAACTCCAACAACAACAAATCAACATCAACAAAACAAAAACATAACAAAGCCCCAAACGAACGCATGGACACAGAAAGCGCCACTGTAGGTCACCCTGTGAGCAGTGAATTATAGCACTGGTAAATTAATCTGCTCTATGGGGACCAGATAGCTCAGTGGTCAGAGGACTCACTTTCCCCCAAGCTAAGGTTAAGCAGCATCGAGCATGGTTACCAAGTGGGTGGGTGACCGTTTGCGCGCCTTGGCTTCAGTACAGTCTCCCAGCTCACCCAGCTGTAGATGGGTACCTGCCCTCTTCAGGGTAAAGAAAGGTAAAGCAGTGAGGGAGGAGAGATGGGCGCTGCCCTCAATGTAGAGAAGCTGATGTCTCTGATGCCTCACTCCCCTACGACCGGATAGGTTATGGGACACCTTTGCCTTTTTTTGTCTTTTTTTTTTAAATTCTGCTCACAGAGTTGACCTGAAGTGGCGCTTTGCTGTGGTGACACGTTCCTTTTATGGGAATTGGTTACATTATTTATTGTGTTAATTTATTCCGTTGTGTTGTTTCTGTTCATAGTCATAGTGCTTCTGTTTTAAGTCAAATGACAGCTGTGTGTCACGATAGCCTGGTGGTCAGAGTGATGCGATTGTGATCTGCTGACCCCGGTTCAAATCTGGTTCAAAAGGATTTTTCCTCTGGAGTTAGCATCAGTGCGGACTCCACTCCTCCCCAACGTCTTTTGGATGAGACTATAAACGTAGGTTCCGTGTGCGAATGCACGCAGAACATCTTGTGCACATGTTAAAACCCCCGTTCTGCTTTTTGGAAGAGTAGGCTATTGTGTGCTGGTGGGAACGGATGACAAAAGTGACAAAACTGTATACACATGGAGACTGGATGTAAAAAATAAGCACATGGGGATTTATTCCATTATTCTCGAAATGAAAGACTAAATAAAAGATTAATTTGATACTGCAAGGCACTGTTCAAGGAGGAAGAAAAAGAGGCAGACCAAAGAAGAGATGGGAGGACAACATCAGCGAATGGACAGGCCTAGAATTCAACAAAACCCTGAGAAAGGCAGAACAGAGAGAGGAATGGAGGGAACTGGTTGTCAAGTCTTCAGGGGTGCCCCCACAGTCGCCAGACTAAGGGATAGATAGATAGACAGATAGATAGATAGACAGATAGATAGATAGATAGATAGATAGATAGATAGATAGATAGATAGATAGATAGATAGATAGAGAGAGAGAGAGAGATAGATAGATAGATAGATAGATAGATAGATAGATAGATAGATAGATAGATAGATAGATAGATAGATAGATAGATAGATAGATAGATAGATAGATATGTGACATCAGACTACCATTCATTGTGTTGGTTTTCAGATGGTCAAGAAATCTTCGACTTGAGGGAGAGATGCCCTCGGTCAGACAGCAACAGGAGGAAGAGGAGCTGCAGTGGTTCCTCCCATCCCCAGGACAGACTCCCAGCCCGACCCTCCACCCACACACTGACAAACAGCACAGCAACGAACGCACAGACATCGCTCAACCCTGAACAATCGAACCCCCAGACACCAGAGGAGGGTGACCTACATTTTTGCATTCTCAGCCCAAAGCCAACGCCCCTGGAGCTGAATGGAAAGTGTGGTCGTGAGAAAGAGGACAGTGAGAAAAACGATGCGAAGCGTCATGACTTCAGTGAAGTAAGTGTGTATCTATGATGGTGAATATTGACCACCACTTTTCTTTGCAGACCTATACTGTGAATTGACAGTGTGTATCTATGATGGTGAATATTGGCCACCACTTTTCTTTGCAGACCTATACTGTAAACTGACAGTGTATCTATGACAGTGATCATGGCCATCCATTTATGTATCTATTATACTCTGTGAACTGACAGTGTGTATCTATGACAGTGATCATGGCCATCCATTTATGTATCTATTATACTCTGTGAACTGACAGTGTGTATCTATGACAGTGATCATGGCCATACATCTCTGTGTCTATTATACACTGTGAACTGACAGTGGGTAAATATAACAGTGATTATCATATCCACCCATTTATTTTTTTCCTTTGGGCCCTCAACCTTGCCTTGGAGAACTCCCGTCATCACAGTTATCTGCGTGTTTCTGTTTGCATAACCAGCCTATCTCAGTCTCTGCCTTTACCCATTTCAGCCAACATTTGTCTTTGCTCTTAAAGTTCATCAAGAATGCTTTCATTTGTTCCCCTTTCTGACCATTTGACTCTGAGAAGTCACCTGTAGAATTCAATTTTGAGAAGTAACCTGTAGAACTCAACTTTGGCTGTGTTTATTTTGTCTCTTTTCCATTTTCGTAGTGTCCAAGCTTCTGACCCATACAGCAATACAGACCAGATTAGTGTATAGACAAATCTAATTGTAGTTTTCCTTGCAGTTTGTGCCAGTTAAGCCGTTTTCTAAGGAGTCTCTGCATGGCTATGTCTGACCTTCACCTTCATCTGTCTCGTAGTCCGGCAGACGGTATGGCCACCACTGAAGATTTTGTAACCAGCTTTCTCCACTCCCCACGGTCCTCCGCCCTCCGTAGCAGATTGCTCCACCCAAGTCCCGTCTACTCTCTGATGTTGTCTTCCCATCGTTTTCTCTGTCTGCCTCTTGTTCTCTCTCCTTTTACTGTTCCCTGTAGGACAGTCTTGGCCAGTCCAGATGTTCGTGACGTACCTGT
>CM060330.1:43436814-43439314 GCA_030674155.1 Stramonita haemastoma
TGAGAGAAGGCAGCCCTGGCGAACCCCAACCGTGGTCTTGAAGAACTCGCCCACGTTATTATTCATGAAAACTGCACTTTCTGCGTTCTCGTACAGAGCTTTGATGACTTCACTTAGACAGCTGTCAATGTTGAAGTGCCTGAGTACTTGCCAGAGGCCGTCATGCCATACCCTGTCAAAGGCCTTTTTGAAGTCTATGAAATTGTGGTACAAGTCTTTTTGGTGTTGGAGATGCTTCTCTATCAGAATTCTCAGATTGAAAATTTGTTCCATTGTGCTGCGTTTTGGTCTAAAGCCCGCTTGTTCTTCTGCCAGGAGTTTTTCCGCTTGGTTTTTCAGTCTGTTGAGGACTACCTGCAGCATGATCTTGCTAGGATGACTTATGAGACTGATGGTTCTGTAGTTCTGGCATTGTTTGAGGTTTCCTTTCTTTGGCAGGGGTATTACAAGAGACTGTGTCCATTCTTTTGGCCATTCTTTGGTGTCGTGGATCTTCTGACAAAGTTCTGTGAATCGCCTTGCTGTTTCATTCCCTCCATTTTTTATGAGTTCAGCTGGGATGTTATCGATTCCAGGGGACTTCCCCTTCTTCAATTGTCTAATAGCTGCATCTACTTCACACCTTAGTATTGGTGGGTCTTTATCTTGGTGTTCAGGGGGTTTGTCAGAAACTATGTTGGTATCTGGGCGTAGTGGGTAGTTGTACAATCCCTCACAGTATTCTGTCCAGCGTTGGAGGATGGCATTGTTTTCCGTTAAAAGATTTCCTTCTTTGTCTTCAATAACAGAGGCTTTAGGCTGTGTGGTTTTCGTTAGTGCTTTCAAAGTGTCGTAAGCTGTTTTGCTGTTTCCCTTGGTCATTCCAGCTTCGATGTTGTTGCATTGTTCTTCTATCCACGCTTCTTTGGCTTCTCTCATCTTTTTCCTCACTTCTCTGTGGCTATCCATGTACTTCTTGTAAGCTTCTTGACTTGTGAACTTTTGTTTCTTAAGTTCTCTTCTTTTGTCGCAGAGGTCAAGAACCTCATTTGTCACCCAAGGTTGTTTCTTTGTTCTGCTTCTTCCTAATGTTTCTTCTGCTGCTGTCGTTAGCACTTCTTTGATGTTGTTGGTTAATGTGTCCACATCATTGTCGATGGCTGTGAGTGCAGCGAACTTTCCTCCAATGTTGGCTTGGAAGATCTCAACCACTGTTGGGTCTTTCAGTTTTTCCAGGTCGAATCTTATGCGTGGGCTTTTTGGCTGTTGTTTTGCTTTCAGTTTCAGCCTGATGGTGGTAAGTACAAGGTCGTGGTCACTGCCAATGTCAGCTCCTGGGAATGTTCTTGTGTTTGCCTTGTTTATGCTGGATTTGAATCTTTGGGGTGACAGAATGTAATCAATTTGATTATGAATCAGACCATTTGGTGAGTGCCAGGTTGATGTTCTGGATGGCTTGTGAGGGTGGAGTGTGTTAGCCAAAGTCTGTTTGTGCTTCTTTGCGAATTCCAGCAGCCGCTGTCCTCTGTCATTTGTTTCTCCCAGTCCAAATCGTCCTGTGGTTCCTGCCCAGGTGTCATAGGCATCAGGTCCCACCTTAGCATTCCAGTCGCCTTCCACAATAAGGATGTCTTTTTTGGGCGTTTTGGAGATGACGTTTTCGAGTTCTTCATAGAATTCTTCTATCTGATCGTCATCGTAGTCAGATGTTGGAGCATACACTTGGATGATGGTGAGATTCTGGGGTTTTGCAGAAACTCTGATTGAGATGAGTCTGCTGGATACTGGTGTGCAGCTGATGATGCTTGACACAATCTCTTTCCTGACAATAAAGCCTACTCCATGTTGATGTAGTTTTTCTTCTCCACTGTACCATATTTTGTGGCCGTCTTGCGTGGTTGTTTCTCCAAAGCCAATCCATCTGACTTCCGCAAGCCCTACTATGTCCCATTTATACCTCTGTAATTCATGTGTAAGTTCCTGTACTCTTCCTGTTTGGTACAGAGTTCTTACATTCCATGTACCAATGGTTGTCCCTTTATCTGGAAGCTTTAGGGTTTGTTCTGCCCCAGTAGCACACTTGTCACTCCCACCCTGGAGACTTGCAGTGGGTAGCGCGGTCGTTGTTGATCCGGGCCTCGACCGATCCGGCATGTCTTTCTGTTTTGTTTTACTCATCATGTCCTTGCAGTGGGCTTGAGGAAGCTTGGTGGCGCCCATCTCCTCTCCAAGACTCCTACTGGTGGTTAAGAATGCACCAGCCCCTCACAACGTTTCGCCCGCCAGTAGAAGCGGTTACCGGGGTGTGGGTGGGTTAAGGACCCGGACCCAGAAGTGAGAGTTGAGTGCCAAGTGAGGACCAGTGCTCCCGTCCATCCCGAAGGATGCTACTGCCAGGTTTACAAAGGTACCACCTCTCCTTAAGCACCCCATACACCCCATAGAGATAGAGATAGAGAGGTACAAAGCTTGCTAAAATCTAATCTGTAGAAAACAAATTCAGACCAACCAAAGTTGTGTA
>CM060330.1:43446814-43461814 GCA_030674155.1 Stramonita haemastoma
GTGCCAAAGGTCAGCGCCACTGTCACTGCAACACCGCCGATACCTGAGCATGAAGAAGTGAGTTTGGGAACAAGGAAACCGGATTGACGCTATTGGGGTATAGGTCTAGGTAGCAGCGCGACCATTAGAGAAGGTGGGGTGAGGTGGGGTGGGGGAGCGCGGAAGGGGAAGGGAGTAGATTCAAAGGCTACACACCACTGTTGATTCTGACTATTTTACTTCTATTTTCATATATCACTCTTGCACCCACACTGCACCTACTATGGCATCCGAAGAAATAAAAACCACTTATTTGCAGAATGACTAGCCCCTGACTCAAAAGTTATGTGATTTTGCACAAATTTAGTAAGTTAGAACCTTTTTTTTAAAAAATATTTTTCAGCAAACACTGTACCCCCTCAGTCCTTTGCCGTCTACTAGCTTCCTAACCGCAATATGCATGCTTGTGGTCAACGCTGTAGGAACACAAGCAATCCTCATTTGATGATCATTTCCAAATTTCCCGTCACTACTTGATATTGCTCTATGTCCTCAATTCCAAACACAAGTGTACAGTGCATTTTTTCATACTCTAAAAATTCTGTGAAAACCGACAACTTTATTTTTCAACCCGTACTCTATGGGGACAGGACAGCTAAGTGGTCAGAGCGCTCTCTCTAGCCCAGTCAAGTTAAGCAGCGTCGTGCGTGGTTGCCAATTGGATGGGTGACCGTTTGCGCCCTTGGCTACAGTACAGTTCCCCCAGCTCCCCCAGCTGTAAATGGGTACCTGCCCTCTTTAGGGTCAGGGAAGTTAAAGCAGCGAGGGAGAGGAGATGGGCGCCGCCTTCAACATGCTGGCCCTAGGAGAAGCTGAGGTCTCTGATGCCTGGCTCCCCTACGATCACACATGTTATGGAACACCTTTACCTACTCTATAGAAAATACTACATGAACCGCATGGTCATACTGGAGTGTAGCCAAACCAGAAAGACACGTTGTTTTTCCTGCGCATGTGTCTCTGTCTCTTGCCGTCACCTTCTTTCCTGTCTGTCTTCTTTTCGTGTTTGTTCTCCATTTGTTTTTCCAATGCCATAATTACACAAAGGACATGATAGTTATGATTAGTATTGGATGCACTCCATTCTGTAACCCGTACCCAACAAGACAGACGAGAGATCTGAATGATGGACGCTGTAGCCGAGTGGTTAAGACCATTCGACTTCCATGCCATGGGTCCATGAAGTCGTGGGTTCGAATCTCGGCGGAGTCTAGTGGGTTTTTTTTTACGATCTCCCAGATCAACTTTAAGTGCAGACCTGCCAGTGTGCTAAATCCCTTCGTGAGTATACACATGCAGAAGATCAAATATGCACGTTAAAGATCCCGTAATTCATGTAAGTGTGCGGTGGGTTACGGAAGCATCCACATACCCAGCATGCATCTCAGAAGTCGGAATGCAGCTACCTTCGTTGTGGACAAAAACGGTTGCATACATAAAGTCTAACACCGTGTCCGTCCGTCTGTCTGTCTGTCTGTCTGTCTGTCTGTCTGTCTCGCAAACACACACTCACACATACATACACACTCACACACACACACACACCAATAAAACAAAAAACATAAAACACACACAAACACAAACACACACACATACCCCCCCCCCCCCCCCCCCCCCCCCCCTGACACACACACACATACACACACACACACGCACACACACACACAAACACACACACACACACACACACACACACACACACACACACACACTCACCCCCCCCACACACACACACACACACTCACCCCCCCCCCCCCCCCACACACACACACACACACACGCACAACAAAACATTCAAAGCAGGCAAGAGACACACACTTAAAAGAAAATCAAGACGCCGGCCGACCGACGGAGACAAATCCTGTGCCAAAATTAATCCGGCGGGCAAAGTTCACGGGAGGGGCGCTAACAATCACTGACACGGCATTGGAGGGCATGATGTAACGTGGAATCCCCGACATCCACACTGGGGACTTGAACTGCTGCTCTGTCGGTGTCACTCACTTTTGATGGATGATGCGAAAAGAAACCTACAGTCAAAAATCTGTTTTTTTCTTCTTTTTTTCTTTTTTGTTGTTGTTGAAAAGTTGGGGACAGGGGGGGGGGGAGGGCGGAGGGGGGGGGGGGGGGGGGGGGGGGGGGGAGGAGGGAGGAGAGGAGAGGGGAGGAGAGAGAGGGAGAGGAGAGAGAGAGAGAGAGAGAGAGGGAGAGAGAGAGAGAGATGAAGAGAGAGAGAGAGAGAGAGAGAGAGAGAGAGAGAGAGAGAGAGAGAGAGAGAGAGGGGGAGGAAGAAAGAGATAAGCAGTTACTGTAGAGAAACAAAGATAAAAAGAACAAAGAGGAAAGAAAAAATAATAAACGAGACAAAAAAGGCAGAAATTCCTCACTTGTCATTTGTAGACACTCCCAAAGCTTAAAAAAAAAGAAACAAAATGAATACACGCACTTAGCACTTGGAAAAAATGTTCAAATCTAACACACTTTAGCACATGCTTTGATATGACACATTGCGAAGAAGAAGTAGAATGGTGAAGAAGAGAAAAGAAGAAGAAGAAGAAGAAGAAGAAGAAGAAGAAGAAGAAGAAGAAGAAGAAGAAGAAGAAGAAGAAGAAGAAGAAGAAGAAGAAGAAGAAGAAGAAGAAGAAGAAGAAGAGGAGGAGGAGGAGGAGGAGGAGGAGGAGGAGGAGGGAGGAGGAGGAGGAGGAGGAGGAGGAAGAGGAGGAGGAGGAGGAAGACAACAAGATCAACAACAAAACAACAAGAGAGTTAAGTCAAGTCAAATTCTTTTATTTCCAAGATGATAAATAAGCACTCGTGTGCTTTTTTACATCCAGTCACCGCCCTTATCAGGGATAAGATCGAAGTAAAAAGAAATCCTCTAACTAAACAACAACAATGATAAATCAAATACCCAAAGCAAGAGACAACAACAACACAGAGAGAGAGAAGAGAGAGAGGAGAGAGAGAGAGAGAGAGAGAGAGAGAGAGAGAGAGAGAGAGAGAGAGAGAGAGGGGAGGAGAGAGAGAGAGAGAGAGAGAGACGAGAGACAGACAGACAGACAGACAGACAGAGACAGACAGACAGACAGACAGACAGACAGACAGACAGACAGACAGACAGACAGACAGACAGACAGACAGACAGACAAAGACACAGACACAGACACAGAGAGAGAAAGACAGACAGAAAGATGCAGACAGAGCCAGCCAGGCAAGACAAACTCCTTCCTTTATCAATCACACTCAAAACGTATCGCCAACCCTCCCTCCCTCTTCACTTCACTGTTCCCAAACTCTTTCTTCTTTCTCAGGTGACGGCAGCCTGTGTCGTATCAGTGACGGTGCCGCTGACCTTTGCCACGTGTCAACCCCCTCCCCACCCCCACCCTAGTAGCGACAGCCTGATGACGTAGTATTACCTAACAATGCCATTAGCCAGCATCGGCATTAAGTGACAATAGCATTAGCTCACAATGGCACCAACTGAGAATGGTACTAGCTGACGATAGCATTAATTCACAGTGGCATTAGCTGACCGTAGCATTAGCTGATAACGGCATTTGACAACAATAATATTAGCTGACGATAGCATTAATTCACAGTGGCATTAGCTGACCGTAGCATTAGCTGATAACGGCATTTGACAACAATAATATTAGCTGACGATAGCATTAATTCACAGTGGCATTAGCTGACCGTAGCATTAGCTGATAACGGCATTTGACAACAATAATATTAGCTGACGATAGCATTAATTCACAGTGGCATTAGCTGACCGTAGCATTAGCTGATAATGGCATTTGACAACAATAATATTAGCTGACGATAGCATTAATTCACAGTGGCATAAGCTGGCCGTAGCATTAGCTGATAACGGCATTTGACAACAATAATATTAGCTGACGATAGCATTAATTCACAGTGGCATAAGCTGGCTGTAGCATTAGCTGATAACGGCATTTGATAACAATAATATTAGCTGACGATGGCATTAATTCAGTGGCATTAGCTGGCCGTAGCATTAGCTGATAATGGCATTAGATAACAATAATATTAGCTGACGATGGCATTAATTCAGTGGCATTAGCTGGCCGTAGCATTAGCTGATAATGGCATTAGATAACAATAATATTAGCTGACGATGGCATTAATTCAGTGGCATTAGCTGGCCGTAGCATTAGCTGATAATGGCATTAGATAACAATAATATTAGCTGACGATGGCATTAATTCAGTGGCATTAGCTGGCCGTAGCATTAGCTGATAATGGCATTAGATAACAATAATATTAGCTGACGATGGCATGAGTTGACGATGGCATCAGTTAACGATGGCATTAGCTGACGATGGCATTAGCTGACGATGGCATTAGCTGACGATAGCATTAGCTGACGATGGCATTAGCTGACGATAGCATTAACTCACAGTGGCATTAGCAGACCATGGCATTAGCTTATGTTGGAACGAGCCGGTTATGGCAATAGCTCTCAATGGCATTTGCTGACGAAGGAATGAGCTGGCACTGGCATTAGCTGACAATGGCATTAGCAGATGATGACACAAGCTGACATTTGTCAGGGTCAGGGCTTTGGGATCAACAGGGTCAGGGTCAGGGCTTTAGGGTCTGCTGTGTCAGGGTCAGGGCTTTAAGGTCTGCTGGGTCAATGTCAAGGCTTTAAGGTCAGCAGGGTCAGGGTCATGGATTTAGGGTCAACGGGGTCAGGGCTTTAGGGTCAACAGGGTCAGGGTTTTAATGTCAGAAGGGTCAGGCTTAGCTCCATCTCTGCCTCTGCTGATACTGTCTATTTTTCACCAATATTTCAGATGCTGCTGGGCTGTCTGTTCCTTGATGTGCTTTCCTTGTGATTTGTTTAGATGTGATATCTTCTTCACTTCCTTGTCCTCCTATCCTGCATAAAGAAATCATGGCCGAGTAAGGGGGGGAGGGGGGGACGGACAGGAGGTAGAATACATAACAAGGGAGCAGAATAGCCACGTGGTTAGAGAGTTGAGTTCGCGATATGAAGACTGGGATTTGAACCACCACCCAAGTCCCCCTTTGAAGGGGATTTTCCCCTTGAGTTAACATCAGAAATAACCCTACTCCTCTGAGAGTCCAGATGACACTAAAAACCGAGGCCCTGTGTCCAAACGCACATAGAACAGTTTGCACACACGTTAAAACCCGTTGTGCCTTGCGGAAAAGTAGGCCTTTGGGTATTGGGAAGAGCAGATGGCAGCATATCCCACAAAAAAACCTGCATGCACAATGGTGTCATGTTCAGACATCATCCTTGAAGTCGGAATGCGGCTACCCTTCTGGTGGGGTAAAAATTGCTGCATACGCAAATATCTCACAAACTGGCAAACCTCGGAGATATTTCGCTGAGAAACGAAGAAAGAAAAGTTATAAAAATAACACCCCCCCCCCCCCCCCATCCCCCTGAAAACCCCAAGGAAACAACTTGACAATGATTCTTTACCGATTGTTCCCGAAAGCAAAAACCAGATCTATCTCCTTTAGACGAAAAAAAAGGAGGGGGGTAGTGTGTGTGTGTGTGTGTGTGTGTGTGTGTGTGTGTGTGTGTGTGTGTGTGTGTGTGTGTGTGTGTGTTTGTGTGTTTGTGTGTCTGTGTGTGTGTGTGTGTGTTTTGTGTGTGTCTGTCTGTCTGTCTGCGTGTCTGTCTGTGTGTCTGTCTGTGTATGTGTCTGTGTATGTCTGTCTGTGTATGTCTGTGTCTGTGTAGGGGGTGGGGGGCAGGGAGGGATGAAAAATATTCTCTCCAGAAAACCAACCCACCCAGTCGCCACAAGGAAGAAATGACACCCCCCTCTCTTTTCCTCCCCCCTTCTCCTTTGATTCTCACCCCCCCCCCCCCCCGTCCCCCCCCCTCCACCCCCCCCCTCACCCCCCACCCCCAACCCTTCTCCCCCTTCTTCCCCCGAGACTGTGTTTTCTGAGCTGCATCTTCTTATCTGTGGGAATCCCTGTTGTTTCTAGCGCTGCCTCCGTCATGGGGGGACACATCCCATCTGGTTCGCTACACCCGGTGCCCGGCGGGCGTAGAACGGCTGCCTCAACAAGCTAGCTGTGTCAGCGAGAGAGACGAGACGGTGACAGAGATACCTGTAGAGCAAGTCTGGGGAGGAGGAGAAGAAGGGTGGATCTGGGGTTGGGGGGTGGTGGTGGGTGGGGGGGTGGGGGGGGGTATGTATGTGTGTGGGGGGATGGGTGTGTGTGGGGGGGGTGGGGGGGTGGGGAGTGTTGTGTTTGTGTGTGGGGGATGTGTGTGTGGGGGGTGTGTGTATGTGTGCGTGTGTGTGTCTGTCTCTCTGCCTTTCTGTCTGTCATTCTGCCCGTCTATCTGCCGGTCAGTTTGTTCCCATACATGTCTGTTTTTTGTTGTTTTTTTAATGTCCAAGGGATTTCACTTTTGTACCCGAACTTCAATTGTGAAAAGAAAAACAAACATGTTGCTTTGCTGTACAAGATCCTTCCTTCCTTCCTTCTGTACAGACCTTTGCCTAAGAATTGTTCTGCTGTTTCAACAGTATATCTGCATCCACCTTCGGGGACGGGATAACTCAGTGGCCAGAGCACTCGCTTTCCCCAAGCTAGAGTTACGCCGCATCGAACGTGGTTACCAGTTGGATGGGTGACCGTTTGGCTTCAGTACAGTCCCCCAGATCACCCAGCTGTAAATGGGTACCTGCCTTCTTGAGGGTCAGGGAATGTAAAGTAGTGAGGGAGAGGAGATGGGCGCCGTCCTCAACATGCTGGCCCTTAGAGAAGCTGAGGTCTCTGACGTCTCGTTCCCTACGACCATATAGGTTATGGGACACCTATACTTTTTTTTAACCTTTTTTCGGGGAAAAGAAAACAAAAAGGAAAAACAAGATATGTATACCCAATGTATGAGAGTGGTGGTTCGGGTGTTTTTTTGTTGTTTTTTTTTAGGAGGGAGTGGGTTGGGGTTTTTTCGTTTTTGAGCTCCCAGTTTCACCAATGGTGAATTTTTGTGCGTGTGATTGTGTTTTGCCTATCATGAAGGTAGCTACATTTCGACTTCAGGAATTTTGTCAGGGACAACTCTCTTGTTGCTGTAGGTTCTTTTGCATGCGATAAATCCGTGTTACACACGGGGCCTGGGTTTATCGTCTCATCCGAAAGACTAGCTTAACAGGTAAAAGTTTGGGGCACAAACAAAGATCCAGCCACTTCACACACACTTCGAACCTAAACTTTTAGCTTTCTAAGCAGGTCCGTTACCTCTGTTTGTTTGTTTGTCCGTCGTGTTTGACAATGACCTCTAAAACAGCAGAGGAGGCAGCTGCTGTTTCGGAAACTGGGCAGAAATTTGATTATAGTGGAGGTGTCTTGCCCACAGTACATCCCTACTCTCTCGGTCAAGAGGGCATAAGGATAGTCAGCGTTGGAGATGTTCTCCAAAGGCCAACTAGCCCCCTGGGCTGCAGCACATAAGGAATGTGCAAGTCAAGCCTCCTGGTCAGAGAGTCATACTGGATCACTAAAGACTAAGCTGTAAAGTGAAATTCCATGAGTGGGAAAGCCACTTATCATACAGCCTCTCACTTTGTTGTTGCCCCAAGCGTCAATGGTTTAATCAATAACTGTGATAAAGCCCAGGTGATGAAGGCATCCGTTACCTCTAGACCACCGCTAAAGGGCCGCTACCTCTAGATGTACCTGTTACCTCTTGACCACTGATCCGATATGCTTGTGACAAACACAATTCTTGTATTAATTTGTTATCAACTTAAAAGGTGCAGACAGCTACAAACTACACTTTTTTGGGTGGCGAGTTTGAACTGTTTCTTTGGCAACTCTGCGTGTAACCATACTAATTGATAGATTTGTACGGTATGCGTGTAACCATACTAATTGACAGATTTGTACGGTATGCGTGTAACCATACTAATTGATAGATTTGTACGGTTTGCGTGTAACCATACTAATTGATAGATTTGTACGGTTTGCGTGTAACCATACTAATTGATAGATTTGTACGGTTTGCGTGTAACCATAATATTTGATAGATTTGTACGGTTTATGTGTAACCATACTAATTGATAGATTTGTACGGTTTACGTGTAACCATAATAATTGATAGATTTGTACGGTTTACGTGTAACCATAATAATTGATAGATTTGTACGGTTTACGTGTAACCGTAATAATTGATAGACTTGTACGGTTTACGTGTAACCATGATAATTGATAGATTTGTACATTTTATGAGTACCACAGTTTTAACCAACACCATCTTCACCTACACCACGACCACCACCACCACTACCACCACCACCACCACCGACAACAACACCACCACCACCTATAAACTGAACTTGCCCCAACGGCCGAAGGAAAGACCCGGGGTGAATTCTCCACTGGGTGTGACATTTTAATCCTCCCTATGTAGCCGCCTTCAAGACAGGAATCCCGTGGGGAAGAACTCAGAAGAATGCCTCTGACATATTCCCTGCAGAGTTGTCTACCGTTGATGGAGAATGTCATCACCACAGGTTCCCTACCTGCCCGCTAGGCGGCGCGTGTGTTTGGCGCCAGGTCACGTGGCTGTCGTGGCGACTTGGTGACCTTTTTTTCTCTGTTTCCGGTGTGGTGCGGTTGTTGTATTGTGTTGGTTGAAGGTTATGGGGTTTTTTGCGAACTGGTCTTCTTGGTATCACGAATGGAAAATCACACACTGAGTGAAAAGTTATTCTCCTTTGGATAGAGGAGCTACTACTACAGAGTGCTCTCCTCAGTTATTGTCAATACAATCTGAGTTTTATATATTGGTGTTAAGAGTGCCCATAATATTATAAGCATTGCTTCTTGTACTCATTTCATGTATGGTTGCTAGGTTTTGTTGGTTTTTTTGTAACTAATAAAGTTGTTTAAACCGAGTCTGACTGCCACTTTCCCCTTTCCCCGCTTTCCCAGAGCTGTGCCAAGAAGCCTGTCAGTATAAATAGCATCCCCCACCTTCTGGAAAATCTGTGCTACGAATTCCCTCTTTTCTATCCTTCTCTTTGTCTCTGCCTTGTTCTTTTCTTTCCTCTTACCTCCTTCTTGGTAAATTCTCCTGCCTTTTTTCCCCAGAAAGACGTAAAAGATAACAATTCTCCCCCATGTCGAAGTCGGATGCACTAGGTCTGACTTGTCAGGCGCTGTAACGGTAGTGCAACGCATTTTCGCCCATAGGACAGACAACAACAGTTCCTTTCTTAGTGTTTAACAAAGAAGAAGAAGCCGAAAGTCGTTATTGCACAGTCCAGTTTGTTCGTTATTATGATTATTATGGATTTTCAAGACATCATCGATCCCTCTGCGGATTAGATATTATCTTGTTGGTTATGGTTACAAAAATACAAAACTTTTATTATTCATTTTATTATGATAATTATTATCACAATTTTGATTTTTATTAATCTGTACTTAAAAATTACTTGAGATCTATATTTTCCTATCTGTTCATAGATTTCAGCAAATTAGCACCCTTCTCCACTTCTCCTGTACTTCTTTTTTGTGTCTAATATCACATTTTGTGTGGAGACGTAAAATGAAATCGAACACACACACACACACACACACACACACACACACACACACACACACACACACACACACACACACACAGATAGCCTGTGGTCAGGACGGGATAACCTAGTGGTCAGAACATTGCGCCCGCAATTTGACGACCCGGGTTCGATTGCCGGTCGAGGGGATTTTTCCTCTGGAGTTAACATCAGTGCCGACTCCACTCCCCCCAAAAGCCCTTCGGATGAGACTATAAACCGAGGCCCCGTGTGCGAACGCATGCAGAACATCTTGCGCACACGTTAAATCCTGTTCCGCTTTTCGTAAGAGAAGGCCATCGTGTGCTGGTGGGAACAGATGACAAGATTGACAAAACTGCACATACACACGGGGACAGGATGTAAAAAAAAAAAAGCAAGCACTTGAGTGCTTATTCCATTATCCTCGATATAAAAGAATAAAATAAAATAAAATAAATAATAAACACACACACATACACACACCACCATCACACCACCACCACCACATACTTACACATACCAATCATACCATACATACCATACCATACCATACCATACCATACCATACCATATCATACCATACCATACCATACCATACCACACCAACCACACCACACCATCACCATACCATACCATACCATACCATACCATACCATACCATACCATACCATACCATACCATACCATACCATACCATACCACACAACATACATACAGTCAAGCACGCACGCGCACACACCTCAATTGAAAACCGTAACTACAAGAGTCCATTCTCTCATCAAAAATACAACATAGGAAAAAGAGAAGTTCATTCAACCAGGCAAAGCACATAAAATACCCGTTACGTAAATAATAAATCACAGATTTTTGTATTACAATGTGTGGGGGGTGGGGGGGGGGGGGGGGAGGAAAAGGAGAAAAGGATTTAATCAATGGGTCCGTCCCGTGTGTGTGTGTGTGTGTGTGTGTGTGTGTGTGTGTGTGTGTGTGTGTGTGTGTGTGTGTGTGTGTGTGTGTGTGTGTGTGTGCGTGCGTGCGTATGTGTGTGTGTGTGTGTGCGCGCGCGTGCACTGTGTGTATGTGTGTGTGAAAGTCAAAGTCAAATCCTGATTTCCAGACGGTACAATAAATAAGCAATGTGTTTGCTTTGTGTGTGCGTGTGTGTGTGTGTGTGTGTGTGTGTGTGTGTGTGTGTGTGTGTGTGTGTGTGTGTGTGTGTGTGTGTGTGTATGTGTGTGTGTGTGTGTATGTCTGTGTCTGTGTGTGTCTGTGTATAATTTTTATGTGTATGTGTAAGTATGTATGTGCATGTGTGTGTATGTGTGTGTGTGCATGTGTGTTTGTCTGTGCATGTGTGTGTGTGTGTGTGTGTGTGTGGCGCGCGCGCGCACGCGCGCGTGCAAATCAAAGGCCTTCCCTCATTAGTTGCCCCTTTACTTTGTTCCCTTTCCATGACAGATCAGTAATACAGACATTATTAATCAATACCTCAATCATTAAAAAAAAGCATCAACAGCAACAACCCCCCCCCCCCCACACACACACACACACACACACAAACACAACAACCACCAAACAACAACATCCACCAGCAATAACAATCCCACCCACCCACCCCACCACCACCGATAACCTTCCTTTTTTTTTTCTTTTTTTTTTTTAAAATTTCCACCACTGATCTTTTACCCCCTCAACCGGAACCTGTTCAAAGGGACACAACTATCCAGCTCTCCACAAAAAAAAAAAAAGCGGAACCAGGGGAGCTCAGCTGAAGCGAAGAGTGTTAAGTTCCGCCATCTGTCAAGGAAACTCGTCACCCTTAATCCAACTCAGATTATCCACGACACGGGGGGAAAATCCCTGTCCCCAAAAGCTACAAAGAGGTGGAGAGACCACGGGGCCCCCTGGACACGAAACCTGAGCCCCTTTGGAAGGGACAAACTGGCTTTCCAGTTGGGGGGAAAAGCGTGACAAATTTGCTGTGAAATTCATAATCCGCGAAAGCGGGTGTCCGGGGGTGGAGATTGGTGGTAGGGGCAAAGGGAGTAAAGTCACCGGTAATAGAGAAGTGTTGTGTGAGGTGACACTTCAAAGGAATGTGGTGGTGTGTTTTTTTCTTGGGGTTTTTTTTGTTTGTTTTTTGTTGTTTTTTTGGGTGGGTGGGGTGTGTGTGTTGAGGGTGGGTGGAGGTGGGGGGTGGGGTGGGGAGGGTGGTAGTGTGTGTGTATGTGTGTGTGTATTGTGTGTGTGCGTAGTGTATGTGTGTGTGTGTGTGAAGAGAGAGAGAGAGACAGAGACAGAGAGACAGAGACAGAGAGAAACAGACAGAGAGACAGACAGACAGAGAGAGGGAGGTGGGGAGACAAGACTGACAAATAGAGACTAAAAAAAAACAGACAAACACAGACAGACAATGATCATGATTTTCTGTTCTGCTAGGAACAGAAAGCAACATTTCAGAACTGCATCCACACAGGTGTTGTGTTTAACTTAAACACCTTCCTGAAATCGGAATGCGGCTACCTAAATGGCAAGGAAGGGGGGAGGAGGGGGGGGGGGGGGCAGGCACGGTCGCATATGCAAAAATCTCCCCATTGGTGAACCTCCAAACTCTAACCGAGGAACAACAAAAAAAAAAAGGTACGTCCTCACTGTTGGAGTGGCCTTTAAAAATAATATCTGGTTACATTTTACTCTCTCAAGGGGGATGAGAGGCGGGTGGGAGATGGGGTTTTATGGGGGTGATAGGACGCGTTTCGTAAGCTATCTCGTCTTTAGTCAATTGGTAGTGTAAAATTAATGGTACTTTTGGGGAAGTCACCATATAAATATGACATAGATAGGTGTGTGTGTGTGTGTGTGTGTGTGTGTGTGTGTGTGTGTGTGTGTGTGTGTGTGTGTGTGTGTGTGTGTGAGACAGAGACAGAGATCCAGTGAGAGACAGAGACATAGGCAGACAGACAGACAGAGACACAGAATATGAAAAACGAAATTTTATTTACTGAGGGTAGTGCATAAAGTACAATGACTTTTTTCATGCAGTGCTCAATATATATATATATATATATATATATATATATATATATATATATATATATATATATATATATATATATATATACATATAGAGAGAGACAGAGACAGAGACAAAGAGATAGAGAGACACACAGACAGAGACAGAGACACGGAAAGAGAAAACTAAAGAAGAGAAAAAAAAGAACAAAAAGAAAGTAAAAAAAAAAGTGAAACAGTTAGTGGCCCAAAAATTCAAAAACTTCTGCAGACTGTTCGGGAAATGTTGGGATTCTCTGGCAGGCAGGGCGGTCTGGGATGAGGCACCTGCAGTCGACAGCTGTCGTGTGCCCCTGGAGAGCTGCTGGGGTTTCCTATCAGCGTCTGTTTATAACATACAGGGGCGGCACGGCCTAGTGGTTAGATCGTGCAAAACGTAACGTGACGGGCTGGGGGGTTGGTATGTCTGCTGTGGAGAGTACCGTTTGAGAGGGGTCTTTGTTTTTATTTTATTTATTTATTTCTTCTTTTATATATTTATTCTTGTATATCGAGGATAATGGAATAAGCGCTCATGTGCTTTTTTTTCATCCAGTCCCAGTGTGTATGCGGTTTTGTATATCTTGTCATATGTTCCCACCGGCACACAATGGCCTACTCTTACGAAAAGCGGAACAGGATTTAACGTGTGCGCAAGTTGTTCTGCGGGCGTTTGCACACGGGGCCTCGGTTTACAGTCTCATCCGAAAGACTTTTGGGGAGAGTGGAGTCAGCACTGATGTTAATTCCAGGGGAAAATCCCCTCGAACGAGAGTCGAACTCGGGTCGTCAAATTGCGAGCGCAATGTTCTGACCATTATGCTATCCCGTCCCCTTTGTTGTTGTTGTTGTTTTTCCTGGAGTGGGTGAACTCTGCTTCCAACTCTTATTATTGCTCTTTTTGAGATCTCTGGATGAGATTAAGCCACAGACTTCAGTGCATAATCTCTGAACACAGCGTGAGGTTAAACCACCATCTCCAGTGATCCAATCCAATCATGTTGTTTATAGCCCCGCTGACGACACAGGCCATATCGGGGGCTGTCACCTCGTCATATTTTAAAACTTATCTTAAAACTGTGCAACTGTATACAGATTAAAACGGGGGTACAAAATCAACATCTCCAGTGCACACACAGTCTCTAAACACAGCATGAAATTAAAGTTCTTCGGGTGAGATAAATTAAACCACAATCTCCTGTGCATGCAGGTTTTGTAAATTTTTTTCCTCTGTTCCCAGCGGGACACAAAGGCCTACTCTTTCAAAAAGCGGAACAGGTTTTAACGTGTGCGCAAGATGTTCTGCGTGCGTTCACACACGGGGCCTTGGTTAATAGTCTATAGTTATAGTTTATAGTATCATCCGTGGGACTTTTGGAGAGAAAGAAGGACTTCTGAACACAGTCTGAGATTAAACCACAATCTCCTGCGCATAGTCTCTGAACACAGCATGAAATAAAGTTTTTCGGGTGAGGTTAAACCACAGTCTCTGGCACATAATCTCTGAACACAGCAGTTTGTTTTCCTTTTCTCAGCTACAGCTCCTAGGATCACCAATGGTGAGATTTGGCGTATGCCACCGTTTTTGCCCACGACGAAGGTAGCCGCATTTCGACTTCGGGGGTATGTGTTGGGTATGTTCGTGTTTCTGTAACCCACCGAACACTGACATAAATGACAGGATCTTGAACGTACTGTTTGATCTTCTGCATGTGTATATAATACTCGACTGGAATTAAATCACTGGCAGGTCTGCAGTTGAAGTTGACCTGGGAGATCGTAAAAATCCTCACCCTTAACTCAACAGAGGCCACCGATATTCGAACCCACGACTTCATGGACCCGTGAGATTGAAGTCGAAAGGTCATAACCACAAGGATAGAGAGTCTGCCTAAACACAGCATGAAATACAGTTTTTCGGGGTGAGATTAAACCGTAGCCTTCAGTTTATTATCTCCAGACCTAAAAATTGACAAAATTCTGATAGAAAATGTCAAAGACTTGAGATATCATGGCTCAGTCAAAAAGAATGACGGATTATGTACCAAAGACACAAAGAATAGGCATGGCTGAAAGTAGGATAATTCAACTAAACATTTGGGAAAATCGCACCATTCCTTACTAGCTGAAAAAGAAAATAAAAAATGGACACCAAAAAATGATGAGAAAAGAATTCAGCTGGAGAGATAGAAGAACAAATAAAATCGTATTACACGAAATGAAAATAAGAAAACTTTCTACAGTAACAAACGAAAGGAAATCAAGATTATGCATGCTATTCGCTACAAAAAACCAAGATTCAAACCTCATGAAGATTGTCTTTCAAAGCA
>CM060330.1:43469314-43476814 GCA_030674155.1 Stramonita haemastoma
TTATTCAATGTACCATCTGGAAATAAAAATGTAACTTTGACTTTGATTTTGACTCGCGAGCACACACACACACACACACACACACACACACACACACACACACACACACACACACACACACACACACACACACACACACGTACGCACGCACGCACGCACGCATGCAGGTACACACACGCGTGCGCGCGCACACACAATCGCACACACACTTATACGTGTACACAAACACACACTTGTCTATTTGTTAGCCTTTGTCTCTGACTGTCTGTCTGTCTGTCTGTCTGTCTGTCTGTCTGTCTGTCTGTCTGTCTGTCTCTCTCTCTCTCTTTGTCTGTCTGTCAGTCTCTGTCTCTCAATTATAATTTGGAAATAAACGAGTCAGGATATCAAGTCACAGATTAAAATAAAACCCCAACCCCCCTCAAAATCAAGCATTTTTCTTATGCTACAATCAGAGAGATAAACGACACCAAAAACAGTAACACACCAGCCACTATGGCCCAGTGGTCACCGGGTTGAATTCCTGGCTGGAAGGTCGCAGGTTTAAATCCCGTCAGAGTATTAAGGATTGTTGTCGACTGTAGTCGTCTCCCACCCAGAGTTATTTACCATTGCAAGGCAAGGCAAGGCAGAGCAAGGCGAATTCTTTTATTTCGAAGATAATGAATAAGCACATGAGTGCTTTTTTTTTTTTTACATCCAGTCCCCGCCCTAAACAGAGATTATGCCAATCAATTATTATCAGCTATTTATTTATTTTGTTCTTTTATATCGAGGATAATGAACAAAAAATAATAATGGTAATTATTATTAGTAGTATTAGTAATAATGGTGATAATGCAATAAAGCACATTTATTTTATCTATTCATTAAAATAAATGTGCTTTTTTCCCCGTGTGAGTGCAGTTTTGTAAATCTTGTCATCTGTTCCCACCGGCACACAATTGACTACTCTTACGAAAAGCGGAACAGGATTTAACGTGTGCGCAAGATGTTCTGCGTGCGTTCGCACACGGGCCTCGGTTTAACATGTCAATATTATCTCTTAAGGGCATAACATGACATGACATGACATTAACAAACATTACTTATTGACTCATTGAGAAGACTGGCACTACTGTTAGGTGTAAACGGGATGAAATGTCTATTGCAAAATGAATCTTTTGGAACTTATTTTCTTTTGTTCTTTTCCACATAGAATCCTCCGAGTGGTGTACATGAATGTGATGAAACCTCTACATTTTTCAGGATTTGACATGAACCTTCTGAAACTCTATTGTCTGCTTTCGGTAACGTCCTACATGAATATGATGAAATCATTGTAATGACACGAATCTTACAAAACATTACCATTTTTTACCTTTCTCTTTAAATCTACTACCTCTGCATAATTATCTGTCTGTCTATAGATAGCGTAACAATGTATAGATCTAACACTTGAAAAAAAAAGATATTAATGAACAATCTCTCTCTCTCTCTCTCTCTCTCTCTCTCTCTCTCTCTCTCTCTCTCTCTCTCTCTCGCACACACACACCGCACACACAATCAAACACACACACACACACACACACTATTGACCACAAACACACACACATACACACACACACACTCCCACCGACACATACACACACAAACACACACACACACTCACACACACGCGCAACACACACACACACACACACACACACACACACACACACACACCACACACACAACACACACACACACACACACACACACCTCTCTCTCTCTCTCTCTCTCTCTCTCTCTCTCTCTCTCTCTCTCTCTCACACACACACACACACACACCACACACACACACACACACACACACACACAACACACACACACACACACGGAATAATAATTGACGTCACACGGAATTCAAAATGGCGGAAACACCCAGCAGCTAGTTTCCCTCTGCGCAAAAAGTTGGTGTATGCATGTGCCCAAGATGAAGAGGCGGAGCATGACCACACCACACGCTCCACTGCCATCCCTGTCAGAGCCACTGCACAGGGATCCGCAGCCACCGGGCCTTCTTCGAAACCACGATCTACAGCAAAGAAAGACCCCATCGAGTCACCGGCTAGTCATCCTTTGCCTCTTTCAACAGCCCCTGAAGTTTGCACGGCAAGTCTGGCAGAACACACCTATCGCCAGACTGCAGATGGGTGCGACAACATCGGTCAACTCACGAAAATGATTTTGGCCCTTTGCGATCGCGTCTCATCCTTAGAAAAAACCCCGGGCGAGGTACGAGACAACGAAAAATCCAGAACCGGTCCTGTTACCATGGTGACCAAAGGAACGCAAACGGACATCCAGACGACTAGCCGTACTTACGCCGGCTCCCCTCCACAGGCAGGTCAGGCGTGTGCATCCAACGCTCCTCCACCGAAGAAGCCCAGCCGCCGACAGGGTCCTAGGCCTACTGCACCGCAAAAAGGCAAGCCAACTTCAAGCGTAAGTACGTCTTTTGGTTGTGACGACGTCGCCAAACATGACGTCAAAAAGAAAAGCTCCCATGCAAGGCATCCCAAGCAGAACAGAGAACATTTTCCACAAGTCATCATTCTGCATGACTCGGTTCTGAACAAAGTGGAAGAAAAACGACTTGGCCAATCCTATGATATTAATGCCTGCATGCAGAAATCATGTAATCTTTCTGAAATACAACAATCACTGCAGGCTGTAACAGCATCCTCCAAAAAACCAGATGCAGTGGTGGTGCACAGCGGCATCAATGACCTCAAATCAAAAGATGCCCTGGATCTGAGCAAAAGCTTTGTCACCACCCTCAGAGAAGTGGCCGAGAAAAATCCTAAAACACGGTTTGTCATCAGCAAAGCCACTGCAGTTCATGACACTCAGACGTGAAACGACAGCTATTCAATGCCATGGTCACTTCCGAGCTATTTGAGTTAGACAACATCACTTTCGTCAGGAACACTAACTTTCAGCCATACCATCTTAAAGACGGCATTCATCCCAATGCAAGAGGAACCAGCATCCTTGCAGGCAACAGGGAGACACGTGCGTCATCTCATGTGGAAAACGCCCCTGAAACCTAGCTCTCAACAATTCCACCGTTTCCAGTCATACCCTGTCTACCCCCACAGAAGCCTTTACGCCAGTTACGACTCCTTCAATGACTGGCCTTTCTATTATTAACTGGCATCACCATTGACCAACTTTTCTGCAACCCAGAGGACATAGCAGACTATTCCCTTATTTCAAGTCTTTTCCTGCTGAGCAATTCTTGATTCCGTCATTACTAACTTTTCCGTTGTTGTACTCAGTTTAACGTTCCTGGTTAGTTCAATAATTGTTTTAGTATATTTTTTCCCTTGTTTTAGCTTATCAAGGTATTCAAATATTGATTTTTTGACTGTTTAATTTGTTATCACCATAACTATTGTTAGTCTTGTGTTTAATGTCAAGACCCCTTTGATTATACTTATTCACTAGTAAGCAATCATTTTATTATGGGGAAAAATTTTCAAATATTCCAATGGAATTCTCGATCCTTTTACAGAAACTGCGACTACATCTCGCAGAAAACGAGTATGACATCCTAGCAATACAGTCCCTAAACATAAAAAAAAAGAAAAATTACCCAAAATCACTGGTTACTACTACCCACCTATCCATCAGCAGGCTGACATCACGGGGAAAATTAACACAGCCATGAATTTTATGTGCGTGAAGGGGTGTTATATACTACATGCCCCAGTCCTGCTCCACTCCATATTTCGAACTTACATTCATGTGCTGTGTCTATTCCATTTAATTCCTCATTGCTAACCATAGTGTCTGTTTATTTGCCCCAAGGGCCCACTGATGTTAACACCGAATGGCTCCGTACATTACAGGAAGATCGTGGCAAGAAGTATATCATTGTAGGTGACTTTAATGCCCACTTGCCTTTCTGGGAGAAAGATTGTCAATTTGTTACAAGTAATCGTTTTGTTGAAAATCTAGTTGATTCATCCTTATGTCTTTTAAATAATGGTTGTGTAACAGGCATACCTGACAATTCCAATCACAGGGCAACTGCCATTGATTTAACCCTAGTGTCACCTGAATTAGTTCCCCAAAGCATATGGACTCCATTAACTGATTCCCTTAACAGTGATCATTTGCCAGTAGTTACTAGATTGGAAACTGATAGAACACTATTAATAGAATCAACAGAAGATAAAGTTCCTAGATATAATTATAAACGTGCGAACTGGGAAAAAATCACAAATCTTCTACTATTAGTTAGCACACCAGACATAGAAAGTCAGCATATCGACAGTCTGTATACATCTTTTACAAATGCAGTCTTATCTGCTACAAATGATTCTATTCCTAAATGTAAACAAATAACATCTCATAAAAATATTGGCAGCAATGGTGGAATGATAACTGTCAAAAAGCAAAAAAAGAGAAAAAACCAAAAACTAATAGCTGATCTAAAGAATAGATCTGAAATGAAAAAAGCCAAAATCAGATCTAACAGAATTGTTGCTGAGGCAAAGAAACAATATTGGACGTGATTTTGCTTGTCGGAAGTATCTAACTACAAAGATTTGCAGAAAGTATGGGAAAAAATAAAAGTAATGAGAAATGGCATAAACTTACCACAGTGTCAGATTAGATTAGAAAACTCAGATCTACCATCAAATTTTGAAATAGCTGAAGCTTTTGTGGAAATGTTTGCCAACAACAGTTGCAAATCTGGATTGTCAGAAGAGAATAGAAAATATAGAGACAAACATGAGTTGAGATCTGAACACAACACTCCAGATCTGGATCATCTACAACATCAGTATGTTAGTGCACCACTTAGGTTAGAGGAGGTAAAAACATCTATTAATAATCTCTGTGACAAGAAAACAGCAGTAGGACTGGATGGAATTTCTAATGAATGTTACGTCATCTTCCTCCTAATTGGGTCTACTTTTTATATCTTTTTTTTCCAAAAGTGTTGGGCTGAAGGTCAGCTTCCACTTATTTGGAAACAATCTATTGTTGTTCCAGTTAATAAGAAAGGAAAACCAAGAAACACATAAAAACAGCTACAGACCTATAGCACTGACATCTCATACATGTAAACTCATGGAAAGGATTGTTTTAAGATGGCTTATTTATTTTTGTGAAAAACAGAAGATCATCCCTATAAATCAAGCTGGATTTAGAAAAGGTCGATCAGCTATTGAACATTTAATAAAACTCACGACACAAGTCAAGCAACAGTTTGCCAGATGTAAAAGCATTCTTGAAACGTTCTTTGATGTTAGAAAAACATATGAACAAGTATGGCATAATCATCTTTTACATAAATTAAAACATGTTGAAATTTCAGGATGTATGTTTAATTTCATCAGACATTTTCTGGCAGATCAATCTATTCAGACAAGAATAGGAGGGTGTATTCAAATTCAAGAACTCTGGAAATGGGTTTACCCCAAGGGTCAGTAATTACTCCTATCTTATCCAATACTCTAATAGCTGATTTACCAAGCATGTTATCAAAAGATTCATTTTTAGTTCAGTATGCTGATGATATTTGTGTATGGATGAAGGTGACATTAAAAAGGAAAACTCCACTCCTAAGGGTGAACTATATTAAGAAACTTTACCAGTGTGAACTGAATAAAATCAGCTCATTTATGAAAGAAAATGGTCTTAGTTTGTCACTTGAAAAAACAAACATGATGCTTTTTAATTCAGGTTATGACCCTGAGAAAGTCCCTCGGTTTACTATAGATGATTTTAAATTACAATACACCCAACATGTTAAATTTCTGGGTGTTATTCTGACCACTAAATTGTCTTGGTAGAACCACATCAGCTATAATTATACTAAATAAAGCAAGGAAGAGTTTAAATTTTCTAAAAATTGTATGTAAACAGCCCTGGGGGCAAGACACAAAATTACTTATATCTTTAGCTACATCTTTAGTGCGCTCAAGATTAACATATGGACAAGAGGTGTTTTTCAGTGCACCCCAATTCTTATTAAATAAGTTGCAAAGCATAGACAGTAAGGCACTCAAAATATCACTTGGAGTTCCTTTCCATGCGTCTACTTTAGGCTCCTACAAGGAAGCCGGAGTGCTATCTCTTGATGAATATAGGGAACTCTGCACGGCAAAGTATGTTTTGAGATGTTATTCAAACGAAAATTTTTCCAAAAAAGAAGTTAGCTTAAGATCAGACATAGACTTTGCTAAACGAGCTAGGTCAATTGTATCACTGACATCAATAAAGACGTTCTCTTCGGATATGTTCAAAGATTCTGAAATTGATGAAAACGGTGTTGCTGTGACACCTTCTTTTTCAGATACCCATGAATGGGAAATGAATAAGCCAATTTTTGACATATATGACACAAATCTTTCAAAGAGCAATTCACCAAACATCCTCGCCAGCTTAGTGAATTCACACATTGACACTAACTATTCAGACCACTTAAGAATATACACAGATGGATCAAAACTTGATAACGAACATGTAGGTGCGGCTTTTGTTATTCCAGCCTTTAATATTAAGAAAAAATACCATATTACTAGTGGCGTTTCTATTTTTACTGCAGAGCTCTTTGCGATATTGATGGCTCTAAGTTATCTTGTTTCATTATCTCAGAAATATCCAAAAACTGTACTGTGCGTTGATTCTAAATCTGTGTTGTGTGCGTTGAATTCCTTAAACCAAAATATTCGACTGGAAATGATTACTGAAATTAGACATGTTAATGTTATTCATCTACTATCCTTGAAAGGCACTGACGTTACTTTCTGTTGGGTGCCTTCTCACTGTGGGATTATTGCTAACGAACGGGTGCACAAACTCGCACACAACTTCACGCACGCTCATGCACACGCATGCTCACACACTCACGATCGCGTGCACACACGTGCACGAACACACACACACTCTCACACAAATTCACACTCAAGCCCACGCACACACACGCACACACACTCACACATACTCACACACGCGTGCGCGCACGCACACACACGCTCACGCAAATATATACATGCACATACACACACGCTTAATCACACATTCACACACACACACACACACACACACACACACACACACACACTCACACACTCACACACACACTCACACACACACACACACACACACACACACACACACACACACACACATACACACACACACACACACACACACACACACACACACACACACACACACACACACACACACATGTCTGATATCACCATGTAGTGGAAGGACGTTAAACTGAAGAACTAACACACACACACACAGTCACACACACACACACACACACACACACACACACACACACACACACACACACACACACACACACACACACACACACACAGACGCTGGGTGGTCACACCTTACCACTTAGCAAGCCCCATCCCCATACCAGCTATGCTGAACACGACCTATACCGCACTTTAAATACCTCCCCACTTCCGAACTTTGAATTCTCAGTTCGCCGCT
>CM060330.1:43481814-43484314 GCA_030674155.1 Stramonita haemastoma
GTAGCCTACAATGTGTTTCTTTTTCTAAATGTTTTGTTGTTTGTTTGTCCGTCGTGTTCGACGATGATCTCCAAAACAGCAGAGGAGGCAGCCGCTGTTTCAGAATCTGGGCAGAAATTTGATTATAGCAGAGATGCCTTGCCCACAGTACACCCCCACTCTCTCGGTCAAGTGGGCATTAAGGACAGACAGTCAGCGTTGGAGATGTTCTCCGAAGGCCAACTAGCCCCAGGGCTGCAGCACATAAGGACTGTGCAGTCATAGTCGATCACAAAAGACTGAGCTGTAATGTGGAATTCCATGAGTGGGAAAGCCATTGATCATACAGCCTCCCAATTTGCTGTCGCCACCAGCGTCAATGGTTTAATCAAGAACTGTGATAAAGCCCAGGCGAATAAATGTTTAAATCAGCGAAGGAAAACAAAGGAGTCTCTTCTATAAACCTCTTCAGATAACCTACTGGTCAATTCCACTTTTCTCATTGTTACAAATTATCCAACTATTATTATTATTATTATTATTATTATTATTATTATTATTATTATTATTATTATTATTATTATTATTATTATCATCATCATCATCATCATCATCATCATCATCATCATCATCATCATCATCATCATCATCATCATTATACATCTGTTATCCAACTATTCGATTTATATAACTATTTTATTTTCAAACAGAAAAAAATAAACAACTTACAAAACTAACACGAATAACTTTTATTTTCAAAATCCAGTCGTCCTTGGATTCAGATCAGCCAAATAAGACAAGATGGAATTGTACACGCTTTACACAACTGTTAGAGATGCACATTACAAAATACGATCGAGCAGTGCAGACCCAGATAATCAAATTGGAGCATCCCTCCTGGAGATATGGGGGGGGTGGGGGGTGGGGGGTGGAGGGGGAGACGGGAAGGGGGAAGGTTGTCAACCTCAATTCTGGAAATGTTGTACTAGGCGTTCTCACTTTTCTATCCCTCTCTTTGTTCCTGTCTTGTAACTTTTCTTCCTGTCACCCCAATTCCTGTCTATTTTCTGCCTTCTTGGTTCATTCTTCTTCTTTTTTTTCTCCCCAGAAAGATATAAAAGATAACGATTCTCTCCCACGCTCGAAGTCGGATGTGCTGGGCCTGACTTATTTTGTACTTAGCACAGTAACATTGTTTTGCTCACATCATGATAGACAAACTTAGTTCCTGTGTGAGTCTTGGATGAAGAAGCACTGAAATAGAATTAGGCTAGCCAAGAATATGCAATTGAGAAATATTTCCCAAATCCAATTTTCTTACAAGGTAGATCTACCTGCAACAATGAAGGATTCATTATTGAGCTGCAACACTTTGCCACGGGGCAAAGATTTTCATTACCCAGTGTTTCATCCATGGGTTTGTTATTTCTTTATTGTTTATTTATTCATTTATTTCTTCATTTGTTTGTTTTAATTTTATTTATCTATTCTTTCGAAATTTGAACCAAAAACGTCATGGATCAATAACTCAATCGATCAGTCAACCAATCTATGAACCTTATGATCAGTTAATTGGTCTATCACTCCAACAATCAAGTACTCAGTCAATCAGTCAGTCACTAAATCAGCCAGTCAATCCACCAGTCGAAAAAAACAATCAATCAACCAATCAATCGATCATATCAATCAGTCAATCTAAAACTTAACTTCGTTTTTGTTCCTGATGTCTGACCGATATTTTTTTTTATATTCATTTTATCTATTTTTATATCAAGGATAATGGAAAAAAGCACGCATGTGCTTTTTTACATTCAGTCCCCGTGTGTATACAGTTATGTAAGTCTTGTCACCTGCTCCCACCTGGGCACGATAATTATGGGTCAGCAGCCTAATTAACAAGAGGTGACACCTTGACCATCACCCCCCGCCCACCCCCCCCCCCCCCATCCAATGCAACGCCCCCCCCCCCCCTAGCCCATCACACAGACACACAGACACACAGAGACACAGACACAGACACAGACACAGACACAGACACACACACACACACACACACACACACACACACACATACACACACACACACACACACACACACACACACACACACACACACACACACACACACACACACACACACACACACACACACATCAACAACAACAACAACAACAACAACCTCCAAACTTCCTTTTGCAAAACTCATTACTCCAACCCCATCCTTCTATACCTCTCTGGTCCATGTCACTTCTATTAGCCTCTCCTGGCTCGTAATTGTCTCCCTTGTATTGCCCAACCTAACTCCACTTCTCTCCCCTCCCTTCTCTGACCGCCATCATTGACAAGCGCCCCCTATCGTCTCCGTCAGCGTCCTCTCCTAATCAATGAGGAGACAACTCAGGGGAAGACAACTCCCGTACCGCTGACTCTCGGTGGAGTCTTTCTTACCCTTTCTCTCCTCCTCCCATCACCTCTCTCTCCCCTCCCTCAATGCCTTTCTTGGTGGTCTCTGGTGGGCGTG
>CM060330.1:43494314-43499314 GCA_030674155.1 Stramonita haemastoma
ATGTGATCTGATCTTGTGAGCCATGTGTATTGCTCTGTAACTCTCTCAAACATAAAAATGTAGAGTTGACACACATACACACACGCACACACACATATACGCGCGCGCGAGCACACACACACAGACTCTCTCTCTCTCTCTCTCTCTCTCTCTCTCTCTCTCTCTCTCTCTCTCTCTCTCTCTCACACACACACACACACACGCGCGCGCGCGCACGCACGCGCGCACACACGCACGCACGCATGCACACACACACAGAGATGGCTTGATATAAAAAAAATGCATTACTTATTCAATATACCATCTGGAAATAAAGATTTGATTTTGATTTCACACCCATACACACCCAGACCTACACACACATAGACTCTATACACACACGTTTTTAAAATGATTAATTAGGGGAAAATCCCGCGCGCGCGCGCGCGATCGTACGCACGCACGTACGCACACACAAACATTGTTGCTAGATAGACGGTTTGATAAAAAAAAAAAAGCAGTTAATGCATTGCTTTTTTATTGTATCTTTTCAAGGCTTTACAGTGTATTGATTTTAACTTCACACACACACACACATACACACACACACACACACACACACACACACACACACACACACACACACACACACACACACACACACACATTCTTTGTGGTTTTTTGTTTAATCAATAAAGGGGAAAACCCATGCACAGCCGAGCTAAATCAAGCCCCACTCCACACTACACCACACTACACCACACTACACTAACCAACACTACGGTACACTACTTTTCAATCCCACCCTTTGCTTACCTACATTCAACAGAGGCGGGCGGACGTGAAGACAAACGTGTCTGCCAATTACCTCCCCTCCGGAGAGCTCTTCAGCAAAAAATGTACACTCTTGATTCCCAGCCAACCGGAACTGCCGGGAAGATGGCGGCAGGCAGGGAAAGAAGGAGAAGGGCGAAAGAATTCAATGCCTCACTTTTTGCAAATGGCACCCAAGCGTCTCTGATGCGCTGGGCAGATTAATTTATTTTGCAGATCTATCAACGCTTCTTCTAGGGAGAACACACGAAGCTTAGGCGCGGAGATGGATGGATAGGTAGATAGATAGATAGGTAGATAGATGGATGGATGGATGGATGGTGGGTTTGTCATCAGCTACTAGCAAGCTCTTTGGGCGGCAGTTCTCCTTCTTGTTGCTTGTGGAAATGTGTCCCTTGCGGCTGTTCAAAACAAGAGAGGGGGGTGGGTGGGGGTGGCGGGGGGATGGGGGGGGGAGGGGGAGAAAGGGGTTGGGTTGTTGAAGTGATGATTTGAAAGATTATAGGAGGTGATGGTTAAAATGTGTAATAGTGTGTTGAAGGGTAGGCTTAGCGTGGGAGAGAGAGAGAGAGAGAGAGAGAGGAGAGAGAGGAGAGAGAGAGAGAGAGGAGAGAGAGAGAGAGAGAGAGAGAGAGAGAGAGAGAGAGAGAGAGAGAGAGAGCATGTGTGCATATATGTACGCATGCAAGAGTATAAGTTGCTCAGGAGAGCAATTTTTTTTTTCTAAAAACCATTTCTGAAAACTGTTTCATACAAAAAATTGAGAAGGGGTAAACTTTAGGTTCTTAAGCTGCTTTCTTGGCACCAAGTGCTGTTCCGGGATTCTGTTCTTTCTCTATTTATTTATTCATTTATTTATTCATTCATTTATTTATTTATCCATTCATTTTGTTGTATGACCAAGCACTTAGCAAGAATAACAAAGTGGTAATGTGTATTGCACTATCACAGTAGATAGTTGTTTGAAGTTGCCTTTAAACGTTTGAACCATCATGAAATGTAGCTAGACTATCTTGTGTCTTTTGAGATTATGATTCGCATATGCCTGTCAGTATTGTAATTGCACTTCATGGGATGATTAAAGTGTTTTGGACTTGACGACTTGACTTGATTAGAAATCTCTCTGTGGCATTTAAATAGTTCGTACCAAAGACAACTAGCCGCTTGTAATTGTACAAGCTGTCCTCCCTCCTTTCCCCATCTTCGTCATTTTCTTTCTTTCTTTGATTCTTTATTTTATTTTATTTTATTTGTTTATTTATTTATCTATTTATTTATCTTTTTATTTATATATTCATTTATTTATCTATCTATTTATATATTTATTTCTCTATGTATTTCTTCATTCTTTTATATCGAGGATAATGGAATAAGCATTCAGGTGGGTTTTTTTTTTTTACATCCAGTCCCTGCATGTATGCTGTTTTGTAAATCTTGTAATCTGTTCCCACCGGCACACGACGGCCTACTTTTAAGAAAAGCGGAACAGGATTTCACGTGTGCGCATGATGTTCTGCGTGCGTTCACACACGGGGAATCGGTTTATAGTCTCATCCGCAAGATTTTTGGAGGGAATGGAGTCAGCACTTATGTTAACTCCAAGGGAAAAATCCCCTTGAACGGGAATCGAACCTGGGTCGTCAAATTGCGAGCGCAATGTTCTGACCACTAGGTTATCCCGTCTGCATGTGTGTGTGTGTGTTTTGCTAGTGTGTGCACGCGCGTGCGTGCATGCGCGCGTGTGTGTGTATGTATGTATGTGTGTGTGTGTGTGGTGTGTGTGTGTGTGTGTGTGTGTGTGTGTGTGTGTGTGTGTGTGTGTGTGTGTGTGTGTTTGCTAGTGTTGTCTGTTTGTTTGGGTTTAGTTTGGGTTTGTTGTTTGTTGTTTTGTTTTGGGTAGGGGGAGTCTGTTCATTTGGTTTGTGTGTGGGGGGTGTGTGTGTGTGTTTTAAAGTTTGGGATTGTTTGTTTGATTCTTTTTTTTTTTTTTTTTTAATCTTGTTTTAGAATGTTTATGTCTTTGTGCAATAAAGAAATTGGTTTGTTTAATTTTCTTCGATTTATCTTTAATGTAGACAGGTCCTTGTTTCGAGTACATAGTGTGAACTGGTGCTTTTTTGTTTTTGTTTTTGTTCTGCTTTGTTTGGATTTTTTTAAAAGTACATAAGTGCTTATTCCAATATCTTCGAAATCTAAAGAATAAATATAAAAAGAATAACTGAATAAACTGTTTGTCTTCTGAACTTTTCTCATCCACAACCCCCCCCCCCCCCTCTCTGTCTGTCTGTCTGTCTGTCTGTCAGTCTAACTGTCTGTCTGTCTGTCTGTCTGTCTGTCAGTCTAACTGTCTGTCTGTCTGTCTGTCTGTCTGTCTGTCTGTCTGTCTGTCTGTCTGTCTGTCTCTCTGTCTGTCTTTCTGTCTGTCCGTCCGTCCGTCTCTCTCTCTCTCTCTCTCTCTCTCTCTCTCTCTCTCTCTCTCTCTCTCTCTCTCTCTCTCTCTCTCTCTCTCTCTCTCTCTCTCTGTCTTTCTGTCTGTCTTTCTGTCTGTCTGTCTGTCTTTCTGTCTGTCTTTCTGTCTGTCCGTCCGTCTGTCTGCCCGTCCGTCCGTCCGTCCGTCCGTCCATCTCTCTTCTCTCTCTCTCTCTCTCTCTCTCTCTCTCTCCTCTCTCTCTCTCTCTCTCTCTCTCTCTCTCTCTCTCTCTCTCTCTCTCTCTCTCTCTCTCTCTCTCTCCCTCCCCCCCCTCTCTCTCTCTCTCTCTCTCTCTCTCTCTCTCTCCCCCACCCACCCACCCTCTCAAGGCTACTGGAGGAAGGATTCGGAGCAGAGCATTCATGTATGCAGCTAGCTGGAATATCAAGTTTGCAAACATTCAGAGCCATTAAGGATGGGAAATGTGGGTCCACAAACACAGAGAAAAAAGTGACCAGTTTGGAGAGGAAACATGCTCAGATGGCCCCATGGTCACCCTGGGGTCAGATAAACAATCTCACTTTCTTCGGTTCCCTGTTCCGGCTGAAATTATCAACAAAATTAATATCAATATTCATATCTTTTGTATTTATTTTTCTTTGTTTCTTTCTTTTGGTGTAACGAAGAAAGAACAGACAGACAGACAGAGAAATTAGAGAGAGAGGGAGAATGGAAGAAGAAGAAGAAGAAGAAGAAGAAGAAGAAGAAGAAGAAGAAGAAGAAGAAGAAGAAGAAGAAGAAGAAGAAGAGGAAAGAAGAAGAAGAGGAAGAGGAAGGAGTCGAGAAGAAGATGATGGTGGTAGTGGTGGTGATGATGATGATGATGATGATGATGATGATGATTGATGATGATGATGATGATGATGATGTGGTGGTGGTGGTGGTGGTGATGGTGCTGCTGCTGCTGCTGCTGCTGATGATGACGACGACGATGACGACGACGATGATGATGATGATGATGTAACAAAGAAGGAATAAAACAAACAAAATACACAGACTTGGAACAAACAAGATTTTTTCTGCGTCAAACAACGCTCAGACAGCAACTATTGTTGTCTGTCATAATTATGAGCCAAAATGTAATCGCCTGACAAGTCAGGCCCAGGCTCATCCAACAATATAGAAGAGATGTGAAATAAATAGTTTAAGTCTTTCTGAGGTAAAGTATTTTTTAAAAGGCAGGAGAATGAACGAAGAATGCAGAAAATTGATTTTTAGAAAAGGTGACAGGAAGAAAAGGAGCATGGCAGAAACAAAGAGAGGGATAGAAAAGAGGAAATTCCTGGCACATAATTTCCGGAAGGTGCGGATGCTATCTATACTGACAGGCCTCTGGCATCCCCACTTTGGAACGAAGGATTACAACAGCAAAATAAATAGAAACAGTGAGAGAAAACAAAGAAGAATAACAATTGTATATCAGGTTGGAAACCTGTATCAAAAAAAGGAGAGAAAAAAAAACAAGGGAAGAAAACTTCACCACCCTTCAACTGAATCCATAAAGGACACCTTACACACAGCATTAGATAGGCCTAGCTATTGACACACATCTGTGTCCACAACCTGAAGGCTGTGGCAAAGCAACAACAAGCAAGAGGGCAAGTAGGCAGGCAAGCAGGCAGGCAGGCAGGTTGGCTTCTAACGCCCCGCAAGTTGTTGTCTTATATTAGACAGGCTGCAAATCCATAAACGGTCCGCTAGTGACCACTGACAACAA
>CM060330.1:43509314-43511814 GCA_030674155.1 Stramonita haemastoma
TCCGAAGGACTTTTGGGGGGAGTGGGGTCAGCACTGATGTTAACTTCAGAGGAAAAATTCCCCTCAAACGGGAATCGAACTCGGGTTGTCAAATTGCAAGCGCAATGTCATGACGGCTAGGCTATCCCGTCCACCCCTCCCCCGCCCCCATCTGTAGTCTCAGAGGTAATGATAGATTAATAATTCACCTGTCTAGAAAGCAAGAAGGCAAGGGGGGGGGGGGGGGGCTGTTTGTATAAGTGGCATATCCCACCATCTGCAAATTCTGTGCTAGGAATCCTCTCTTTTCTATCCCTCTCTTTGTTTCGCGGGGGGAGGGGGGGAGTTGTCTGCAGAAATGGCATCTCTCACTATCTGGAAATTATGTGCTAGGAAATCCTCTCTTCTATCCCTCTCATTGTTTCTTGCCTTCCTAACTTTTTTCTTACTGTTACCTCTTTCTCGTCTGTTTTCTGCCTTCTTGGTCCGTGCTCTTTCTGTCTTTTTTTTTTTTAATCCAGAGAATGTGAATGCGAATGCGAATTATTTATTGAAGAAGGCCATTGGCCCATTCTGAAGGGACCTGTACAATATCATTATATAAAAAAAAGAATAATACCAGTTGATTTAACGAAAGAATTCACAATTTCACGTAAACAATATACCGTATTTCTTAACTTAGGGCAATATTTCGTCTTGTCAATCCAGATTTTTAATCCAGAGAGACTTAAAATAAAACTTTTTGTTTTTCCTAAGCCGAAGTCAGAAGTGCTGACCCTAACCTGTCAGGCGCTTAACGGCAGCGCAACGCATTTTTTCTCATATGACAGACAACAAAAGTAGCGTTGGACAAAGAGGACGAAAAAGAAATCTAGAAATCCGGGTTGCAAGTACTCTATATCTATAGTGGCTCGGTCCCCTTTTGTTCCCGAAACTTTTCCCCTATCTACTAGACCGTGAGAGATGATCTGGGTGCTAGTCTTTTAGATGAGACGATAAATCGAGGTCCTGTGTGCAACGCGTATTTAGCTCACTTTAAAGAACCCACGGCAACAAGAGACTTGTCTCTGGCAAAATTGTGAAAAAAAAGAAAGAAAGAAAAACAGGCCACTCTGATAGAGAAAGAATGCACTGGCAGACAGGAAAAGAATAAAAAAAATAAAATTATATATATATATATGTATATATATATGTGTATGTATGTATTATATATATATATATATATATATATATATATATATATATATATATATATATATATATATATATATATATATATATATATATATATATAGACTATATACATACATATATATATATACATACATATAGTATGTATGTGTATAAAATTAGTGGCTGATAAAAAAGTAACAGCACATTATCATTCACAGATAATAAAATAGTTGACATCTCCCCCCAAAATGCATGCCTATTGAATCATTAAGCAAACGTTTGGAAAATAAATGGCAGTATCCTATACTGTTCTCCCAGCCAAAAAGTTTTTTTTTTTAAAGAAAAAAAGAAAAGAAAAAGTAAATAAACAGGAAGAAAAATAAAACCATTGGCATGACAGACATATAAGCAATCAACAAATTACAATAAGATGAACAGATTATTAGCAGGAAGGGAAAATATCAACCCTGGAGTGTTTTTTTTTCTTTCTTAAAAACAGTACTAAGATCAGAAAGACAGAGAACAGAAAATTCCAGATTTAAAATTGTCTTAGCTTCTGCAATAATAAGGTTAAAAAAACCCACTCATATCAATTGCAGATGTAACTCACTGAATTTATTTTTCTAAAGCAATGGCTTGCATACATTAATCTGATTAAGAACAAATAATCGGAAATTGTGGTACCCCTGAATATATCAATTAGTGGAAATAGCATGCATGTGGATCGGTGCTCTGAAGGCAACGCCCCTGCCTAAAAAGCGAAAAGTCCGAGTTTGAATCTGTATGAATCTACTAGTTTCGTGAGGAGTGGAGGAAGCTGGTTGCAAGATCTTCAGTGGTGCCCTAACGGTCTGCTGCGGGACTATAGGGACAGATGAAGGTAAGAAGAAGAATCTAGCTGCGTTGTTTTGAATCTCAGTGTTTGCATCTGTAGGAATTCAGCTAGGCCTTCATTGTTTTTATTCCTGGTGTTTGAATAATCTGTGTTAATTTAGTTACCTCAATTTTTTTTTTATTCCTGGTGTTTGAACAATCTGTAGGAATTTAGTTACATAGTTTCAAACCTTGGTGTTTGAACAATCTGTAGGAATTTAGTTACATAGTTTCAAACCTTGGTGTTTGAACAATCTGTAGGAATTTAGTTACATAGTTTCAAACCTTGGTGTTTGAACAATCTGTAGGGATTTAGTTACATCATTTTAAATATTGGTGTTTGAATAATCTGTAGGATTTTAGCTACATCGTTTCAAATCTTGGTGTTTGAAAAATCTGTAGGAATTTAATTACATCGTTTTTAAACTTGGTGTTTGATTGTGTTTCAATTTAGTTGGGCCGACATTTTTATTTT
>CM060330.1:43526814-43534314 GCA_030674155.1 Stramonita haemastoma
ACCCCCCAACATTCCCCCCCCCCTTTCTCTCTTCAACAGCACACCACCCATACCACTCCCCCTTACCCCCCCCCCCCCCTCTTTCTTTCACGCACCTATGCACCCACCTCACCCCTTTCCCTCCTCTTTTATTTCGGAGTTGACAAGTTTTGTATTCACTGTTTTGACAGACACAAATGACGCCAAGCTTACACTTCCCAGGACAAACACTACCCATAATCTGCCTCAATCTATCAGGGCTGCCTCTATCTAAGCTCTCTATCTAAGGGATAGCCAAGTGGTGAGAACACTGCGCTCCTAATTTGACGACCCGGGTTCGATCCCCGTTCGAGGGGATTTTCCCCCTAGAGTTAACATCAGTGCTGACTCTACTCTCCCCAAAAGTCCTTCGGATGAGACTATAAACCGAGACCCCGTGTGCGAACGCACGGAGAACATCTTGCGCATACGTTAAATCCTGTTCCGTTTTTCGTAAGAGTAGGCTATTGTGTGCCGGTGGGAACAGATGACAAGATTTACAAAACTGCATACACACGGGGACTGGATGTAAAAAAGCACATTATCCTCGATATAAAAGAATAAATAGATAGACAAATAAATAAATGAGCTCCAATCCAATCGTCTTGTTTATAGCCCCGCCGACCACACAGGCCATATCGGGGCTGTCACCTCGTCAAATTTTAAATCTGTGAATGAAACTGTGCAACTATAATTTTACAGATTAAAACGGGCTACTATTTCTCTATTTATTTATTCTTTTATTTCAAGGATAATGGAATAAACACGTATGTGCTTTTTCTTCTTTTTTTTTTTCATCCAGTCCCCGTGTATAAAACCAACTTTACCGTCCTTCCTAGTATCCACGCCCTGGTCAACCATAAGGGTCAACCCAGGGCGGGCACAGCGTTGTGGGTAAAAACACATCAACTACATAGAAAATGAGATAAAACCAAAACCAGATTCTTTCTAACAACCTTTTCCTTGGTGACCAACTGTAACACTTTCTCAGCCCTGTTATTAATTTATCTTATTATTTAAAAAAAAAAAAGATTCTATCACTTTCTCTGCGTGAAAGTCGGGCTGCTCTCCCTGGGTATAGCACGTCATCACAAGTGCAGCGCCTACCCATTATTTTTTTTGGTCCTGTCTGCAACTGTATTTGTTTCCCTATAAGAGTGGCTTTTTTCTACAGAATTTTGCCAGGGACAACCCTCTTGTTGCCGCGGGTTCTTTTACATGCGTTAAATAATGATGTGTAACACACATGACCTCGGTTTATCGGCTCATCCGAAAGACTAGCACCTAGACCACCACTCATGATCTAATGGATGGGGGAAAAGTTTTGGGCCCAAACGGGATTTGAACCACCACACACTCCGACCCGGACTTTCCGCTTTCTAGACAGGCGCGTTACCTCTAGACCACCTTGTTCTTAGTGACCAACTATAACACTTTCTCAGCTCTGTGAAGTAATGTAACTCTCTGAGCCACTGACTCAGTCTCGCCCCAGGACTGTACTGCATTTTAGTTGTTGACTGCTATTCTTCCCAGGAAAGTCAAGTCAAGGAAGATCGGTGGTCTAGAAGTTATAACGTGCCTATCTAGAAAGCCAAAAGTCCGGGTCGAAGTGTGCGGTGGTTTGAATCCCGTTTGGACCCAAAATTTTCCCCCATCATTAGACCATGAGTGGTGGTCTGGGTGCTAGTCTTTTGGATGAGACGATAAACCGAGGTCCCGTGTGTTACATACGTAAAGGAACCCACGGCAACAAGAGAGTTGTCCAAGACAAAATTCTGAAGAAAAAGCCACCCTGGTAGGGAAACATACAGTTACAGACAGGAGAAGAAAACACAAACAAATAATGGGTGGCGCTACTCTAGTGACGACGCGCTCTCCCCGGGGAGAGCAGCCCGAATTTCACGGAGGGAAATCTGCAGTGACTGAAAGTGGTGTAAAATGTCAAATGTAAGTCAAGTCCAAAAAATGCCTTCTTTGTTCCTCCTTAAAGACGTAAAAAGTTAACCATTCTCTCTCACACCGAAGTCGGATGCACTGGGCCTGACATTTGGTGCTCACATAACAGACAACAATAGATGCTGTCTGAGCATTCGAGAAAGAAGAATAGTTAATTCAACTGATGAAGAGACGGTGTTGTAGTTGTTGTTGTTGTTGTTGTGTTATTGTAGGGTTACAGTCCAGTGTGTGAGTGTGTGTATGTATGTATGTGTGTGTGTGTGTGTGTGTGTGTGTGTGTGTGCGCAGGGTGTGTGTGTGTGTGTGTGTGTGTGTGTGTGTGTGTGTGTGTGTGTGTGTGTTTGTGTGTGTGTGTGTGTGTGTGCGCAGGGTGTGTGTGTGTGTGTGTGCGGGCGTGTGGTGTGTGTGTGTGTGTGTGTGTGTGTGTGTGTGTGTGTGTGTGTGTGTGTGTGTGTGTGTGTGTGTGTGTGTGTGTGTGTGTGTCTGTGTCTGTGTCTGTGTGTTTCTGTGTTGTGTGTGTGTGTGTGTGTGTGTGTGTGTGTGTGTGTGTGCGTGTGTGTGTGTGCGCGCGCGCGCATGTGTGTGTGTGTTTGTGTAGGGTGGTGTGTGTGTGTGTGTGTGTGTGTGTGTGTGTGTGTGTGTGTGTGTGCAGGCCTGCCAACATGTAGTATGATAGATGAAGACAGCTGAATGGCGGCATTAAGGCGTCACATGCTTAGTTGTTCTCCAGTAGCAGCCTGATACACCCTGAAAAATGAACTAATGTGGGGGCGTTAGGGCAAGAGAGAGAGGGACAGAGAGAGAGAGAGAGAGAGAGAGAGAGAGAAGAGAGAGAGAGAAGAGAGAGAGAGAGAGAGAGAGAGAGAGAGAGAGAGAATGAAATAATGTGGGGTCGTTGGGGCAAGAGACAGACAGGCAGAGACAGAGACAGAGACAGAGAGAGAGGGAGAGAGAGAAAGAGAAAGAGAGAGACAGAGAGAGACAGAGAGACAGACATACAGACAGACAAACAGACAGACAGACAGACAGACAGACAGACAGAAGGATTGATAGATAGAGAATGAATGAATGAATGACCTTTATTTTTCAATGGTTACAGATTAAGCATTTACATACTTTTTTCACCCGGCCCATGCCCCGACAAACAAAATATTAAAATATTAAAATATAGAAAGCATCCCCCAAAAACAACAAACAACAACAACAACAACAACCCCCCCCCCCAAAAAAAAAAAAAAAGCAACCCCAACCAATTAAACAACAAAAAACAATGACAAAAAGAGTTAAACCTATGATTTTAAAAAGTATATTATAAATGTGTATTTCAAAACACCTACGAGAGAGAGAGACAGACAGAAAGACATACAGACATACAGACAGACAGACAGAGGCAGAGACAGATCTTCGCCAACACCATCCACACCCACAGCTTTCTTCTCCACATGCAATCTTTCAGACACTAACTTTACACATCCTTTCCCTTGGACAGCCAAGTACCTAGCATCTTGATTATCACCACATACTCCTTTACCTTGATCAGACATAGATAGCTGTCTCAAGCTCGTGTCCAAGATCTTCATGCTTAAAGCAGTAATTTGAATGAAGGAAGTTGGTCAGAGAAAAAAATCTGTTTTTCTTCTGTGGTCATGGACTCAGCTGAAAACTCCCCTCCCCCCCCCCCCCCCCCCCCTTATGCACCAGCCATGTTGCTCATTAATTTTGAAAGTGTTGTTCAACTTTCTGTTTGTATAATCTTTTACCCTGCCCCATTTTCTTTTTTGAATTAAAAAATATTATTCTGCAGTATTTCGTAGATCACTCTGTTGCCACTTTGAAACACTTTTTGCACACAAAATTTATTTTGATTTTCAGAAATAGTGACAATCATTGAGAGACAGGCACATAGAGAAATATATAGAGTCTAGAGCAAAAAAAAAAAGAAATACACAGGAACTGATAGAAAGACAAAGAGACAGAAAAAGACAGACAGAAAGAAACCGAAAATTGGAGAGTGATGAATAGTTACGTACATCTTTCTTCCAGCCCCCCACCACCACACCCACACTCTCTCCCTCATCTGTACTTCTTCCACCACTACCACCACCACCACCACCACATACACTACCACCACCCACCACCCATCCCTAAAAAAAAGAAGAAGAAAAAAAGAAAAAAAAGAAAAGAAGAAGCAAGGCAGGGAGGGAACTCTGCCAGAGAAGCAGGTGCAGACATCGGATCGGAAACGACACGGGCCCGAAACAGAAACAGAGACGAGTGCGCATGCTTGGAGAGGGGGAAAGAACTCGCGAGAATTACTCAAGTTTCCGTTACTGTTTTGCACGTGTGCCAGAGAGAGAGAGAGAGAGAGAGAGAGAGAGACAAGGAAAAAAAATGAGTAAAAAAAAAAAAGAAAGAAAGAAAGAGAGAAGAAAATAGAGAATAAATAATGTTGCAAGGGAGGTTAGTGCGTGCGTGTCCTACTTTCATAAACTGCCAGTTTATGTAATACACAATAAACGTTACAAGATATGAGGAGATAATGAAGAGAGGAAAAGTGAGAACTTTGGATGGGTTATGCCATCTTCAAAGATTATTTTGGGCTTTGGGAGGTTTTTTTTTTTTTTTTAGGAACCAAACGAGAGAGAGAGAGAGAGAGAGAGAGAGAGAGGAGAGAGAGAGAGAGAGAGAGAGAGAGAGAGAGAGAGAGAGAGAGAGAGAGAGAGAGAGAGAGAGAGTTTTTCTATTTTTCAGTTTTTCATGCACACACACACACACACACACACACACACACACACACACACACACACACACACACACACACACAACTAACTTCAAAAGACTAAGTAAAAAAAATCACCACCAGCCCACCAAACAAACTCTTGTATCCCACCCCCATCCCCACCCCCCTCCAACCCCAAACCCACCCCCACCCCACCGAACCTCCATATTCCCGGTCATTAAAATAAGGAAATAGAAAAGGAATCTACACACACAAAAAAAACGCAAGCTGCAAAAATGACCCGACTCTCTAACACCTGGCGTGGACATTTTTAGCCTGAACCCTTTCCCTGCCCTCTCTCTACCACCACTTCGTCACACAGACACACACTCCCTCACTCCCCCAATCAATCAACCAGCAATCCACGCCACTGACAAGCACACTGACAGACAGACAGACAAGTTAAAAGCGTCAGCTTCCCTCCCCTTACACCCACCCACCTCCCCCTCGCCCCCCATCTCCATCCTCTCTCTTCTTCTCCTTACCCGTCTCTTTCCCACTTAAGCCTATCGCCTTGTCATTCTTGTCGCGTCATATGATACACCCATAACGCGTCACGACGCGTTCCTTGAGGGGGGGAGATGATTGCGTGATGGTCTTCAGCTGTCTGTCAGAGGTGTATGTGTGTGTGTGTGTGTGTGTGTGTTGATAATGGTGTGACGGAATGTCCTGTGATAACAGCTGCTGGCTAAGGGTATCGGCTGTCATAATAGGGCAATCCGTGTTCAGAGTTGTTTGTTTTTTTTCCTGTGATTCCAATTTGGGTGGAACTAAAAGTTATATACTTATTGGCTGTCTTATAGGTCATCTTGGTTCAATTTTGTTGGTCTTTGTGAGATTCCAATGTCACTGACTTCATTAACAAAAGAAACACAAAAAACCATATAAACTGAAGAGGTTATGGATGGGCATGTCACACAAACTGACCAAGACTGTCCTACAGGGAACAGTACAAGGAAGAAGACGAAGAGGCAGACAGAGAAAACGATGTGAAGACAACATCAGAGAGTAGACTGGCCTTGAGTGGAGCGATTTGCTTACAGAAAGCAGAGGACCACGAGGAGTGGAGGAAGCAGGTTGCAAAATCTTCAGTGGTGCCCCGACCGTCCACTAGACTATGAGATAGGTAAAGAAGAAGTAAAAGAATTTGAATGGAAAGAACAATTTTCTAAACGTGAAAGAGTGAGCTCGTTATGTCCACATCAGACCAGTGATGCTGATTTTGCTAGAAGATGCGTTTAGGACAAAGGAAATTGAAAATTGCTACAACAGCTAAGTTCCTAGTTTCTTTTGATATCAAATTAATTTATGAAATGATTAAACCACTATTTATATATAAAAGATGCTATTACACACATAGTTGTTGCCGTTTTTTTTTTTAAATGATGGAATTTCTTCATGACTAGCTAGTTACACAGGAATCCCTACTGCCTGAAGGAAAAGTCATAGGAATGATGAATCCCTATTTCACTCAGAAACACACTTTTCCTTTTTAATTCTTTTATTTTAGGACTATGGAATAAGCACTTATGTTGTGTTTTTTACACACAGTCCCCGTGTATTGGCAGTTTTGTAAATGTTGTCTCCTGTTCCCACCGACACAAAATGGCCTACTTTTAAGAAAAGCGGAACAGGTTTTATCATCTGTGCAAGATGTTATGCGTGCGTTCACACACGGGACCTCAGTTTATAGTCTCATCAGAGGGACTTTTGGGGGGAGCGGAGTCTGCACTGATGCAACACTCCAGAGGAAAAATCCTGTTGAACGAGATTGGAACCCGGGTCAGCAGGTCACGAGCGCATCACTATGACCACCTGGCTATCCCGTCCCTGTATTTTATTTATTTAGATCTAGATCTAGATATATCTTCTTTTTTTTATATCGAGGAAAATGGAATAAGCACCTGTGTACTTTTTTACATCCAGTACCCGTGTGTATGCAGCTTTGTAAATCTTGTCATCTGTTCCCACCGGCACACGATGGCCTACTCTAACGAAAAGCGGAACAGGATTTAACGTGTGTTCAAGATGATCTGCGTGCGTTCGCATACGGGGCCTCGGTTTATAGTCTCATCCGGGGAGAGCGGAGTCAGCACTGATTTTAACTCCAGGGGATAAATCCCCTCACGATTTATGTAACTTTTTGGGTATAAAAACAATCTTATTGCTGTTTTTGTTCATTGGTTACCTTTTTATCACTCATATTGTTGATTTCTTCACATAAGCATGAAGAAGAGCAACATATTTCACTTGTAAGAAAGTACGCTGTGCAAGTAAATAGACAATTAAAAAAAACCAAGACATCCAAAGGGCTCCTATTCTTAAATAAACAGTGCAAATAGTAATACAACATGAAATAAAAATCTATAAATCATCAGTTAAAAAATAAGAACAGAAAAATTCTAAAACGTCAATCAGTGAGTTATGAACTTTCCAAAGATATATGATAGACGAGAAGCAAAAGCAGAAAACAAACAGCCCCAATAAACAAACAAAAATCAATCAAACAAAAAGATAGAAATAGGGATGGAAAACGAAAAAAAACACAAGTAACTTGGCAAAAAATGTTTGTCTTTAATCATATAGACTAGATAAAGTATATAACAGAAGACAAGAGGAATCTATCCAATGAGAGAGAGAGAGAGAGAGAGAGAGAGAGAGAGAGAGAGAGAGAGAGAGAGAGAGAGAGAGAGAGAGAGAGAGAGAGAGAGCGTGTGTGTGTGTGTGTGTGTGTGTGTGTGTGTGTG
>CM060330.1:43539314-43561814 GCA_030674155.1 Stramonita haemastoma
AGAAGAAGAAGAAGAAAAGAAGAAGAAAAGAACAACAACAACAACAACAACAACAACAACAACAACAACAAGGAGGAGGAGGGAAAAGAACAAGAAGACGAAACAAAGAAATAAATTTTTATTTAAAAAAAACCACTTAAATAAAAATTAATAAAAAGGTGTGTAATATTCAATAGAACTGTTTCACCATTATATGATGATATAAAAGGTAAAAATGGTAAAGGTGTCCCATAACCTGTGTGGTCAGAGACCTCAGCTTCTCTAGGGGCCTGCATGTTGAGAGCGGTACCCATCTCCTCTCCCTTGCTGCTTTACCTTCCCTGACCCTAAAGAGGGCAGGTATCCATTTACAGCTGGGTGAACTGTAGGAATGATATACGGGGGAAAAAAGGGGGAAGTAGTCCTTAAAATGATACCTTATAATATGACCCCCCCCCCCCCCCCCCCCCCCCCCCCTCCCTTCTTGTGCCTTACCGTATCCCTGCTTTATTTGGAAAGATATTTAGAAACTGGGTAGCAGTTTTCAGTTGTTTTCAGCTATCGGAAAGTGGCTCATTGCGTTTGTCCTTTTCTTTTCTATAATTTTTCATTTTAAAATTCGGCGTCTCCTTCCCCTATCTTGTAGTCTAGTTGATATGACCGTTGGGGTACAACTGAGGATTTTGCGACTAGATTCCTCCACTTCTTGGGGTTTTCAGCTTTCCCTAGATCAGAAGGTCTACGTCATTCCACTTCCACTCATGGGCAGTCCACTCTCTGAAAAGAATGGTTCCCAACCGCTTATTGGATTACGCCAAGGATGTCTACGATTTTTCACTCTCTTTATCTTGCTAAAAGTATATTAAAAGGAGCAATTAGTCCTGAGAAATTAATGAATTAGGTCCATCAGTTTACTCTGTCCCTCCCATCTCTATTCTCTCCTCCTACTCCATCCCCTCAACTTCTTCCCCCTCGTTTCCACCCCCTCCCTTGCTCCCCCACACTCTCCATTTACCATTTCTCTCCCTCATCCTTCACCTTGTCCCCTCTCCCTTCTCCCCTCTCACACCTGGGCAGTCCTGCCATTGCCAGCACTAAGTAGTGATCAGGATGACGTCATTGCCTCCTTCATTTCTCTCCCCAACCTTTGGGCTACACTCCGGCATTGCTTGTTACCACTTTTCCTTCTGTTCTCCTATAATTATTACCCTTGGTTTAAATAACTTTTATTCAGAAAGAAAATTTAAATAATTGAAAATAATCGGTGGTCTAGGTGGTCACGCGCCTTGCCTAGAAAGCAAAAAGTCCGGGTCGGAGTGTGCGGGGTTCGTGCCCCGTTTGGACCCAAAACTTTTTCCCCATCCATTAGACCCTGAGTGGTGGTCTGGGCGCTAGTCTTTCGGATGAGACGATAAACCGAGGTCCCGTGTGTTACACATCACTATTTAGCGCACGTAAAAGAACCCACGGCAACAAGGGGGTTGTCCCTGGCAAAATTCTGTAGAAAGAAGTCACTCTGATAGGGAAACAAATACACTTGCATGCAGGAAAAAGAAAAAAAATGGGTAGGTGCTGCACATGTGGCGACGCGCTCTCCCCGGGGAGAGCAGCCCGAATTTCACGCAGAGAAATCTGCGTGACATAAAGTGGTACAAAATACAAAATACAAAAAAGAATTACAAAAATAAGCAGAAATCTTTCCCCCACTATCACTTTATAGAACGGGACGGGATAGCCTAATGGTCAGAGCACTCGCTCTCCCCCAGCCAAGGTTAAGCAGCATCGAATGTGATAACCAAGTGGATGGGTGACCGTTTGCTCGCCTTAACTTCAGTACAGTCCCCAGTTTACCCAGCTGTTAATAGGTAACTGCCCTCCTTAGGGTCAGAGAAGGTAAAGCAGCGAGGGAGAGGAGATGGGCGCTGCCCTCAACATGTTGGTACCTAGAGAAGTTGAGGTCTCTGATGTCTCACTACCCAACAACCACATAGGTTATGGGACCAAGGTCAAAGCTGCTTAATTAACCTTAGCGTGGGGAAAGGGAGTGCTCTGACCACTGAGCTATGCCGTCACCGCATTTGATCATACTTTAAAAAAAAAAAAAAAAAAAAAAAAAAAAGACAAAAACAAAAAACTGAAAATCAGTAGAACATTTTAATTTCTAAAAAAAATTTTTTTTTGTTTGTTTTCCACTATAGAAGATATAGAAGACCGAGCGAGCGCATACGGCATGGAGGTCAGTACAGAGAAATCGAAGATCATGGTCAACAGCGCGAGTAATGACAGCACGGAAATAAAGATGAATGGAGAAATATTGGAAGAGGTGACCCAATTCAAATACTTAGGCTCCATCCTAACAAAAGATGGCACATCAAACAATGAGGTGAAAGCTCGCATTGCAACAGCAACATCTGCTCTAGTCAGACTCCAGAGGATCATCAGAAGCAACAACATCAGCTTCTGCACCAAATACCACCTCTACAAATCCCTCGTAATATCTATCCTCCTATATGGCTGTGAATCATGGACTCTGACAGCAGAGTTAGAGAGAAGAATCCAAGCATTCGAGAACAAGTGCCACAGAAGACTCCTCAAAATATCACACAAAGAACACAAGACCAATAACTATGTGAAAGAGGAAATCAAAAAGCGTGTGGGCCCCCAAGAGCCTTTGCTCTCCACCATAAAGAGGAGAAAGCTGATGTGTTTGGTCACACCACAAGACACAACACCCTAGCAAAAACCATCTTGCAAGGAACAGTCGAGGGCAAAAGAAGAAGAGGCCGCCAAAAGAAATCATGGGTTGACAACATCAAAGACTGGACTGCCCAACCCCTGCAACGCCTCCTACTAGCCACACAGGATCGTGAAGCATGGAAAAAGATCTCCGTTGCGTCTTCTCTCATGTCCCCCCTACGTCCTTTGGGACATGGGACTGAGTGAGTGAGTGAGTGATAGAAGATAGCTACTACATGAGTTGGGCGGTAAAGCTGGACTGTAGCCTGTGTTGTATGGCTACAACATGGCGGATGGCTAGACGTCTCCCCCCCCCCCCCCACTTGGGGCGAGTTCTGGCGTTCAGTTACGTGTCAAGTCAAACACCTCCAGTGTCCGACCCTGACCACTTTCCGCCGTGACTAGTTAGGTTACCCCCTGGGGGTGGGAATCGTGTGGGGTAGGCCTAGGGGGTAATGGTGTCGGGGTGGGGGTGGGGGGCGGGGGGGGGGAGGGTTGTGGAGTATGGGAGTTATGGGATGCTTCAAGATTTCTTAAGAGTGTCTCCATCAACGTCTTTATTATTACATTCTCCGCTTCACCAAGTCTGTGTGTCTGTGTGTCTGTGTGTCTGTGTGTCTGTCTGTCTGTTTGTCTCTCTCTCTCTCTCTCTCTCTCTCTCTCTCTCTCTCTCTCTCTCTCTCTCTCTCTCTCTCTCTCTCTCTCTCTCTCTCTCTCTCTCTCTCTCTCTGTGCGCGCGAGCGCGTGTGTGTATGTCTCTCTTTCTTTGTTAAGTATGTTTGCCTGTCTGTCTGTCTGTCTGTCTGTCTGTCTCTCTGTCTGCCTGCCTGTCTGTCTGTCTGTCTGTCTGTCTGTCTGTCTGTCTGTCTGTCTCTCTCTCTCTCTCTGTCTCTCTGTTGCATGGCTAGTTTTATTTTGCCTCTTTCAACCTTAATGATAAAATATTCCAATAATAGCAGCTACTAGATGCAGAATAAAGAAATGATTAGAATACAAAGCACTGCTTGTCGTTTATCTGTAAAGTAGGAGTGTTTTTATCATCACCATCACCATCATCATCATCATCATCATCATCATCATCATCATCTGCTTCTTCTTCTTCTTCTTTTCTTCTTCTTCTTCCTCTCTCTCTCTCTCTCTCTCTCTCTCTCTCTCTCTCTCTCTCCTCTCTCTCTCTCTCTCTCTCTCTCTCTCTCTCTCTCTCTCTCTCTCTCTCTCTCTCTCTCTCACACACACACACACACACATATACACATACACATAGACAGTCAGACGGACAAACAAACAGACATACAGAGACAGAGACATGTAGAGACAGAGAGACAGACAGACAGACAGAGAAAGCTCAATCAGGGCGTGTCAAAACTTCCGTGAAGGAATTCTCGTTGCCTGTCTGACAGTGCCCTCAGTATGTACAACAATACAATGACTGGTGCTGTATGAGTTCAGCAGCAAGAGGAGGAGGAGGAGGAGGAGAAGAAGGTGAGAGCAGCAGGAGGAGGGAGAGGAGGAGGAGGGAGGAGGAAGAGGAGGAGGAGGGGGAGGGGGGGGGGCAGGATGCTGCGTCCTATGGCTTGCTAAGCGTGGCAGGAAGTGATGGGCACTGACACCTGTCTGTTCTCCTATGACACCCTCCCCCCCTCCCCTCCCTCCCTAGCTTCTCTCCTGTCCAGGTGTGGTTAGGTTACTGGATAGTGTGATAGGAGGGGGGGTGGGGGTGGGGGTGGAGGGTGAACAGTCCTGACGGTCTTCCCTTTTTTTTTTGCGTAATCGTTGTATTCTCATTAATTAATACAGTATAGCTCAGTGGTCAGACCATTCCCTTTTAGCCCCCTAACCAAGGTTAAGCAGCATCGCGCGTGGTTACCAAGTGGATGGGTGATCGTTTGCGCGTGTTGGTTTCAGTACAGTTCCTAAGTTCACCCAGCTGTCAATGGGTACTTTCCCTCTTAAAGGATCAGGGAAGGTAAAGCAGCGAGGGAGAGGAGATGGGCGCCGCCCTCAATATGCTGGTCCCTAGAGAAGCTGAGGTCTTTGATGCCTCGCTCCTCTACGATCGCATATGTTATGGGACACCTTTACCTTTTTTACTGATAGCCTTGTTGTAACAGCGTTACGCTAGCGAAGACTTAGATTCAATCAAAATCACCGTTGGCCGTTGCTCTTTCTCTATTATTTTCTGTTCCATCGATCCGGAATGACCTCTCTGTCTCCCTTCGCGGAAAGACTGCTTATGACACTTTTAAAATCCAACCCAGGACAACTTACTTCAGGACTAGGATTTTCCTCCCCTCCCGTTTCATCTATATATCTGTTCATGCCTTCAACATCCAAAATCCCCATCACCCTGCTTAATTATAAATTATAGCCTCTCTCTCTCTCTCTCACTCTCTCTCTCTCTCTCTCTCTCTCTCTCTCTCTCTCTCTCTCTCTCTCTCTCTCTCTCTCTCTCTCTCTGAAGATGGGGATGTTTTTGTTGAGGATGACAATGAGGACATAGATGTTGACGAGGAGGATGGCACTTATTATGGCTATGTCGATTGCGCACACGTTAAAAACCCGTTCTGGCTTTCGAAAGAGTGGGTCATTTCGCATTGGTGGGAACGGGTGAAAGAATTTAGAAGGAAAAATGAAGATGGACACTAGTGTTGTGTTTTGACATCATCCCTGAAGTCGGTAAGCGCCATCGTTTAATTAAAAAAAAAGGTAAAGGTGTCCCATCACCTATGTGGTCGTAGGGGAGCGAGACTTCAGAGACCTTAGCTTCTCTAGGGGCCAGCATATTGAGGGCGGTGCCCATCTCCTATCCCTCACTGCTTTACCCTCCCTGACCCTAAAGAGGGCAGGTGCCCATTGACAGCTGGGTGAACTGGGGCGGACTGTACTGAATCCAAAGCACACAAACAGTCACCCATCCAACTGGTAACCACGCTCGATGCTGCTTAACATTGGCTGGGGGAAAGCGAGTGTTCTGACCACTGAACTATCCCCCCCCCTTAAATGGTCCACCATGCATCTTTTAATGGTGGGTAAAAACAAACGGTCACGTATGCAAAATCTCACCAGTATTGAACCATAGGAGCTCTATCCGAGGAAAACAACAACAACAAAATAGAAGACCTGAATGTTGTGGGGATTTTGAAAAACCAGAAAAAACAAAGAAACAAAACAAAAGCAAACCTAGAAGCAAAGACACACGAGAGAAAAATAATAAAACAAAGGTAGGCAGACAAACCAACAAAAAAGAAGCAAAGAATAAACAAAAAAGAAAAACAAAGAAAATTTTTTGACAAAGTTGAGAAGAAGAGAAACAAAGAAAAACAGACTGACAAACACAGAGACAGTCGAAAACGCAAACAAATAGTCTAGACTAGGGGAAAAAAATGAAGAGAAGGAATAGAAAAAAAATGTTCTCAAAAAAAGGACAGAAAGACAGAGAATAGGATTTTTTTTTAAAAGAGAGAATAAAAGACAGAAAGACAGAAGAAAACAAAAAGAAATATTTTTTTTAAAAAGACAGAACGAAAGAAAAAAGATATTTAAACAAAAATACAAAATAAAAAGACAGAGAAACTGAACTAAAAAAAAAAAAAAAAAGAAGAATGACAGAGCAAGAAAACCTTTTTTCAAAAAAAGAAAGAAAAAGAAAAAAAGAAATGAAAAGGCAGGCCTGAGGAGGAATTAGCACAATTAAAACTCCTCATCAAAGACAGGCGAGCCTGGAAGCTATGAACAATGCTGTGAAATAGAACACCCCCTTTAACTTTGAAAACCATTCCAGCATCTTGCAACCATTCACTTTCTTGACACGCTAATAAGTGCCTTCACCTTCTTTCCTCCTTTCCCTCCTTCCTTCTTTCTTTCTTTCTTTATTTCCTCCTTTCTTTCCTTCTTTCTTTCTTTCTTTCTTTCTCTCTTTCTTTTTCTTTCTTTCTTTCTTTCTTTCTTTCTTTCTTTCTTTCTTTCTTTCTTTCTTTCTTTCTTTCCTTATTTCTCACTGTCTTTTTTTTCGTTTTTAGTCTACTTTTCTAAACACCACTTACCCCCTCCTCTCTCCTTTCCTTCAATCATAGACACAGACACACACACACATGCGAGCGCGTGCACATACACACGCAAATGCACACACACGCATACGAACATATAACACATGCACGTGCGCGCGCTCAGAGAGAGAGAGAGAGAGAGAGAGAGAGAGAGAGAGAGAGAGAGAGAGAGAGAGAGAGAGAGAGAGAGAGAGAAGACAGACAGACAGACAGACAGACAGACAGACAGACAGACAGACAGACAGACAGACAGACAGACAGACAGACAGTCACACAGTCACACAGTCACACAGAGGCAGAAGCAGAGAGACAGACAGACAGACAGAAACAGAGAGACAGAGACAGAGAGAATCTACTTTCTTATTTTCAACTCAGGATGAGCAAATTGGGCCAATTTATCTTTTTTGGCCAAACTTTGGAGTAAAGAGAGCAGAGGCATTTCTCCATGAAAGAGCAGTCAGGTTTCTCAGGAAGACAGGGCTGGTGTGATTGTTTTGGGCTTGAGGTCATCTAGAGCAATATTCGTGGTTAATAATTGGTGTGATTGTTTTGTCCTTGAGGTCATCTAGAGCAATATTTGTGGTTAATGATTAATGTGATTATTAATTTTGTCCTTATTAATTTTGTCATAAATTTTGTCCTTATCAATTTTGTCATCGAGGTCCCCTAGAGCAGTCTTCGTGCTTAATAATTGATGTGATTATTAATTTTGTCTTTGAGGTCATCTAGAGCAGTCTTCTGGTTAATAATTAATGATAAAGAGCAAACCTAGACATCTTCTTTGATGGTGTGATACAGAGAAAAGGTGATAGACAGAAAGAACAGAACATATAAACCAAGGCAGCAATACAGAAGACTACGAAGAAGAGAAAACAAAACTTCTTCTTTCTCATGGAATGCCAGTCAGCAACTATTGTTGGCTGTCCTCTGAGCAAAAATGCACACAGTGCTGCCTTTAAGCACCCGACAAGTCAGGCCCAGCACATCTGATATCGGCGTGGGAGAGAATTGTTATCTTTTAAGTCTTTGTGGAGAAAAAGGCAGGGGAATGAACCAAGAAGGTGGACAATAGACGAGAAGGAGGTGACATGAAGAAACGGCACAAGGCAGAAACAAAGAGAGGGATAAAAAGAGGGAATTCCCAGCACAGAATTTCCAGAAGTTGGGGATGCTATGTATACAGATAGACCAAACCAAACCAAACCAAACCAAACCAAACCAAACCAAACCAAACCAAACCAAACCAAACCAAACCAAACCAAATCAAACAAAGACATGAAAGGAAAGAAAGGCCAAAAGGCAGAACAAATAGGAAGTAAGAGAAGCTGCGTGAGTTTCAAATGCAAAGAAAATGTAAACAAAGCAAAACTGAAATGTGCAAACAAACCATTAAAAAAAAATTCTCGAAGCACAACCTAAACTTTAGTAAAGAAAGAAGAGGGGAAAAAAAGAAAATGGCAACAGTAATAAACAAAAAGCAGGCCAAAAAAGGAAAGAAAAAAAACGAAAAAAAAACCAACAGCAATATGTTTCTTTAAAGCCCATAAGACATAACTAGTAGAGCAACAACAGTAACAACGTTAACAAAAAGAAGCAGAAGCAGAAGAAGAAGAAGAAGAACAACAACAACAACAACGGCAACAATGATTTTGACTTTTCTTCCGAAACTTTAAATGTTTGTTCTTTTTTCTCTGAACTCTTACTTAAAACAACAACAGCAACAACAACAGCATATCCTTTTGTTATAATACATAGTGACATTGTCACAATATTTTCTGTCATTGTCTTCTTTTTTTGAAGTCCAAATAGGCCTACACTAGAATTAAACATGCTTTTAGAGAAGAAAAGGGAGAGTGAAATAAAGCTGAAAAAGAAAACAGATTACCATCAACAAAAGAAAAAAAGTAGAAAATAAAATATAGCTATAGGGTTAAAAACAAATCAAAAGGTCAATACACCATTAATGAAAACCTTGGAGATCTAACCAGGAAAATAGCTTACACGTGCACACACACACACACACACACACACACACACACACACACACACACACACACACACACACACACACACCCCTTAAAACAATATATTGCAATTTTTTAAAATAGGATTTTGTGTTTTTGTTTCCACATCTTTCACCTCACCTATTCCGTAATCCTGTAGATCTAGACTGTTGTAGCACCACTGGAGGTTTTGCATTCAACTTCCTCCATTTTTCAGGGGTTATCAGAAATCCATAACATGAACTGTAGGCTATCTGAAAGACAGACTGACAACACCCTGCCAGCCATACTGGATCTCTTCCGCCTCACGTGACCTCTGATTGCATCACGGGAAGATCATTTCAAAATAACGGCTCATTTTGTAAGATTATGTGGTTGCTTTTGTTTCTGAATTTGCTTTGTTTGGTTTCCCTTTCTTTGTGTTTGGTGGTGGTGGTGGTGTTGGGGGGGGGGGGGGGGGGAGGGTATTGTTTTCTTTCTTCATCTCCTTGATGTTCTCTTTGTTTTGGTTTGTTTGTTTTTTTGCTGGATCTTTATTTGTTTCAGTTTTGAACCGCTTTGGGGGCGGGATTTTTATTTTATTTTATTTTAGACCCCTTTATGTCACAGCAGATTTCTCTGTGGGATAGCTCAGTGGTCAGATCGCTCGCTTTCCCCAAGATAAGGCTAAGCAATATTGAACGTGGTTACTAAGTGGACGGATGACCCTGTACGTACTTTGGCTTCAGTACACTCCCCCAGTTCACCCAGCTGTAAATGGGTACCTGCCCTCTTTAGGGTTTAGGGAAGGTAAAGCAGCGAAGGAGAGGAGATGGGCGACGCTCTCACTATGCTGGCCCCTAGAGAAGCTGAGGTCTCTGATGCCTTGCTCCCCTTTGACCACATAAGTTATGGGACACCTTTACCTTTTTCTTTCAAAGGAGAATGATGGTGGTATTGAGTGGATTTGGGGTTGTTTGTTTTGTTTTTCTTTTTGTCGCATGCTATGCAACAGCAAGTGCTTTCATCATGTTTCGTGCGCGTGTATGCATGACAGTGCGTATGCTTGCTTTCTTACTACTCTCCTCCTCCTCCTCCTCCTCCTCCTCCTCCTCCTCCTCCTCCTCCTCCTCCTCCTCCTCCTCCTCCTCCTCCTCTTTAGTCAGACAAGCAGAAATACTCATCTGTGGCCTATGTCTGTGTCTGTCTCTATCTGTCTCTCTTTCGCTCTCAACTTTTTTTTCTTTCTTTGTCTCTGTCTTTCTGTTAGTTTGTCTCTCTGCATCTCTTTAGCTTTCTTCTCTGTCTGTCTGTGTCTCTTTCTCTCTCTCTCTCTCTCATCATCATCATCATCATCATCATCATCATCATCATCATCATCATCATCATCATCATCATCTTCTTCTTCTTCTTCTTCTTCTTCTTCTTCTTCTTCTTCTTCTTCTTCTTCTTCTTCTTCTTCTCCTCCTCCTCCTCCTCCTCCTCCTCCTCCTCCTCCTCCTCCTCCTCCTCCTCCTCCTCCTCTCCTCCTCCTCTTCTTCTTCTTCTTCTTCTTCTTCTTCTTCTTCTTCTTCTTCTTCTTCTTCTTCTTCTTCTTCTCTCTATACCCCCCCCCCCACACACACACACACACTTTCCCCCAGAACTACTGTCTCATTTCAGATCGTCTTTTCCGCCGTACCCCCAAACTCATCTTCTTCTTCTTTTTTTTTTCTTTCTCTCTCTCTTGTAAGCGAGATATTTCTGCCCTCTCCCTTTCCTGGGCAAATTAAATTAATTAAATCATCAGCCAGGAATCTTCCATATAATCTAGGGGCCCTTTGAATCAGGCTTCTTCCGTTCTTGTCTCTGTGTGTGCTGTGTGTGTGTGTGTGTGTGTGTGTGTGTGTGTGTGTGTGTGTGTGTGTGTGTGTGTAAGTGTGTGTGTGAGTGTGTGTGTATTGTGTGTGTGTGTGTGTGTGTGTGCGTGTGTGTGTGTGGTGTGTGTGTGTGTGTGTGTGTGTGTATTGTGCGTGTGTGTTGTGTTTTATGTGTGTGTATGTAAGTGTGTGTGTGTGTGTGTTGTGTGTGAGTGTGTGTGTTACGTGCGTGTATGTGTGTGTTGTGTGTGTATGCGTGCGTGTTTTGTGTGTGTATTGTGTCTGTGTGTGTGTGTGTGAGGGGGGAGGGGTAACGGGTAGGGCTGAGAGGGTGTGTAGAGGGATGGGGAAAATGGGGGGGGGGGGGGGGGTAGGGCGGGAGATTTGGAAGGGGGCGGGGTGTTTTTTCACCAAACAGCGGCGCAGGCTGGCCGGTAATTGCAAACCTCCTCTCTTCATCAGTCCTTCGGATCGGTGCAAGATCTTAGAGACGACTTGAGAGAGAGGAGAGAGAGAGAGAGAGAGAGGAGAGAGAGAGAGAGGAGAGAGAGAGAGAGAGACAGAGAGAGAGACAGAGACAGAGACAGAGACAGAGACAGAGAGACAGAGAGACAGAGACAGAGAGACAGACAGACAGACAGACAGACAGACAGACAGACGGACAGACGGACAGTCAGACAGACACAGAGAGACATGTACAAAGGCAGAGAGAGAGAGGAGAGAGAGAGAGAGGAGAGAGAGAGAGAGAGAGGAGAGAGAGAGAGAGAGAGAGAGAGAGAGAGAGAGAGAGAGGAGAGAGAGAGAGAGAGAGAGAGACAGACAGACAGACAGACAGACAGACAGACAGACAGAAGCAGACAGACAGACAGACAGACAGACAGAGACAGACAGAGACAGAGACAGACAGAAAGACAGACAGACAGACAGACAGAGACCGAGAGAAACAGAAAGAGACAGACAGACAGATACAGAGAAAGAGACAGACAGACAGACAGACAGACAGACACAGACACAGACACAGAGAAAGAGAGATGGGAGGGGGGGGGGGGAGGTAGCAGCGCCACATGCTATCAAGACTATACCCAGAAATCATTCCCCAGACGTCGCTGATGACGATCCTGATCCTGATGACAATGATGACAATGATGAAGGAGGAGAAAAGCACGGGATGAGCAATCGCTGAGTTTGCCCAGAATTACAGAAGACCACAGGGTCCCTTATTTTGTGTAGGAAGAAAATTCCAAGAATCGGCTCCCGCAAACTTCTCCCTCTTTAAACAGGATCAATGCTAGCACCTTGAAATTGTGGCAAAATGATAGCTTTCTCACATTCTAGCCGAACTCTGGAAGACTGGAAACTGTTGGGGTGGGGTGGGGTGGGTTGGGGTGAGAGTGAGGTGAGGTGAGGTGGGGGTGGGGAGGGGGGATGGAGGTTTGGTTGCCAATGCTGAAAGAAGAATGGCAAGAACCATAGAAAAGTTTGTTTTTTTTCTTCTTCTTTTCTTCTTTTTCCATAGAAAAGATGATTTTTACATTTTTTTTTATTTATTCAGGATAGCTCAGTGGTCAGAGCACTCGCTTTTCCCCCACCTAAGGTTGAGCAGCATCCAGTGTGGTTACCAGTTGGATGGGTGACCGTTTGCGCGCCTTAGTTTCAGTACAGTCCCCAGTTTACTCAGCTGTAAATGGGTATCTGCACTCTTAAAGGTCATGTTTTCTCTGCATCTACCTCTCCCTTCCTGTACTGTTTCATGTAGGGCAGTCTTTGTTGATATTTATCAGAGCACAGGATTAGATCTAGATAAACTTTAAAAAAAAACAACTAAACACATAAACGAATTTATTTACGATTGCTTCTTTTTCTTATTCTCTCTCTCTCTCTCAAACATTTTTCTGGGTTATGATTTATGATTATCTTATGAACTCTCGGTGTGTGTGTGTGTGTGTGTGTGTGTGTGTGTGTGTGTGTGTGTGTGTGTGTGTGTGTGTGTGTGTGTGTGTGTGTGTGTGTGTGTGTGTGTGTGTGTGTGTGTTTTGTCAAAGTCAAAGTCAAAGTCAAAGTCAAAGTCAAAGTCAAAGTCAAAGTCCAATTTTTATTTCCAGATGGTACGTTGAATAAGCATATATTTTCTTTTTTTCATCTTTTTTTTTTTAAACATGCTTTTTTCCCTTCGTGCGTGCGTGCGTACTTGCGTGCTTGTGTGTGTACGTGCATGCGTGCATGTGTGTGTACGTGCGTGCGTGCATGCGCGTGCCTGTGTGTGTGTTGTTTTGTTTCCCTTTTGTGTGTGAGTAGGGGGGGGAGGGGGGGATTGCAGGGATGCAAAAATGCGAGTAGCTATTGTTTGAACTGTCAACAGAGGCCTAATCATCCCTGGCTGGTCCTCACGTCTGCTTGATCCGTCACAGCCCTGGGTCTGCTTCCCCTACAGCCTCTCTTGGGGGAGGGGGGCGGGAGGGGGGTGAGAGGGGGGAGTGGAGTGGGGGGGGGGGTTGAAGGGAGCAGGGTGGGGGGGAGGTTGGGGCCCAAAATGAGATGACTGGACAAATCTTCATCAGCTTTTACTGGAATCTTAAGGTAAGTCTCCGAGTGTGATAGAGGTGAGGGAGGGGTGGGGGCTGGGGGAAGGGTCAGGTCAGTCAAGTTGGGAGCGCAATATTCTAATCACTGGAGTTATTGAACCCACAAGACTGGCAGAGTGGCAGGGTGGGAAATAAAGGGGGGTGGGGGGTGGGGGGACGAACCTGAAAAAAAATTAGCCCCTACTCTTCAGCAACAGTAAGTTCAGCAGGACCTTATCCCACCATCACAGATAGTGATCAATCAGTGCTGACTGACTGACTGACTGACTGACTGACTGCTTGCTTGTTTTCCCACAGGCACCAGGGGGCGTGTGTGCAGGAGGTGTGTTGGAAAAGTCAGCACAGCACTGATCATCTGCCCTTGGTCCTCACCTCACCTCACCTCACCTCACGTCTGCTTGATCTTCCCCCGTGTTGATCGTGTTGATCGTCTGGCTGTCTTTCTCTGCCAGTTCTGAACGGGCAAGCTGGATAATGAAGTGATTAAGGATGAGGAGTGGGGCAGGGGTGGAGGGGTGGGGAGGGGTTTGTCAGAGTGGGGAAAGTAGAGTGCGGGGGGGGGGGGGGGGGGGGGGGGAATAAAATGGGGGTGGGGTGGGGTGGGGGGACAAGACAGTAGGATGGGATAAGGGGGTTTGTTGTGGTCAATAGGACACACACACACACACACACACACACACACACACACACACACACACACACACACACACACACACACACACACACACACACACACACACACACACACACACACACACTAATGAACTAAATAAGGGGGATAGAGAAAGATAGACAGACAGATAAACAAACAGATAGAAAGACAGACATGTAGACAAGACACAGAGAGATAGACAAGACAGACAGAGAGACAGACAAGATACAGAGAGACAGCTAGACAGACAGATAGACAGTCAAGACACAGAAAGAGACAGACAGAGAAAACAATTTGTTCAAAGATTATTTGAAGATAGAGAGAGACAAACAGATATACAGAGACAGAGAGACAGAGACAGAGGCAAAGACAGACAGACAGACAAAGATATTATTCAATTTCCTCAAAGTTCCAAATTCTGTTGCTAGAAAGTTGAACCACACTAAAAAAAAAGCCCATGTCATAATCCATAGCCTTCAAGTCCAAGGCAGCTGAAAGGGGGCAATAGCCTAGTGGTCAGAACATTGCGCTCGCAATTTGGCAATTTGACGACCCGGGTTCAATTCCTGTTCGAGAGGATTTTTCCTCTGGAGTTAACATCAGTGCTGACTCCACTCCCCCCAAAATTCCCTCAGATGAGACTATAAACGAGTCCCTGTGTGCGAACACACGCAGAACATCTTGCGCACACGTTAAATCCTGTTCCGCTATTTGTGAGAGTATGCCATCATGTGCCAGTGGGAACAGATGACAAGATTTACAAAACTGAATACACACGGGGACTGGATGTAAAAAAAGGCACATGAGTGCTTATTCCATCATCCTCGATATAAAAGAATAAATAAAATAGATCTAAATAAATTAAAAAATAAAAATAAAGGTCAATCAATACCCAAAGGACCAGCCAGCAGTGTTCCTGATCAGTAGCCATGTGTGAATGTGTGAATACGTGGGCATACTGGTATGCACACGAATTTGTGTGATTTTACTTGGGTAAGTTTACAACTGGCTGAGGTATTGCTGACCTGTGGGTGCTTTTTATACCGTGATGGGTGCGCGCCTGCTGATGTTCAGAACCTGTGTTGTGTTATAATATTGATTTTAATTTTACGTGGGTTTTGTTCTTATAATTATATGGCTTGTAACTCACTGGAATTTCTCTGTTTTAGAGATAATAAAGTATTTTGAATTGAATTGAATTGAAATAAGTCAGTACAGTGCTGAATGCGTGCATGCTGGTTCTTTTCTCACAGGACCAGGTGTGCAGGAGGTGTGTTGGACTTGTCCACACAGTGCACTGATCATCTCCACCTTGGTCCTCAAGTCTGCTCCATCTACTACTACGTACATGTGTCTCTGTGTGTGTGTGTGTGTGTGTGTGTGTGTGTGTGTGTGTGTGTGTGTGTGTGTGTGTGTGTGTGTGTGTGTGTGTGTGTGTACTTTTGACTTTGTTAAAATTCTAAATTGTTAGTTATTGTTGGATGTGTAAGAGTAGGTTGAATGCAAGCACTTTGATTTGTTTTTGTAAGACATAGCGCTATATAAATTCCATTTATTATTATTGTTAGTATATAAATTCCATGTTTTATTAACATTATTATTACTATTATTAATACTTTTTTTCAGGGTGAATGGCAGCATAAAGTGATTGGTGAGTCTTGTACTTCTGTTTTGTTAAGCTCAGATAATTAGAGGGTGAGAGATGTAGGAGAGGGGACTGGGTATTTTGGTTTTGTAGATACATGTCACAGTTGTTTTTGCCTGTCAAAGCGGGCAGGTTGAGAGGCATTGAAAGAACAGAAAGATTATATAGAAAGTGCATTGGGGGACAAATTCCAAATTTGATTGATTCAAAATTCCAAACAAATTCTTCAAGTACAAATATTTTTTTTGAAAGCAGATTTCTAAAAGCATGAATATTTCAGACGGCCCAGTATCATAGTTTCATGAAAGGTTTAATAACAAATTCAAAGTGCTCTTAAACCTGGCAATGTTTATAAAAAAAAACCATATTAAGCTGTATGTTAGCAAATTTGATTTTGATTTGTTAAAACTATTTATATCTTGCAGATGCATATTTTCTTTCGTTGTTGTTGATGCTGGTGTGTGTGTGTGTTTCAGTTTTTTCCATTGTGCAACTAGGGAGAGATAAAATCGCAACAGTTATTTATTTATTTTATTTACTTATCCTTTTATATCGAGGATAACAGAACAAGCAATCATGTGCTTTTTTTCATCCGGTGTGCGTGTGTGTGTGCGTGCGTGCGTGTGTGTTTGTGTGTGTGTAGTGTGTCTGTGTGTGGGTGAGTGGGTGTCTGTGTATGTTTGTGTGTATGTAGTGTGTGTGTGTTTGCATGTAACTAAATAGGTTGTTTTGTTTTGGGGGGAATAAAGAATCTGACTTGATTTGACTGAACCATTTTTGTTGTTGGTGATAGTGGTGGCGGTTCTTCTCTATTGTTTCTTCTTGTTCTTAAAGTGTTGATGTTGTGGGAAGCAGAGTAAGAAGGGGGAGGGGGGAGGGATGAAGATACACACAATCTTGGCTTTGTTGTTGTTGTTCCTGTTCTTCTTCTACTCTGTGTTCTTGATGAATTATTTTTATGTGTGTTTAGTTTATCTCCTGCACAAATGCAAGGTTGCACCACTCTTGTTTTGAAATGTCAGCACAAGGATTAATCATCTCCCCTTGGTCGTCACGTCTGGCTGATCCGCTGTGACCTTGTGTCTGACCTCATGACCTTGAGGGCAGCATGGCATGATGGGAAGGGATGGCGGGAAAGAATCTCTGGATCAGACGACATCCATCGCTATGGGAAAGGCACGCAAAGGAAGGGAGAGAGGGGATTTAGGAAGTAGGAAGCCAGTATTATGAATGTTTATCTATTCTATCTTTTTTTAATGGTGTGTACATACATTTTCACAGATGACATGACTATGTACTATGAATGTTTCTTTTATGATTTGTTTGATATGAGTGTGTACACTTTTTTTTTTTTTTTACAAACTGCACATAACTGTGTACTATGAAATGCTTATTTATTTTATAATTTTTATATGTGTACATTTTTTTTTTACAGATTTTATTTTGTTTTTGCTTTTTTTTTCTTTCTAGATAGATGGCTTATTTAAAAAAGCAAATTTATTGCTTACCAATGTACCATCTGGAAATAAAATTTTGATTTGATTTTATTTGTGTGTCTTTCTCCGTCTCTCTCTCTCCCTCCCTCTCTCTTACAACGGTTCAATAACAAGTTTGTTGTTGTCATCATCTAGTGAACTAAGTAGTCTGTCATTTTACCTTGTATTGATTCAAAGCATTTAAGCTCAGAGACCTTGTTATGTCCCGAGAATATTTTTGTTGTTGTTGTTGTCTCTATGCGATCAGTTGTTGTTTTTTTCTCTTTTACCTCACTACATCTGTTTCAGTTATCAGATCATGTTTGTATACCCCGCAATAAAGGCCCTGGCCTATCAATGAATAAACCATCTGAGTCTGACTCTGAGTCTCTTGTCTCTGTGTCTCTGTGTGTTTCTCTGTATTTGTGTCTCTGTCTGTCGTTGTCTGTCTGTCTGTGTCTGTCTGTCTCTGTCTGTCTGTCTCTGTCTGTCTCACTCCCTCTCTCTCTCCCTCTCTCTCTCTTCATCTCTGTGTCTGTCTATCTGTCTGTCTGTCTGTCTCTGTCTTCTGTCTCTCTGTCTCTGTCTTTGTCTTTGTCTCTGTCTCTGTCTGTCTGTCTGTCGTCTGTCTGTCTGTCTGTCTGTCTGTCTGTCTGTCTGTCTGTCTGTCTGTCTGTCCTCCTCTTCTCTGCTCTCTCTCTCTCTCTCTCTGTCTCTCTCTTCTCTCTCTCTCTCTCTCTCTCTCTCTCTCTCTCTCTCTCTCTCTCTCTCTCTCTCTCTCCCCTCTCTCTCTCTCCCTCCTTCAAATCTAGGAGAAAAAAGTACATTAATTCGTGTTAAATGTCCGCTATTGTCTAACAAATTAATACGTCGTAATGGGACAATACTCTTCTGTTTACCGCTTCAGGCTAGCCTTCACAACGTGTTGTTGTCCTACCAACACTGGCTACTACACCAGAAAGACTGGTCATCATTTTGATGTCTAGGGAATAAAGTGGATTTCAACTGAACTAGGTCTAGCGCTCTGCTGTGTTATCTTAGCCAACGGTTCACTGCCTTTAACATGGGCAGAAATCATAGCGTGAGAAAAAGGGTAACCTCTAATTGATGGCTATCTAAAACAGTGATGTATAGTTGGAAAATCTCTCTCAGTTTCTCTCTCTCCCCCCCTTTTTTGTTTTCTCTACTGTCTGTTGGAAGAGGGGGGGGGGGACTGAGAGAGAGAGAGAGAGAGAGAGGAGAGAGAGAGAGAGAGAGAGAGAGAGAGAGAGAGAGAGAGAGAGAGAGAGAGAGAGAGAGAGAGAGAGAGAAGAGAGAGAAGACAGAAGACAGACAGAGAGAGAAGAAGACAGAAGAGAGACAGAGAGGCAGAGAGAGGAGAGAGAGAGAGAGAGAGAGAGAGAGAGGAGAGAGAGAGAGAGAGAGAGAGGAGAGAGAGAGAGAGAGAGAGGAGAGGAGAGAGAGAGAGAGAGAGAGAGAGGAGAGAGAGATTCATTCTTTTATATCGAGGAACTTGGAATAAGCGCTCAATTTCATCCTGTCCCCGTGTGTATGCAGTTTTGTAAATCTTGTCATCTGTTCCCACCTGCACAATGGCCCACTCTTACGAAAAGCGGAACAGGATTTATAACGGAGAGCAGCCCGAATTTCACGCAGAGAAATCTGCTAAGACATAAAGTGGTATAAATAAAATAATAAAATAAACGTGTGCGCAAGATCACGAGGTTAACTTTCCAGTGCAGACCTGCCAGGCCTTAACTCCCGTCGTGTATGTATATACACATGCAGAAGATCAAATATATACGTTAAAAATAAAATCCCCTAATTCCTGTCAGTGTTTGGTGGGTTATGAAAACACGAAAATACCCACTAAGTGTCCCTGAAATCGGAATGGGGCTATTTCATGGTAGGGAAAGAACAGTCGCATACGCAAAATCTCACCATTGGTGAACCTCATTGCTCTAGTCTCTAACTACAAGTGGTGCATTTGTACGGTGTGTGATTAAAATGTGTAACTACAGGTGGGAACTTTGTACTGTGTGAGTGTGTGTGATTAAAATGTGTAACTACAGGTGGTAACTTTGTACTGTGTGAGTGTGTGTGGTTAAAATGTTTAACTACAAGTGGTAGCTTTGTACTGTGTGAGTGTGTGTGGATTAAAATAGGTAACTACAAGTGGTAACTTTGTACTGTGTGAGTGTGTGTGTTAAAATGTGTAACTACAAATGGTAACTTTGTACTGTGTGAGTGTGTGTGGTTAAAATGTGTAACTACAAGTGGTAACTTTGTACTGTGTGAGTGGTGTGGTCATTAAAATGTGTAACTACAAGTGGTAACTTTGTACTGTGTGAGTGTGTGTGATTAAAATGTGTAACTACGGTGGTAACTTTGTGCTGTGTGAGTGTGTGTGGTTAAAATGTGTAACTACAAGTGGTAACTTTGTACTGTGTGAGTGTGTGTCATTAAAATGTGTAACTACAAGTGGTAACTTTGTACTGTGTGAGTGTGTGTGATTAAAATGTTTAACTACATGTGGTAACTTTGCACTGGGTGAGTGTGTGTGATTAAAATGTGTAATTACAAGTGGTAACTTTGTACTGTGTGAGTGTGTGTGATTAAAATGTGTAACTACAAGTGGTAACTTTGTACTGTGTGAGTGTGGTGATATAAAATGTCTAACTACAGTGGTAACTTTGTACTGTGTGAGTATGTGTGATTAAAATGTCTAACTACAGGTGGTAACTTTGTACTGTGTGAGTGTGTGTCATTAAAATGTCTAACTACAGTGGTAACTTTGTACTGTGTGAGTGTGTGTCATTAAAATGTCTAACTACAGGTGGTAACTTTGTACTGTGTGAGTGTGTGTCATTAAAATGTCTAACTACAGGTGGTAACTTTGTACTGTGTGAGTGTGTGTCATTAAAATGTCTAACTACAAGCGGAAACTTTGTTCTGATTGTGAATGAATGTATAACTAAAAAGGGTGGTTTTTTTTTTAAATGTAAAGGTGTCCAATAACGTATGTGGTGGTAAGAGAGCAAGGCGTCAGAGACCTCAGCTTCTTAGGAGCAAGCACATTGAGGGTGGCGCCCACAAAAAAAGAGGCGGCGCCCATCTCCTCTCCTTCACTGCTTTACCTTACCTGACCTTAAAGAGGGCAGGTACCCATTTACAGATGGGTGAACTGAGAGGGGGGGGGGGGGGGATACTATACTGAAGCCTAGACGTGCAAACGGTCACCCATCCAATCGGTAACTACACTCGATGCTGCTGAACGTTTCCTTGGGATAAGCGACTGCTCTGACCACTGAGTTCTCCAGCCCCCATGTCTAACTACAAATAAAATAAAATAAAATGAAATAAAGAAAAAAATCTTGCAGAAAAGAACCCTAGGGGTGATGTGGTATGCAGGTAATGATGTAAACATGGCAGGGAAGGGGTCATGTGGTGCACAGGTGAGAAATAAAGAGGGCAGGAAAGGGTCATGTGGTGCACAGGTGAGAAATAAAGAGGGCAGGAAAGGGGTCATGAGACACACAGGTAGAGGTGTGATGATGGCAGGAGAGGCATATGTTTTATGCAAGATGTGAAGATGGCAGGAAATGGGTCGTGAGGTATACAGTGAGGTGTAAAATGGCAGGAAATGGGTCGTGAGGTATACAGTGAGGTGTAAAATGGCAGGAAATGGGTCATGAGGTATACAGGTGAGGATGTAAAATGGCAGGAGAGGGGGTCATGAGGTATACAGGTGAGGATGTAAACATGGCAGAAAGGGGTTGTGAGGTATACAGTGAGGTATAAAATGGCAGGAAAGGGGTCATGAGGTATACATTGAAGGTGTGAAGATGGCAGGAAATGGGGTCATGAGGTATACAGTGAGGTGTAAAATGGCAGGAAAAGGGGTCATGAGGTATACATTGAAGGTGTGAAGATGGCAGGAAATGGGGTCATGAGGTATACATTGAAGGTGTGAAGATGGCAGGAAAAGGGTCATGAGGTATACAGGTGAGGAGTAAAATGGCAATAGAGGGGGTCATGAAGTATCCAGTGAGGTGTAAAATGGCAGGAAAGGGGTCATGAGGTATACATTGAAGGTGTGAAGATGGCAGGAAATGGGTCATGAGGTATACATTGAAGGTGTGAAGATGGCAGGAAAAGGGGTCATGAGGTATACAGGTGAGGAGTAAAATGGCAATAGAGGGGGTCATGAAGTATCCAGTGAGGTGTAAAATGGCAGGAAAGGGGTCGTGAGGTATACACTGAGGTGTAAAATGGCAGGAAAGGGGTCGTGAGGTATACACTGAGGTGTGAAGATGGCAGGAAAGCGTGAGGTGTGAAGATGACAGGAAAGCGTCATGAGTGTACAGGTGAGTGTGAAGATGGCAGGAAAGGGGTCATGAGGTATACAGAGGTGTAAAATGGCAGGAAAATGGATCATGTATACAGAGAGGTGTAAAATGGCAGGAACAGGGGTCATCAAGTACACAGGTGAGGGTGTGAAGATGGCAGGAAAAGCGATGTTGTGCCAGAAGCAAGTTGCGGAAGAACAAAGGAAAAATACACACCACAGCACCCGCTGCCCTCTTAGCTTTCTTCTTCTGCAACGACAATTATTTCCCCGTTCTCTTTTCCCTCCTTTCCGTATTTTTGTTATACTCTTATTTATTTATCTATCAATCTATTCTTTGTGTTCTTTTACCAGCCTGAGATTCTGCGAAAACATCGAGGAAATTTGGAGCAATTTTTGATTGAACCCATGAACTCAGATTTGTTTCTTTCTTCCATTTTCTTTTCTGTTCTTTTCTCAGTTTTTCTTTCAATTTTTTTAAAAAACAGAATTTTCTTTTCTTTCATTTATTTTCATTATTCGTAGAATTTTTTCCCACCCAGATTTTTATGAAACCTTTTTTTTCTGGTGCAGTTACCTCCCATTGGTCATATCTTTCATTTTAAGGGCTGTAACGTATCTATTAAAAGGTAAAGGTGTCCCATAACCTATGTTGTCGTAGGGGAGCGAGGAGATCAGAGACCTCAGCTTCTCTAGGGGCCAGCATATTGAGGGCGGCGCCCATACCCTCTGCCTCGCTGTTTTACCTTTAAAGTAGTATATAAAAAAATTAAAATATGGTGAGGTGTGGAGATGGGGTCATGAGGTAATACAGGTGATGGGAGAGGTGTAGGGGGGAGTGGGGTCATGAGGTATAAGGTGATGGTATGTAGAGATGGGGTCATGAGGTATACAGGTGATGGTAGATGGTGTGAGGTACAGTGATGTGAGGTAATGGGGTCATGAGGTATACAGGTGATGGTGTGGAGATGGGTCATGAGGTATACAGTGAGTTGAGGTTAGAGGGGGTGGGGGGGAGGGGGTCATGAGGCATGAAGATGGCAGGAAAAGCGATGTTGTGCCAGAAACAAGCTGCTGCAGAAGAAAGGAAAAATATAACAATTGCTGCACCCTCCATTCTCTCTGCTTTCTTCTGTCTCTCTCTCTGTCTGCATTATTACAGCTATTTCCCTTCTCTCCTTCTCTGTTTCCCCTTT
>CM060330.1:43571814-43579314 GCA_030674155.1 Stramonita haemastoma
CATGACTCTGTAAGATGCCTTAAATATACAGAAGAAAACTCAACGGCAACAAGACGACATTAGGCTCCTGGGAAAGTTCAATACTTCAAGACATTGTGGCAGGGAAAGAGACTTGCAGACAGGAGTAATGCAGGAGATTGGTGCTGTGCTGTGCTGTGTTGTGCTGTATTGTTTGAGCTGTGCTGTACAACAACATAACATGCTATGCTATGCTATGCTATGCTATGCTGTGCTGTGCTGTGCTGTGCTCTACTATGCTGTGCTGTATTGTACTGTATTGTGCTGTGCTGTGCTGTTCTGTGCTGTACTGTAATATGCTGTGCTGTGCTGTACTATGGTGTGCCGTGCCGTGCTGTGATGTGATGTGCTGTGCTTTACTGAGTTTGCTGTGCTGTACTGTGCTACACTGTGCTGTACTGAGGTGTGCTGTCATGTGCTGTGCTGTGCTGTGCTGTTCTGTTCTGTGCTATTCTGTGCTGTACTATGGTGTGCCGTGCCGTGCTGTGATGTGATGTGCTGTGCTTTACTGAGTTTGCTGTGCTGTACTATGCTACACTGTGCTGTACTGAGGTGTGCTGTCATGTGCTGTGCTGTGCTGTGCTGTGTTGTGTTGTGCTGTGCTGTTCTGTTCTGTGCTGTTCTGTGCTGTACTGTACTGTACTGTGCTGTACTGTACCGTGCTGTGCTATGCTGTGCTATACTGTGCTGTGCTGTGCTGGTCTTGATGGGGATAGCAGCTGGCATTTGACAATGCAGAGAGAAAATGATATGCTGTGATTGAAAGTTGCACACAATGAAATAGGTGACAACACACACACACATAGATAGATAGATAGATAGACAGACAGATAGATAGATAGATAGATAGATAGATAGATAGATAGATAGATAGATAGATAGATAGATAGATAGATAGATAGATAGATAGATAGATAGATAGATAGATAGATAGATAGATAGACAGATAGACAGATAGATAGATGGATAGACAGACAGATAGATAGATAGATAGATAGATAGATAGATAGATAGATAGATAGATAGATAGATAGATAGATAGATAGCGAGAGAGAGAGAGAGAGAAGAGAGAGAGAGAGAGAGAGAGAGAGGAGAGAGAGAGAGAGAGAGAAGAGAGAGAGAGAGACGAGACAGACAGACAGACAGACAGACAGACAGACAGACAGACAGACAGACAGACAGACAGACAGACAGACAGACAGACAGACAGACAGAGAGAGAGAGAGAGAGAGAAGAGAGAGAGAGAGAGAGAGAGAGAGAGAGAGAGAGAGAGAGAGAGAGAGAGAGAGAGAGAGAGAGAGATGGGGACAGAGAGACAGACACATACGTAGAGACAGACTGCAACAAACAGACACAGAGACAGATGCATGACGGACGTAACACACACACACACACACACACACCACACACACACACACACACACACACACACCACACACCCCACATACCCCCCCCCCCCCACACACACACATATAGCAGACAGATAGCGGGAAGAGGGGTGGGGTGGGGTGGGCTTTTTGCCACCATTTTGCAGCTGTTTGAGATAGTCCATGAAGCCACACCGTTTTGAGGACCCATCTGTTTCAAAAAGACCTCTTCCTCCATATTGCTCTCCCCCCTCACCCCCCACCCCCCCTTTCCCTCAAAGACAGGATGGGGGGGGGGGGGGGGGGGGGAGCGGGAGGAAATGCAGACAGATTGCGTTGACATTAGAAAGTAAAGTAGGGGTAAAGTTTTACAGTGCGTGGACAGGTTTTTTTTTATTTGTAGCGTCGAGTAAGGCTGACTGTGTGAACGTTTATTTTTCATGGGTGCATGCTCTATTTTTTGGTTTGTGTGTTTGTAGCCTGATTGGATGTTTGGTTGTTTGCTTGGTTGGTTGGTTGGTTGGTTGGGTGATTTACAGCTTGTTTTCGTTTTTTGGTTTGGGGGAGTAGGCAACTATGGGTGTCTGATGTCAGGGAGATTGTTTTATCTCTTGTTTTTTTTCAGTCAGTCTGTACGCCTGTCTGTCTGTCTGTCCATCTTGTGTGTGTGTGTACGTGTGTGTGTGTGTGTGTGTGTGTGTGTGTGTGTGTGTGTGTGTGTGTGTGTGTGTGTGTGTGTGTGTGTGTGTGTGTGTGTGTGTGTGTGTGTGTGTGTGTGTGTGTGTGTGTTTTCTTTCTTTCTTTCTTTGCTTTCCTTTTATAGGATATACTTTTTTTTTTTTAATGAAAGCTGACTAGTTTCAATTTCTTTTCTTCTCTTTTTGAAGTTTCCCCCTTCGTTTTTTGCCCTTTTCTCCTGCCCTACCTATTTTGTTGTTAAATTTTCCGAGTCTTGTTTGTTATTTTGGTGCCTATTTACCTCCACATTCTTCATTTTACTGGCTGACTCTCTGAAGAAGTGGCAGTAATATAATAATGCTGGAACCATTGTAAACATAAATATTGTGACAATGAATATTTTGGGCATGTGAAATTATTTTTAAACCCCAAAAAGGTTTTGTTTAAAACCAACACTATTGTTATATTTTTTGTCAACCATGATGAGCCTTGTTTTCTTGCAAGCCGTATTTATGACTGCCACCCTTTTCTTGAATGTTATCACTTTTGGGAGACGCTTTTCATCACCCACATACGATCACTTTAATCCACTTTCCATGGAGACATGAGATCCTTCCCACAGCTGCTGCTGCTGATGAACTGCCTGCACCAACATTCCACCATCACAATTCTTCAAACTCCTCCCTACTATACATCCCCACATCGTAGCTAAAGTTGTCTTCCCTTCTTTCTTAGGGCAAGGGCTGCTGATCCTGAGTTCTCTGCCCTTGATGCAATGTTGAAGAACATGGTGGGGGAGCTTGGCACGAGGTGATTTCTTTTTCTGCCGTGGAAACAGTCTGTCTCCCTTGGGCGCGGGGGGCTCGTTGCAAACTGTTTGACCCTGGCGTGTTTTTGTTAGACATTGCCAACGACATATGGTTCTATGCCGGCTCTGACATCTGTTAAAAGCGAGGAGTTCAGATCCCTCGCTTGCTAATCACGCCAACACGCCTTCTCCTCCTCTGCTCTGCTCTGCACCCACAGAGAGGTTTCCACAATGATGGCGGGTGACATACAGGGAGCACAACATCAACACATAGCAAGGAGAAGGTCAACTGTATACAGAGAGAAAGTCGAGGAGTTTCGGGAGGAAACAAATCTACTTGTAAATGTAATGATGGCTGGTATCGTCATAAATGTGTTGCTGTTTCTTTTTGTTTTTCCTTTTCTAATGCAGGTTGATGCATGCTGGCTGTTTAGCCTGAAGACAGAGGATGGAGCGTTAGCTGAAAAAGCAGATTTCGGAATACAGGTTGCAACGTTGAGAACTCACACAGCAAAAAAAAAGGAAATCTCACAGTGAAAGATGGGGGTGTTGGTGTGTTGGGTTTGGCCAAAGAAGATGACAGAGCAGCAGCAGAAGCTGAGAGGGGACACAGGGCACTGCTGGGATCACTGGCAAAATAAACCAGCACTGGCGGTGTGGCAATCCTGCATGACAGTGACAGCAACAAAGCCAAGTGTGTGGGAGGAAAAATGCTGTTGGAGCACAGACAACACACACAGACATCAGGCAACAGAACAGGGTCACTGACTGAAGGCACGTGCACAGGACTTTCACATTTATGTTCTTGAAGAGGCATAATTATTGCCCTAGGATTTGAGAGATATACAGAATAGAGAGATAGATAGATAGATAGATAGATAGATAGATAGATAGATAGATAGATAGATAGATAGATAGATAGATAGATAGATAGATGAGAAGAGAAGAGACAGAGAAGAGAAGAGAGAGAGAGAGAGAGAGAGGAGAGAGAGAGAGAGAGAGAGAGAGAGATGAGAGAGAGAGAGAGAGAGAGAGAGAGAGAGAGAGAGAGAGAGAGAGATGAATGGCTACAGTACTAAAGGCAGCTTGCTACTACTACTACTACTACTACTACTACTACTACTACTACTACTACTACTACTACTACTACTACTACTACTACTACTGCTGCTGCTGCTGCTGCTGCTGCTGCTGCTACTAATACTACTACAATTTTTTTTATATTATAGTGCTTCTGGTTTTGCTGCAGTTTTTGGACTACACCAGCAAAAGTCACCTATTGCTGTTATGTTTACTAGTGTTAGTATTTCACAGCTCAATTTGAAGATATGACAATGAATAATGTCAGAAATTTATATACAATACAAATTTACAATTAAAGACTTGTGTTGATATGAAGAGTGTGTTTTATCCAAGACGTATAATTTATAGACATAAAAGAAACTGCTTTAGTTTCATGTCTGTGATTTATATTTGTCATTTTTTACTATTATCTATTTCTTCTATTATTCCGAGGATAATAGAATAAACACTCATATGCTTTTCTTTTTATATACATCCAGTTCCCATGCGTATGCAGTTTTGTAAATTTTGTCATCCATTCTCAACCGCACACAATGGCCTAGACCTATATAAAAGTTAAGCAACATATACAACTTGCATCAAAATAAAAAAAGAAACATCCCCCCCAAAAAAAACCAGCAACCCAACAACAACAACAACAAACAGTACCAGTGTGTCAGTATGTCACATGTAACACCTGTTGCTCAGGACGGGGTTTCAAAAGTCTTCTTTTTGCCACTGTCATCTAGAAACTTAGTTTTCATCCATAGGCCCTACATCATCCCGTTAATGCCTATTCCATCCTGCCACCTTCTCTCTCTGTCTCTGTCTCTCTCCCTCCCTCCTCTCTCTCTCTCTCCCCCTCTCTCTCCCCTTCTCTCATCCTCTCCCCCCCCCCTCTCTCTCTCTCTCTCTCTCTCTCTCTCCTCTCTCTCTCTCTCTCTCTCTCTCTCTCTTCTCTCTCTCTCTCTCTCTCTCTCTCTCTCTCTCTCCTCTCATCCATCCACTGCAGACTGACGATACTCTGCCCAACACAGCCACTCGTAACATTCAGATATTTTCCACTCCACTGCCACTTTCCACGCTGCTTTTATGCTTTCACCATCTTCAGTTCCCCGTGGAGCTACACACAGTATGATGATAGCGAAAGACGTTTGCCCGTGATGCTATGTTAAGGACATGGCAGGGGATCGTGGGAGGGCAATATCAGGATTTTTTTTTTTAAAAGAAACTTTCTTCCCAGGGTGTCAATCTTGTTGCAAACCACCACCCACCCCACATCTCTTTGTTTGTTTTGTTAGACATTGCCAATGACATATGGCAGTGTGTTGGTTTTGACATCTGTTGAAGTGATAGTTGGCCTCCTTCATTGCCAACCACTTCAACAAATCAACGTCACACTGATGATGGAAAGAGAGAGAGGGAAAAAAAGGAAGGTGGCAGGCAACAAGAGTGTGTGGACAGAAGCAACACACTTCACCACACCAGGGCAAAGAATGATGGGGAAAAAGATTCAGGTGCTTGATGGATGAAGATGGATATGTCGAGTACAGATTGCTTAAAACCATGCTGCATTCTTTGTATTTTTCTTCTTGGAAATTAAAAAAAGAAAACTTCATGGTTTCAATCTCAGAGGAAGAAGGGTATAAAGAGTACCTCTAGATGAGAATAATGACCGTTCAGATTTTATGTGGACAAGTCAAGGGGGCAGAGGTTACGAAATGAAAGATGGATGTGGGTGTGTTGGGTTTGGCCAATGAAGATGACAGAGCAGTAGTTGTAGAAGGAAACAGGGCACTGCTGGGGTCACTGGCAAAACAAACCAGCACTGGTGCTGTGGCAATCCTGCATGACAGTGACAGCAACAAAGCCAAGTGTGTGTGGGAGGAAACAAGCAAACTGACAGTCCTGTGCACGTGCCTTCAGTCAGTAACCCTGTTCTGTTGCCTGATGTTCGTGTGTGTTGTCTGTGCTTCAGCAGCTTGTTTCTTCCCACACACACACACTTGGCTTTGTTGCTGTCACTGTCATGCAGGATTGCCACAGCACCAGTGCTGGTTTGTTTTGCCAGTGATCCCAGTAGTGCCCCGTGTCCCCTTCTTGCAGTTGCTTTGCTCTGTCTATCTTCACTGGCCTAAACCCAACACTATCTAATCTATCTATCTATCTTATCTATCTATCTATCTATCTATCTATCTATATCTATCTATCTATATCTATCTATCTATCTATCTATCTATCTATCTATCTATCTATCTTATCTATCTATCTTTCTATCTATCCTATCTATCCTCCTTAGTCTGGTGACTGTGGGGGCACCCATGAAGACTTGACAACCAGTTCCTTCCATTCCTCTCTCTGTTCTGCCTGTCTTAGGGTTTTGTTGAGTTCTAGGCCTGTCCATTCGCTGAAATATTTGGGTTTCCGCGAAACCCAACACATTGACACCAATTTCTCAACGGATGATCTGTTTTTCTTTGGCTTGTAACCATAAAGCTTGGCGGAACATTCTATTTTCCCCCGAGCTTTCCCCCCCCCCCCCCCCCTCTATCTACAACCACCCTCCAAGTTAGAAACATCAACGTTTTTATTTCAACAGTAACACATAAACCAGAAAGACTTATGATGATATCTTTCACATGCTTATTTTCCTCCTTAAACTCGTAAGCACCCACCATACAGTGGAGTGTTTTCCTGAAGCCTTTTTTTGTTTTGCCATGTTCACACTCTTTCGCCTCCTGTTTACCTTGCAAAAGAGTGCAAAGAGGAAGGAAGCAAATTGGTGGTGGGATGTGCAAAGGGTGGAGCCCCACCTCTTCCCAAACAGATGTCAAAACCAACACACTGCCATATGTCATTTCCAATGTAGAACCAAACAAGCAAAAGGGGGGGAACCATTTTGAAAAAAAAGTCAGATGCTGTGAGAGAAGAGAGTTTCCACACAGCAGACTAAAAACAGATCCCGCTCTGCTAAGATCCCCTGCTACTTTCTTTACCGTTGCATCAAGGGCGAATAGCTTGCAGTGCCATCATCCAGGTACTGGCGCAACAGGGACTCAGAAGATGGGGAAAATAAAGGTGCAGTGTTGACAAAGGTAATGGATGGAAAAATGCAAACTGAAGGAAGCTGTGTGCCTGTTTCGTCAGCTGAAAGGCAAAAGGCACACAATCTTTGATTGAGGAAATATGATATAAAAAGGGGGTTCATGGGAGGTGGAACAAAAGCTGAGAAAAGGGAGGATGAATAAGAAAAATAAAAGCAAGAGAGCCCCGTGTACCCATTGTAATGAGAAGGATAAAGGTCAAAAAAGGGGTTACTTTGGCTAACAAACACACAAACACAGACAGACAGAATAGAAGAAAGTTACACACACTACATACAAAAACATACACACATACATACAACACAATACAACATCATACACAGAGAAAATACAACATACACAGACGAGAAATAACTATAGACAGAAAGACCAACAGGCAGACAGACACAATCATTTCAGATTGACTTTACATGACAACACTCTATTGAATAAAAAGAAATAGAATATTGTATCAGAACCAAAA
>CM060330.1:43584314-43586814 GCA_030674155.1 Stramonita haemastoma
GGAGGGCAGACAGGATTGACTGTGTATGGATGGAGCTGAAAGCTGGAACTTCTTTTGTCTTTACCGTCACCTTCCCATAGTCTTGTCACCCTGTGGGGCACCACTGAAAATTTTGCAACCAGCTTCCTCTCCTCTTAGCAGTTTTCCAGCTTTCAGTAGCAAATTGTTCCACTCAAAGCCAATCCACTCTCTGATGTTGTCTCCCCATTGTTTTCTCTGTCTGCTTCTTGTTCTCTCTCCTTGTACTGTTCCCTGTAGGACAGACTTGGTCCAGTCTAGATGTTTGTGTAGTGTGTCCCTACCACTTCACTCCTGTCCTTCCTGAAATAGAAAAAGGGAATGGAGAGGAGGAGGTGGTTGGGGGAAAGGGGATTCCCCCCTTGTATTACAGGTTATAGTCTTTTTTTTGTTTATTTAATTCTTTTATTTCAAGGATAATGGAATAAACACTCATGTGCTTATTTTACATCCAGTCCCCATGTGTATGTAATTTGGTAAATTTTGTCACCCATTCCCACTGGTACACAGTGGCGCATGGCCTACTCTTCTGAATAGCGGAACACGTGTGCACAATATGTTCTGAGTGCGTTTGCACATGAGAACCTTAGTTTACTCTCATCCAAAGACCTTTGGGGACAGTGGAATCAGCACTGATGTTAACTCCAGAGCAAAAATCCTCTTGAACGAGAGAGATTTGAATGAAAGCATGCACATCACCATGCATAATAAAATACTGGGGGAGCTAGTAGGGAGTGATAGCTGTCAATACCTGGCACAAAGACTTGAGTGTGAAATAGTTCTCTCAATGATGCTGACAGAACAGTTGTTTGTCCATCGTGTTGACGATGACTCCAACAGCAAAGGAGGCAGCTGCTGTTCGGAAACTGGGCAGAAATTTGATTATATGGAGATGCCTTGCCCACAGTACATTCCCACTCTCTCAGCCAAGACGGCATAAGGACAGTCAGCGTTGGAGATGTTCTCCAAAGGCCAACAAGCCCCTTGGGCTGCAGCACAGAAGGACTGTGCAAGTCAAGCCTCCTAGTCAGAGAGTCATAGTCGATCACTAAAGACTAAACTGTAAAGTGGAATTCCATGAGTGGGAAAGAAAACCACTGATCATACAGCTTTTCACTTTGTTGTTGCCCCCAGTATCAATGGTTTAATCCAGAACGACTGTGGTGCAGTGAGAAAGACAGACAGTGTTGGGGGGAATGGATGTTGAGCTGTTGTGAACATGTCGTCAGATATAGCAGACAGGTCTGGCATTGTTGGCAGAGAGGAGGCGCTGAGAGAGGGGTGAGTTGGGTGGTTGGGTAGTTGGTGGGTGGGGGAATGGTATAGCATTCTACATGCTGCTGCATTTTCTTGTTTATGTCTGTCTGGGATTTTTACTTTGTCTTTTGTCTATATCTCTGTTCCAGTTTCTGTTTCTATGTCTATGTCTCTGTCTCTCTCTCTGTCTGTCTCTCTGTCTGTCTCTCTCTATCTCTTTCTCTCTCTGTCTCTCTCTCTGTCCCTCTCTTTATGTCTCTGTATCTGTCTATCTGTCTCTGTCTGTCTGTCTGTCTGTTTGTCAGTCAGTCAGTCAGTCAGTCTGTCTGTCTGTCTGTCTGTCTGTCTGTCTGTCTGTCTGTCTGTCTGTCTGTCTGTCTGTCTGTCTGTCTCTCTCTCTCTCTCTCTCTCTCTCTCTCTCTCTCTCTCTCTCCACACACACACACACACACACACACACACACACACACACACACACACACACACACACACACACACACACACACACACACACACACACACACACACACACACACACACACACACACAGAGGACGGGACGGGATAGAATAATGGTCAGAACATTGCGTTCGCAATTTGACGACCCGAGTTCGACTCCTGTTGGAGGGGATTTTTTCCCTGGAGTTAACATCAGTGCTGACTCCACTCTCCCCAAAAGTCTTTTGGATGAGACTGTAAACCGAGGCCCCGTGTGCGAACGCACGCATAACATCTTGCGCACACGTTAAATCCTGTTCCGCTTTTCGTAAGAGTAGGCCATTGTGTGCCGGTAGGAAGTGATGACAAAATTGACAAAACTGCATACACGCAGGGACTGGATGAAAAAGGCACATAAGTGCTTATTCCATTATCCTTGCTATAAAAAACTAAACTAAACTAAACACACAAACACATATGCACACACACAAACACACACACACACACATTAGTAAAACATATTCCACAGTTGAACATCTGGCACACGCGTTAAAACCTGTTCCATTTTTTGGAGGAAGAGTAGGCCATTGTATGCTGATGGAAATGGATGACAAAATTTACAAAAAACCCCACATACTCACCCACAGAGATTAGAAATAAAAAGAGCACATGAGTGCTTATTCCATTATCCTCGAAATGAAAAGAAAAGAGAGATAAAAAAAAGAAGTAGCTTTGAGAGCTTCACATACAGATTAGGCCTAGTGTTGTATGTGGTTAACATCTCATGT
>CM060330.1:43604314-43611694 GCA_030674155.1 Stramonita haemastoma
GAATATCTGTTCTGTGGTTCTTCTCCCTTTCCTAAAGCCGGCTTGTTCCTTTCTTAGTGATGGATCCACTCCTGCTTGTATCCTGCTGACCAGGATCCTGCTCAGCACCTTGCTGGCCAGTGGCAGTAGTGTGACTCCCCTCCAGTTTCCACAGTCTTGGAGATTGCCTTTCTTTGGTATCTTGCAGATGAGTCCTTTTGTCCATTGCGTGGGAACAGTTTCTTTCTCCCATATGACGTCAAATATTCTTTTCAGTTCTTTGCTGGTATTCTCTGGGTCCGCTTTCAGCATCTCTGCTGTAACTTGGTCTATTCCCGGTGCTTTTTCCATTGTTGAGGGTGCATAGTGCATTTCTTATCTCTTGCAGTGTAGGGGTTTCTATTGAAATATCTAGTTCTTCTCTCTCCTCGTCGTCTTCTTGTGGTGGGTCATCTGGTGTATCCCTGTTGAGTACCTCCTGAAAGTGTTCCTTCCACCTTTCTAGTCTGGCCTCCTTACTCTTCAGCAGGTCTCCATTCTTGTTCTTCACTGCTGCCGCTTGTCTTGTACCTTGTCCTGTCAGCTGTTTCACTATGTTGTAAACTTCTTTCTGTTGTCCATTCTCCGCCGCAGCCTGTGCTCTCTGTGCTTTCTCTGCTATCCATTTTCTCTTGTCTTCTCTTGCGCTCCTTTTCACTTCCTTGTCCTTTTCTTTGTACCTTTCCTTCATCCTGCTCCGAATCCTTTCTGACCGGACGCTATTTATCTTGGTCTTGATTTCCTTCCTCTCGTCTATCATCTTCCATGTGTTGTCACTGATCCATGGTTTGCTTTTTCCTTTTCTGAATCCAAGTACTTCCTCTGCAGCATTGACATAAGCACTGCTCTGCTGCTCCCATATCGTCTCTATGTCTTCACTCTCTGTCCTGTTTTCCTCCAGCTTGTTCTTCACTGCCTCACAGTATCTTTTCTTTGCTTCTTCGTCCTTCAGTCTATCCACGTTTATCTTTGGTTTCACCCTGTTCTTGTTCCTGTGTGTGCTGAGCCGTAGTTTGAAGCTGGTCCTCACCAGGTAGTGGTCGCTGTTGGCATCTGCTCCCCTCTGTACTCTCGAGTCTATTACAGATGATCTCCATTGTCCGCTAATCAGCAGGTGATCTATCTGGTTCCTACTCATCCCGTCAGGTGAGACCCATGTGGCTTTGTGTATGTCCTTGTGTGGAAACAGTGTACCTGTTATGACGAGGCCATTCATCTGACTGAACTCACACAGCCTCTCTCCATTGTCGTTCTGCTCTCCAAGGCCATGCACCCCCATCGTCCTTTCATATCCAGTGTTGTCGCTTCCTACTTTGGCATTGAAGTCACCCATGATGATGATGATGTCGTTTTTGTTGCATCCATCTACCGTTTCTTGCAGTTCTTGATAAAACTGTTCCTTTTCCGTGGCTTCCTTTCCGTTGTGGGGGGCATATACTTGTATGACTGTTGCTCTCCTGAATCTTGAATAGAATCTGGCAGTTAATATCCTTTGGTTGACAGGCGTCCACTCCACTAGTGACTTTGCTGCTGCTTGGCTGATCATGAGCGCAACCCCTCTCTCATGTATTTCATCCTCCCCGCTGTAGATTACAGTCTGCCCTGATGCTAGTTTTACTTTGCCAGCTCCCGTCCATCTACTTTCGCTAATCCCTAATATATCTAGTTTATAGTCCTCCATTTCTCTTGCAATTTGAGCTGCTGTTCCTATGCTATACATTGTTCTGACATTCCAGTGTCCGATGTTAAGTTTAGTGGTGGGGCTTGCGAAGGACCTCGTCGGACGCTGGGCTTCCCGGAGGCTTTCACCCATCGTCGTCATGTTGCCAGAGTTGGCGATCCCTGCTCCCCCCTGGTTTCTTTGTAAATTTATGTCCATAGTTTCTGTAACTTGGTTTTTTTTTTACGGGAGGAGGTAGTTGGCCTTCTGCCCAACCCCCAGACTTGGAGGACCAGGGTTTTTTGTCAGGGTGTCCTTCCCTTAGACTGCTTTGGTTCACGTGTGCAATCCCCCATCCACCACCCGGGGGCCGCGCCCCAACGCCGTGCAGTCCCAGCGCGAGGACTGCAGTGTATTACATGGTATTATAAGGTCTTCCGGATGAGTCATTCGAATGAGACTATAAACCGAGGCCCCGTGTGCGAACGCACGCAGAACATCTTGCGCTCACGTTAAAAACTAGTTCCGCCTTTTGAAAGATTAGGCCAGGCCATTGTGTGCGGTAGGAGCGGATGACAACAACAAAAAAAACCAGCATGCACACACGTTTGTGTTTCGACACAATCCCTATGAAAAATCGGGGAGTTGGAGTCCCCAGGGCGGTTCGTGGCTGTAAGCCTATATGGCAACGTTCTGGCGGCTCTAGCGACGGCACTGGAACCCTTCGTATCGGAGATTGCCTTTCCAATGGATCATTTCAGCGACGTGGAGAGGGGTGGTGGTGGTGGGGGGGCGGGAGGGTCTGCTGCATGGGTAGCAGCTTGCCCTCCATACTTACTTACCCAGGCTTTGCGTTCTGGAGTCTACAGCGCAACTCCATAGTCGTCCGAGACTGACGGATGTCTAGCTAGTAGCTATGCCAAGCTGTGCCGTAATATGGTGCTCATTGTATTTACATCGCACCATCTCGAATCGTGTCATATTGCACACTGGGTATGGTATGGTATGGTATGGTATGGTATGGTATGGTATGGTATGGTATGGTATGGTATGGTATGGTATGGTATGGTATGTAGTATGGTTTTGGAATGGAGTGGAGTGGAGTGGAGTAAAGTGGAGTGTGGTGTGGTGTGGTGTGATGTGGTGTGGTGTGGTGTGGTGTGGTGTGGTGTGGTGTCGTGTGCACATGGTGTGGTGAGGTGTGGTGTGGTGCAGCATAGCGTAGCGTATCATAGTGTATCGTATCATAGTGTATTATATCGTATCGTATCGCACAACAACTTGCGCACACGTTAAAACTTGTTCCACTTTACAGAAGAGTAGTAGACCATTGTGTGCCGGTGAGAACGGATGAGAAAATTTACAAAACTGCATACACACGGGGACTGGATGTAGAAAAAAAAACACACAAGTGCTTATTTCGTTATCCTCGATATAAAATATTAAAATTTAATAAATAAACGAATACATGAATAAGGTAAAGGTGTCCCGTAACCTAGGTGGTCGTAGGGGAGCGAGGTATCAGTTACCTCAGCTTCTCTACAGGCCAGTATATTGGAGGTGGCACCCATCTCCTCTCCCTTGTAGCTTTACCTTCCCTGACCCTAAAGAGGGCAGGTACCCATTTACATCTGGGTGAACTGGGGGATTGTACTGAAGCCAAGGCGCGCACCAATTGGTAACCACGCTCGACACTGCTTAACTTGACTTGAGGAAAGCGAGCCCTCTGACCACTTAGTTATTCCACCCCCCATATACATGAATAAATAGATAAATAAATAAATAGATAATGAAATAAATAAATAACTGAAACAGATAAATAATTGAAAATGGAATTATTAAATAATTAAATAGACAAATAAATAAATAGATAAATAAAGAAAGAAAGAAATACTAAACTATTGTCTTGTACAGCATAGCACACAACACTAGACAACATCTTTATCGCTCCATCTCAGCACAACTTCCTATCCCTCTAGACTAGTATAGACCAAATAAATGAGCAGTAGCCTAGCCTAGCCTAGCGCCACACACTGCCTCACCCCAGCAAGAATTCACACACACACCACACACACACACACACACACACACACACACACACAACACACACACACACACACGCGCGCGCGTGCGCGCGCGCGCGCGCGCGCGCGCGCGCCACGCACGCACACACACACACACACACACACACTCCACGCGTGCCCCTGTCTGCTAGGGTGACGACCATTACAGGGTGCCCGCCATACCCGATATACCCCACATAGCCCACGTGCCCGACGGTCAAAAACATCAGCATCGGGCATTCAGACTCTTCGTCCGATTCCAGAGATTAGTACTTTGGACAGGTCACAGACTAGAGGACTAGTGAGTGAGTGAGTGAGTGAGAGAGAGAGAGAGACAGAGACAGAGACAGAGACTGAGACAGAGAGACAGAGAGACAGAGAGACAGAGAGACAGAGACAGACAGACAGACATACAGAAAGACAGACAGACAGACAGACAGACAGACAGAGAGAGGGGGGAGACAGGGAGAGACAGATAAACAGACAGAGAGACAGACAGACAGAGAGACAGACATAGACAGGGACACAGAGACAGAGAGAGAGACAGCTAGCTGAAGAGAGAGAGAGACGGAGAGACAGACAGACAGACAGACAGACAGAGAGAAAGAGAGAGACAGAGAGAGACAAAGACAGAGACAGACACAGAGAGAGACAGACTTAGAGAGAGGAACAGATTCACACAGAGAGACAGAGAGAGACAGAGACTGAGAGAGACAGAGAGACAAACAGAGAGAGAGAGAGATTCACTGAGAGATTCACTGAGAGAGAGAGAGAGAGAGAGAGAGAGAGAGAGAGAGAGAGAGAGAGAGAGAGAGAGAGAGAGAGAGAGAGAGAGAGAGAGAGAGAGAGAGAGAGGAGGAGAGAGAGAGAGAGAGAGAAGAGAGAGAGAGAGAAGAGAGAGAGAGAGAGAGAGAGAGAGAGAGAGAGAGAGAGAGAGAGAGAGAGGACTTTGCGTCCATGTTTTTATGATGTGTGGATGATTTATGTTTTTTCTGCTGCGTGCTGTGAATAGTGTCCAATGGTCGTTTATTGGTGGTGCTGATAGGTGTTTTTGCTGTTGTTGCTGTTGTTGTTGTTGTTGCTGCTGCTGTTCTTGTTCTTGTTACTGTTGCTTGATATCAATGAACATATCACACCATGCCTGCAGTGTCCAAATCAACCAAAAACTTCGTATTAAACATTTTACAGACGGCATTTGTTATTGTTATTGTTGTTGTTGCGGATGCTTTTGGGCTTTTTATTATTATGATGGAATGCTTGCTTATCCAGGAGAACACGCAACATGAGGCAATGTACAAGGCAAGCAGCATACTATACAGCATACACAGCATACTATAAAGCAACATAACACAACACAATACACATGGTAATCCTCACCACAGCATGATACAAAAAAAACCCCGCACAACACAATACACAACATTGTAAAAATATGAAGCCAAACAAGACATCTAAGTATGACAATTTTTTTTTTTTTTACAAAACCACAGAGCATAGCCCAAACACCACACAACTAACACATTATTCCATACCACAACCACGCCCAACACCACACCCACACCACCACAACCACACCATACCACACTACACACACAAACCACACCACACCACACCACACCTCACCCTACCACACCGCATCACACCACACAACAACATATTTTAATTTTCTTTTCCTTTAGTCTGCAAAAAAAAAAAAAAAAAAAAAGCTAAGCATGTTTGTTGCACGGTAAGGACTCCACACTTTTTCTCCCCCCACAAAAACCCCCACTATGGACAAATTCCGTAGTAGATGAATCTCCTCTTTTCTGCACGGCTACCAAACACACACCCCGCGTGCCCGTGTCTTCTTGGGTGACAAGGCTTTGCAAGGGGCCCCGCGTGCCCCAAGTGCCCTAAGTGCCCCAAGTGCCCTAGATGCCTCACTTGTCAGGGATTCGGAGACGTCAGTATGGCATCGGTGGACCTTTCTCTGCTGCTGGAGATGATTGCTTTGGACAGGTCACAGAGAGATAGGGGGCGGGGAGAGAGAGAGGGGGGGAGGAGGAGGGAGGGGAGGGAGGGAGGGAGGGAGAGAGAGAGAGAGAGAGAGAGAGAGAGAGAGAGAGAGAGAGAGAGAGAGAGAAGAGAGAGAGAGAGAGAGAGAGAGAGAGAGAGAGAGATGTCATATTGTCAAACAAGCATGACTTATCTCCCCATCTATTTCACCAACGTAATCACCACCACTATAAAGCACACTCACCTCCCCCCCCCACTACCCCCTACCCCCACCCCTACCACCCCCCACCATGCATTAATTAATGAATTAACGACGACACCATTCAACAAAGTCACTGGAGATGGGAAGCAGCACAGCACAAATCCCTAAATCCCCTAGGCTGTGAATTAATCCACTTCAGGATTCTTCCCTAATGGCTATATACCCCCCCCCCCCCCATTTGCTCCCCTCCCCCTTCCTCCACTGTTTATCTTAGTAATCCTTCGCCATACGCGGTGTGTGTGTGCTCACACCCAGACCCCCCATGTTTTGCTCTGTAACTCAGGAACTTTTTATGCCGCTGCTCTGAAATTACCGGACTTTGTCAATAAATAAATATCTGTTCCACACATCCACAGGAAACTGTGTTTTAAAAAAAAAAAGTGACTTAATTAATCAGCTGAAAATGCCTGAGTACGTGGTGGGTGTGTACACACCATACTGTGAAAGAGGCCATTATCATTACAACATTAGAATGACTGACGTCACTGTCTTGTGACCTCCCTACATCCTGGTTGCTAGAACGCCTTGTCCTTGTACTGAGAAGTTTTGCTTCCTGCTAAAACTGTCCTAGCACTGTTCACCAATCCATTTCTCTTTTGCTTCTGTTTTTTGTTGAGTGCCCAATATTGTTCTGCTCTTTCTTCTGTTTCATTTTTCTTTTTCAACTTTTGTCGCATAGTTGTAGGATGTTAGGTGTGGCCCAATGTTTTTTGACTGGTCGATCGATGTCTGCAAGAAGTTCGCTTGCTGTTTCAGTCACTGCTGTGTTGAAGCCATCTGTCAAGTATCTAGATCTACATCCTATCATGTGAGTCTTGTCATATCCATATTCCTGTATGCCTGTGAATCGTGGACCCTGACCGCTGATTTGGAGAAAAGAGTACAGGCGGTAGAGATGAGATGCTTCCGGAGACTCATTGGCGCGAACGCACGCAGAACATCTTGCGCACACGTTAAATCCTGTTCCGCTTTTCGTAAGACTAGGCCATTGTGTGCCCGTGGGAACAGATGATAAGATTAACAAAACTGCATACACACGGGGACTAGATGTAAAAAAAGCAAATGAGTGCTCATTCCATTATCCTCAATATAAAATAAAAATAACAACAACAACGACAACGACAACGACAACCACCACAACCACAACAACATCCACAACAACAATCACAACAAGAACAACAACAACAACAACAACCGCCGCCACCGCCGCCACCTACACGCTCGCATGCACGCACGTACGTACGCACACACACATACACACACGCACACATGTGCACACACATACGCATGTTTGCATGAATGCACACACAGAGACACAGACACACCACACACACACAACACACACACACACACACACACACACACACACACACACACACACA
>CM060330.1:43611794-43614294 GCA_030674155.1 Stramonita haemastoma
CCAAAGATCTGGAAACCCATTCCACCCCCCTCCCCCTCTCCCTTTCCCCCTCTGCACTCACCCCTCCCTCCCCCCTTCCCCTCTCCTCTCTCTCTTTCTTTCTTTCTGTCTGTCTGTCTGTCTGTCTGTCTGTCTGTCTGTCTGTCTGTCTGTCTATCTCTGTCTCTGTCTCTGTCTCTGTCTCTGTCTCTGTCTCTCTCTCTCCTCTCTCCCCTCTCTCTTCTCTCCTCTTTTCTCTCTCTTCCCCTCTCTCTCTCTCTCTCTCTCCTTATTTTTTTCGTTTTTGTCACTTTTTTTTCTTCTAGATCTATTTTTTTCTCGACTTTTTTTTTTCGTCTTCTGTGGGAATCAGAAAAAAAAAGTTCCAAGTCCTGGCCATGGGATTCTGAAATGAAATCTACTCTAATGAGACTTTTTTTTTAGGTTAGGGTGTGTGACATCAGAGAGTGGGAGAGAGAGGAGGGAGGGAAGGAGGGAGAGAGAGAGGGAAAGGGGAGAGAGAGGGAACGAGGGAGAGGAGAGGGGGGAGGAGGGGAGAGAGAGGGAGAGAGGGAAAGGGAGAGAGAGGGGGAGAGAGGGAGGGAGGGAAAGAGAGACAGAGAGAGAGAGACATAGAGAGAGACAGAGGAGAGAGACAGAGAGAGAGACGGACAGATGGAGAGAGAGAGAGATAGAGACAGACAGACAGACAGACAGAGACAGGGACAGGGACAGAGACAGAGACAGAGAGACAGAGAGACAGAGAGAGAGTTTTAGCAACCCCTGTGGGGATGCCGGGTGTCTCATCAGTAACTTCCCTCATCTTCTGAAAATTCTACCCCAGGAATTCCCTCTTTTCTATTCCTCTCTTTGGTTTGCCTTGTCCCTTTTCTTCCTGTCACCTTCTTCTTGTCTGCCTTCTTGGTCCGTTCTTATGCCTCTTTTTTTCCAGAAAGACTTAAAAGATAAAAAAATTCTCTCCCATACCTTTAGTCGGATGCGCCTGGGCCTGACTTGTCAGGTGCTTAACGGCAGCGCAGCGAATTTTCGCTCATATGACAGACAACTATTGTTGCTGTTTAAGCGCTTTATTTTATTATATTTTTTGCTACGTCTTTTTCTGTGACGTTCCCGTCCCATGTTCCCCACGCTGCTCATTTCAATCTCCCCACCGCTAACCAGTCATAGACAGATTTGTTATGTGGCATCCGCATGGAGCCCATCAATATTAGGCTGCTATGGGACCGCCAGCCAGAGGGGCCTGCACTTCTGTGGGTCATTTTGGTGGTGTTCAGTGGTGCCTGTTCTGAGCTAACATACACAGGACACCACCTACTAAGCCCCCTACTAACGACAGTATTAGCTCAGTCATGGAGCCAGACTGAGTGAGTCGCCCACCCAAGGCAGCGACCACCCACAACGTCCCTCCAACGACAGTCGCCCGTGAACCTCCAACCCCAAAGGCTTTGACACAAACTCACCACAGGCACAGAAGCGTATGTGGAAACCGAATCTGAGGTCACCATGAGACCAGAGTAACTGGGGCCACCAAATCAGAGGCAAAATTTTATTATTGCATGATGATTAATGATAATGAGGATGATTTAATCATGTTGTTATAGAAGAGCATCCGCTTTGAAACACTTAACAGGTTTGTATTCTACGCTTACTATCATAATATATCCCAGAACAAAAAGAAGAACAAGCCCGAGAGATGCAGACACCTGCAGTATTTGTCAGGTAATTTAAGCAACACTCAAAATCGCATCCATAAAATTGGTGAAGTTCTACTGTTTGGTCCCAGTCTTCTCACTGAGCCCACAGCACACTAACTCTGGGTAGGAGCCGGCTGGAGTCCAAAACATGCCTATAATTTTCATGGGATTTGAACCTGCAACCTTCCAGTCCGTAACGCAAGGCTAACCACTGCACCATGGCAGCTGGCTGCTGTCTAAGCGTTCGATGTGGAAGAAATAGAGAAGAACTGTGTAGAGGAAGATTTGCGAAGAAGAATTGCAAAGAAGAATTGCAAATAAGAATTGCAAAGAAGAAGTAGAAGAAGAAGAAGAAGAAGAAGAAGAAGAAGAAGAAGAAGAAGAAGAAGAAGAAAGAAGGAAGAAGAAGAAGAAGAGAAGAAGAAGAAGAAGAAGAAGAAGAAGAAGAAGAAGAAGAAGAAGAAGAGAAGAAGAAGAGGAGAAGAAGAAGAACAACAACAACAACAACAACAACAAACAGAACAAAAAGAACAAGAAGAAGAACAACAACAACAACAAGATCACGAAGAACAAGAACAACAACAATAAGAACAACAAGAACAAGACCAAGAACAAGAACAAGATGAACAAGAACAAACACAACAAGAAAAAAAAACAAGATGACATCCCTGACCAGCTGCAGAGGCTGCAGAAGTGCTGACATTCCAGACAGACCTGACAATGCCATCAGTCTGGAACTGTACAGACTGCTGCCCTTCCTATCTTCCTTCATGACTGCAGGCCACAGGGTCCTCTGCTTATCTGCC
>CM060330.1:43619294-43626794 GCA_030674155.1 Stramonita haemastoma
CCACACCACACCACACCACATTACACCACACCACACCACACCACACCACACCACCACACAACAGCATATTTTAATTTTTTTCCCTTTAGTCTGAAAAAAAAACCCACCTAAGCTAAGCACGTTGCACGGTGAAGACTCCACACTTTTTCTCCCCATACAAAAAAACCCACTACGGACAAATTCCGTAGTAGATGAATCTCCTCTTTTCTGCACGGCTACCAAACACACACCCGCGTGCCCATGTCTTCTTGGGTGACAAGGCTTTGCAAGGGGCCCTGCGTGCCCTAAGTGCCCTAAGTGCCCCGAGTGCCCTAGGTGCCTCACTTGTCAAGGCTTCGGAGACGTCAGTATGGCATCGGACCTTTCTCTGCTTCTGGAGATGATTGCTTTGGACAGGTCACAGAGAGAGGGGGGGGGAGAGAGAGAGAGGGAAGGAGAAGGGGAGGGAGAGAGAGAGGGAGAGAGAAAGAGAGAGAGAGAGAGAGAGGAGAGAGAGAGAGAGAGAGAGGGTGGGGAGAGAGAGAGAGAGAGAGGGTGGGGGGGAGAGAGAGAGGGGGGGGAGAGAGAGAGGGGGGGGAGGAGAGAGAGAGAGGAGAGAGAGAGAGAGAGAGGAGAGAGAGAGAGAGAGGAGGAGGAGGAGAGAGAGGAGGAGGAGATGGGGGGGGGGGGGGGGGGGGGAGGAGAGAGAGGAGAGGGGAGAGGGGAGAGGAGAGAGTAGGAAAGAGAGAGAGTGGAGGAGAGAGAGAGGGAGAGAGAGAGAGTAGGAGAGAGAGAGAGGAGAGCAGGAGAGAGAGAGAGAGAGGAGAGAGATGAGAGAGGAGAGAGAGAGGAGAGAGACAGACAGAGACAGAGACAGAGAGACAGAGAGACAGAGACAGAGAGACAGAGAGACAGAGAGACAGAGACAGAGACAGAGATAGACAGAGATAGACAGAGATAGACAGAGATAGACAGAGATAGACAGAGATAGACATAGAGATAGAGACAGACACACAGGCAGCGACAGACAGACAGAGACACAGAGGACACACAGAGACACACAGAGAGGCAGACAGAGAGAGAGACAGAGAGAAAGAGAGAAGAGGGGGGAAAAGATCATTATCATCACCATCATCAGCATCACCATAATTATCATCAGCAATATCACCACCACTATCATCATCATCGTGTTCACCATCACCATCACCATCACCATCATCATCATCGTCATCATCATCATCATCAGCAGCAGCAGCAGCAGCAGCAGCAGCAGCGCAGCAGCAGCAGCAGCAGCAGCAGCAGCACTGTTGTTGACTTATCATTGTCAAACAACCATGCCATATCATTGTCAAACAAGCATGACTTATCTCCCCATCTATTTCACCAACGTAATTCACCACCATTATAAAGCACACTCACCTTCCCCCCCCCCCTCTACCCCCTACCCCCACCCCTACCACCCCCACCATACATTAATTAATGAATTAACGACGACACCATTCAACAAAGTCACTGGGAGATGGGAAGCAGCACAGCACAAATCCCTAAATCCCCTAGGCTGTGAGTTAATCCACTTCAGGATTCTTCCCTAATGGCTATACACCCCCCCCCACATTTGCTCCCCTCCCCCTTCCTCCACTGTTTATCTTAGTAATCCTTCGCCATACGCGGTGTGTGTGTGCTCACACCCAGACCCCCATGTTTTGCTCTGTAACTCAGGAACTTTTAATGCTGCTGCCCTGAGATTACCTGACTTTGTCAATAAAATATCTGTTCCACACATCCACAGGAAACTGTGTTTTAAAAAAAAAAAAAGTGACTTAATTAATCAGCCGAAAATGCCTGAGTACGTGGTGGGTGTGTACACACCCATACTGTGAAAGAGGCCATTATCATTACAACATTAGAATGACTGACGTCACTGTCTTGTGACCTCCCTACATCCTGGTTGCTAGAACGCCTTGTCCTTGTACTGAGAAGTTTTGCTTCCTGCTAAAACTGTCCTAGCACTGTTCACCAATCCATTTCTCTTTTGCTTCTGTTTTTTGTTGAGTGCCCAATATTGTTCTGCTCTTTCTTCTGTTTCATTTTTCTTTTTCAACTTTTGTCGCATAGTTGTAGGATGTTAGGTGTGGCCCAATGTTTTTTGACTGGTCGATCGATGTCTGCCAAGAAGTTCGCTTGCTGTTTCAGTCACTGCTGTGTTGAAGCCATCCGTCAAGTATCTAGATCTACATCCTATCATGTGAGTCTTGTCATATCCATATTCCTGTATGCCTGTGAATCGTGGACCCTGACCGCTGATTTGGAGAAAAGAGTACAGGCGGTAGAGATGAGATGCTTCCGGAGACTCATTGGCGCGAACGCACGCAGAACATCTTGCGCACACGTTAAATCCTGTTCCGCTTTTCGTAAGACTAGGCCATTGTGTGCCCGTGGGAACAGATGATAAGATTAACAAAACTGCATACACACGGGGACTAGATGTAAAAAAAGCAAATGAGTGCTCATTCCATTATCCTCAATATAAAATAAAATAACAACAACAACGACAACGACAACGACAACCACCACAACCACAACAACATCCACAACAACAATCACAACAAGAACAACAACAACAACAACAACCGCCGCCACCGCCGCCACCTACACGCTCGCATGCACGCACGTACGTACGCACACACACATACACACACGCACACATGTGCACACACATACGCATGTTTGCATGAATGCACACACAGAGACACAGACACACCACACACACACACACACACACACACACACACACACACACACACACACACACACACACACACACACACACACACATGCACTCATGCATACGCACACAGATGATTTACTCCCTCAATTTCAAAGTATTATCATGTAGGCCTACCACCACAATCTATCTATCTATCTATCTATCTATCTATCTATCTATCTATCTATCTATCTATCTATCTATCTATCTATCTATCTATCTATCTATCTGTCTGTCTATCTATCTATCTATCTATCTATCTATCTATCTATCTATCTATCTATCTATCTATCTATCTATCTATCTATCTAACTATCTGTCTGTCTGTCTGTCTGTCTATCTATCTATCTATCTATCTGTCCCTCCCTCCCTCCCCCTCTCTCTATGTATCTATGTATCTATGTATCTATGTATCTATGTATCTATGTATCTATCTATCTATCTATCTATCTATCTATCTATCCCTTAGTCTGGCGACCGTGGGGGCATCCATGAAGACTTGACAACCAGTTCCCTCCATTCCTCTCTCTGATCTGCCTTTCTCAAAATTTGGTTGAGTTCTAGGCCTGTCCATTCGCTGATGTTGTGTTCTCCTATCTCTTCCTTGGTCTGCCTCTTTTTCTTCTTCCTTGGACAGTTCCTTGCAATATTGTTTTTGCAAGTCCTTTTGATCTTCTTACATGCCCGTATCATCTAAGGTTACGCTTCTTTACGATTGATAGAAGATTTTCCTAGGGACCAGTGGTTTGCTGAATTCTGTTATGCACCTCTTATTATTATTATTATTATTATTATTATTATTATTATTATTTATTATTATTATTATTATTGTTATTGTTATTGTTGTTGTTGTTGTTGTTAGTAGTAGTAGTAGTAGTAGTAGTAGCAGCAGCAGCAGCAGCAGCAGCAGCAGCAGCAGCAGCAGCAGCAGCAGTATTGCAATTACGATTACGACGATGACGACGACGTCGACGACGACCACCGGCGCCAGCCACATCCACAAGAAACTGTTTTTAAAAAAAAGTTGCTTAAAGCCAGCCGAAAACAACAACAACTACAACAACAACAACAACAACAACAACAACACCACCGCCGCCACCGCATGCATGCATGTGGTTTTGTTGTTGGTGGCGGCGGTGGCGGGAATGGGTGCGTGCGTGCGTGCGTGTGTGTGCATGCGCGTGTTGGTGTGTGCGTACACGCGCGTGTTGGTGGTGGAGGTGTTCTGTTTTTTTTTAAATATATGTTTTCTATTCTTTAAAGATCCCGTAAACATTGCTTTTTAGTGGTGCAAAACCCTTTTTCAAATGCATAATTATTTCACTAAACTGTCAATTTCTCTTCACTGGCATACATCATTAAAACGAAAGCAGATCTAAATCCTTTTTTTAAAAAAAAATATAATACGTTTATACATATCTGATATAAAAGAAATTCTGCCTGTTATTAAACCTAGTCACTGTAATCTTCTTCCAACACTTATTTTCATATCTCACATCAAATAATATAAAAATAAGTTGCCTTTCAATAAACCTACTCACTCTGAATCTTCCAATGTTACTTTTTCCATCACATCAAATAGAAAAAAAGTTCTGCTTTTTAGTAAACTCGGTCACTCTGAATCTTTCATTTTACAGAATAGTGATGCTAACTCTAGCCTGAAAGGAAATGGCACAACATCGTGGTTTACTTTATGGGCATACTTCACAATGTCTTTTCCCACAAGATGTATGAAGTATGTGGTTTGCTGTATGACGTCTGATACCAAGTACTTTCCAAAAAATCCTACAACTTTCTGTAAGCTACTGCTCTTAATTCAGTTTTCAAAATGTATGTGCTGACATTACCAAGCACTTTTAAGTTCTACGCATATCAGCACCAAATTATTCAAATAAATTTGATAGCGACAGTTATATGCCCACTTTCCATAAATCTGATAAAAGTGATTTTGCATCACTCTGCATAGGTTTAAAAATCCATGCTTTGGGGTAACTTGATTTACAAGGGGTTAAGGAGTGCTTGAACGTTCTAAGGGCATTCCAGTACCTCTGTATATTGTCAGTGAGTTGAGTACATTTGAATGTAAAGAACGGGGAAGAGAGAGAGAGAGAGAGAGAAGAGAGAGAGAGAAGAGAGAGAGAGAGAGAGAGAGAGAGGAGAGAGAGAGAGAGAGAGGAGAGAGAGAGAGAGAGAGAGAGGAGGAGAGAGAGAAAGGGGGGGGGGGAGGGGTACAGAGAAAAGGTGTATATGCACCCAAGATATTGTATGCACACTCTACAGTCACTCATGCATAGAACTCTGAACAAGGTATCTTGGTCAAATTGTTTTATTTATGGTCATTTTTGTAATACTTTGCATCAACTTATGACGATTTCTAGTGCGATAAATAGTTTTATTCATTTATGGGAACAAACATTGAAAATGACTAGATCTAGCACTTAAGAGTCATGGCAACTTGTCCTGAAGTCTTTAATATCGTTATATTTAAGCTGCGAGCCGGCTTGGGTTTTTGTCTGAAGGGGGAGGTAGGCCTAGGCTTTTCCCAATGCTCTGACCAGCATTGACACGCTGACCAACTCACTGACTTTTGAATTCTTACGCCATTAAACAAAAAATGGTTAAGACCACATTGTATAATCCAATATGCTTCTAAAACACAGAAGTGACAAAAAGCTAAACTCTAGCCGTGTTATCTTTATAGCCAGAAAGTACATATACCCCCAGAGAGTATGTGTAAAATAGCTTGCAAGTTGTCCAAACCTTGCATTTTTCTCCGTAATAAAGTCAGTTGGGTAGTCAAGTGCCAGTGGTGTGTGCTCACCACCTAACCTTTCTCCAGAAATACAATTTTGTACAAGGCTGCCATGACATACATGAAAAATGGAAGCAATACATGTTTGTTGATCTTCTATAGGGAACATGCAACATTTTCTCCACTCATTTTAAAGCCAAAAAATAATTGTACATGCCACTGGCAAAAATGGGTTTCCAGTTCACCTTTCATGGGAGTAAAATCAACTGGAAAGCAGCTTCAAATTTCAAAATAATGCCCATGAAATTATTTTTGACCCTGAAGTAATAAAATAGAGGGAGGGGGGCAGCAAACAAAGTGGATGATATTAACTGCATAATTCAAATAAGTCTACCAGATTTCAATGCAAAACTACTAAGAATTTCACTCAAAAAGGAGAGTTTAAAAACATGGCTAAGCCACGACCTTCAGATTGTTACAAGACATGATACAGGCAACAAGCTATACACACACACACACACACAACACACACACACACACACACACACACACACACACACACACACCATCCTTCATCTGAAGGGGAACGGTATGGGCAATGCTTCGAATGGTTCTATAAAACTAAACCAATTACACAACTGCCCGGATAAAGACGCAAAATTCACAAAACTGTATACACACGGGGACTGGGTGTAAAAAAGCACACGAGTGCTTATTTCATTATCCTTGATATAAAAGAATAAGTAAGTAAATAAAGTTTTAAAAAAATCAAACCTCCCCCAAACAAATATTGAAACATCAAATACCACAAAACCTCTCTTTATAAAAAAAAAAATAATAAAAAAGCAGTTCTGCGTAACTCATTCAAGGAAAGGGCAATTTTACGCTTGGAAGAAAAATAGTTTTACTGGGTCATATTTAGTGTTACTATGCTTGCTGTTTATGCAGAAAAAAATGTGAAAAGCAAGCTAAAGGTGGAAGAGAAATCACACAACACACTTGTGTCCCTTACAGCTGGGGAAGAGATAAAACCCAATACAGGCAAATGCTTCAGGGGCAAAATCATGAAGTTACTACAAAAACTATAAATTTCGGGCTATGTTGGAATGTTTTATATAGTAGAGTTGGTTACACTGCCATTGACAATTCCCACATTCTACCAGATACAATGGAAAAAAAAGGCATCAGCAATAAATTACTTCCCTTTGTGCTCAGTACTTCAAATTAAGTAATCAAAAACAAGTATGAAAGGAACATCGGCTTTTCAAAATCATATCCAAGAAAGCTACAGTAAATGTTTCCATACAAAATGTCAAAAGATGTGATGGAAAAGGAGATAAGTGGAAAGAGCAAGTACTTTATAGATCTAGATACAAGACTGACTGTCCACCAGCATTCCTTGCCGAAATGTATTTTCTTTCATTAAGTTTATAGTACACACACAAAAAACATTCATACATGTAAGTGTTGTACAACTGTCTACAGTTTACGACCAGTCACTATTAAAACAAACCCAAACATGCTCAATTTTCTAGTTTCATACAACCCAGGTTTTATGAAATCCCAAAAGTTAGCAAGAAGGACTAAAAAAAACAAACAAAGCATACAAACAAAAAAAAACAAATCCTGTTCCACACTGCATCATCAATGATCTACTAGAATACATTATTTCACAACATTAGATACACTGGAATTTTGGAATATACACATTTGAAGAGAAGTTTCATACTTGCAGCAAAACACTCGTGTACAGAACAGATACAGTAGAAAAGTTGGACAAATCTAAGAAAGCCCATAAGAAATCATGCAACATTTAGCAATAATTGATAGAAATCTGTCACTTTATTCTTGCCACAAGTTGTTTTTTTTTGTGGGGCCTCAAACCTCTTTTCCCCCATTTTATATATTTTCTTTTTCGTTGTCATCTATTTCCGTTTTGTTTCCATGTTAAAAAAAATTACAATGGGCCTCTAAACTTTTTCTCTATTTTATGTCCAGTTCA
>CM060330.1:43631794-43650956 GCA_030674155.1 Stramonita haemastoma
CAGTGTTTTCAAATAATTCAGTCATAACATCAATAGGTAAAAGTAGATCATTGCCATGAGCATGAGCATAAAGACACTGACAGAAATGTCCTTTATTTTTTGGCTTAATTCTTTTTTCTTTTTTTTTCTTTTTTTTTTTACTACTTTGTCTAAGTTTGCCAGTTTGCCATCATTCTTCGGTTGTACAGTGTACACTGTCTCTCCTTGAAAAACATTTCCAATAGATGTTGATCGGCTACCCTTTTGCCACCTTGCCACACATGACGGGAGAGGGGGGGGGGGTGGAGGGGGGGGGGGTAAAGGTCTTTTTAAGAGTGATCTGAGAAAGTTTGAAAAGTCAATTTTTCTCCAAAAGGCAGTATTTTTTTTAACCGAAAGTTTCAGTGTAAACCGTGTCATTTTTTTACCCAAAAAAATGTAGCCAATCATTTATGATATAAACTCATACAAAGCCATTAAATAAATAAACATGTTATTCCAATGTGTTCATTATACTTCTGTTCCAACTTGCAGAGTTTAAATTGATTTCAGGACTTTTTTTTTACCACAGTATCAATCTTTTTTAGGATTTACAAACTGTCTCCAACACTAAAATTCTCATTTGTCTGTACATCTTTTTTTATTCTTTTTTTTAAACTAGATGCATTCAAAATAATGAATATCTAAATGCACTGTTTGTTATATTAGTTTATCTAAATGATTTTTTAACATTGTAAAATTTCATCATTGCCCAACCTCCCCCCCCCCCAAAAAAACAACAACAACAAAACCCCCCCCCCAAAAATCCCAACTCTGCAAGACCCTTTCTATAAAATTACAAAGAAAATTCATCTGTTTAAAATTCGTAGTACTAATATTCACTAGTCTTCTGTGGTCATGTTTTCAATGAGTTAACTTGAGAGAATAAGTATAATGTATGAAATGCGCTTTTGCTGTTTCTGATATTTTTCAAATTTATCAATTCTTAAAAAAAAAACTTGGTCTTTGCACAGTAATATTACAAAGCAATAGTAAAACAGTTTTTTTAAAAAAATATGTCTGGACAGCCCAGTGAAAGCAGACATAAAATATTTGCAAGTTGGGAAGTGTTCTAATATAGAAGAAAACTGAGCTTACATACAGAAAAAAATGTTTAAAGCTAGTTACACCTAACAGTTTATATAAAAAAGCTGGGGGAAAAATCAAAGAATGTCATGTAGGCCAAGTTCTAAATCTCAACACACCATTTTTTAAAATTTGTATATGACATGCATGAGACAACCAATACAAGTAATTGACAATTAAATTTCAATGGCAACTGTTACAGTAAGTTTGCATAAAATAAATGGTAGACTAGCAAGATTTTCAAAGCTTCTTTACACAAGTTTTCGCCAACATACGATAAAATAGAGCGTTGCATCCCATCAATAACTCACTGCATCCCGTCTTAACTTGTGCAACAGATAAGACTTTTTTTCTTCACTTCTTCGAGGCTTACCAGAACTACACAAACCACACAGAGTTGCTGTGAATAAAAAAAAAATTAAAGCAAAAACAAAAAAATCCCAACGTTTACACCACATAAATCAACGTCTTGTGTCTGAAAAATCCTAGATTCAACAATGTTTTCATAGTGTTTATCTGAGAAATCCTAGATTTAACACTACTTTTTATCAGTTTTTTTCATTCAAATATTGTTGAATTTATTCTGTACCCCCCTAGCCTCGAAAAACCTATGGTAAATTTGAAGCCGAAACCCAATACTTTTAAAAATAATGGCGTACATTTCTGCTCGAAACTTGCAACACACACCACAAAACTATTGATACCAGTCCCACAGAATTTGTAAAAAAAAAAAAAAAAAATTTAAAATTTAAAAACCCACCCCAGTGATGGGATCATTCCAACAAAAAACCCACACCTTTATGTAGACTAGTGGTAGAGATCAGGAAAGGAGTATGATGATGAAGAGTAGGATACTTGCAGTTCAATGTCAGCATGAAGCGTTGAATCGACACCACGATCAGACAATTTTCGTGTGGAAAAAAACCCCTACATTGCTATATAAAAAAGCGTAGCCACTGTAAAACAAATATATTCCAAACTAGAGTATAGTAGGTCTTTAGCATGACACCAGCCTCCATCCTTGTTGATGGTGGTGGCGGTGGCGGTGGGTGGTGGTGGGGGTGGGGGTGGGGGTGGGGTGGTGGCGGTGGCGGTGGTGGTGGGAGGGGGGTGGGGATGGGGTTGGTGGTGGCGATGGCGGTGGTCTTGAGCCTCCAAGCCTCTGAAAGAAATTAACAGGTGAAAATGAGAAAGAGGAAAGTAAGGCAGTGGTCAGGGAGAAAGGGGAAAGGGAGACACGGAGAGAGAGAGGGAGGGGGGTGGGAGGGAGAGGGAGGACAAAGAGTCGATAGAGATAGCGAAAGAGGCAAACAGACAGACATGCAGAACAGACAGACAGACAGACAGACAGAGATGGAGAGAGACAGACAGAGATGGAGAGAGACAGACAGAGGAGAGACAGACAGACAGTCAGTCAGACAGACAGACAGACAGAGACAGAGAGACAGACAGAGACAGAGAGACAGACAGAGACAGAGAGAGACACAGAGAGAGAAGGAAGAACAGAGAGAGGGAAGAACACAGAGAGAGAGACACAGAGAGAGACACAGAGAGAGACAGAGAGAGAGACAGAGAGAGAGACAGACACAGAGAGAGAGACAGAGAGACAGACAGACACACAGAGAGAGACAGACACAGAGAGAGACAGACATAGAGAGAGAGACAGAGAGAGAGAGAGACAGACACAGAGAGAGAGACAGACACAGAGAGAGAGACAGACACAGAGAGACAGAGAGAGAGACAGACACAGAGAGACAGACAGAGAGAGACAGACAGAGAGAGAGACAGAGAGAGGAAGAACAGAGAGAGAGAGACAGAGAGACAGAGAGAGACAGAGAGAGAGAGAGACACACACACCACACACAGAGAATGAGAGAGGGAGAGAAAGAAAGAGGGGGAGAGAGAGAATGAGGGGAGGAGGGGGGGGGGGGGGGCAGAGATAAGACTGACACATTTTCTCAACGAATTAAGACTGATCTTAAAAAAAAAAAAAAAAAAAGGATTTCCACTGAAGAACGGAAGACTCGTACTTGTATTCAACATTACTGGAAATTCAATATTCTTATCTCAAAAATTACTCATTTGAACGTAACACTTTGAAGCAAAGTAAATTTATAACTACCATCCAAAAAGAACTATTACTTTAAACTGAAGTACAAAAGTCATTTGATTTCATAGCCTTTTTGGAAATGAAAGTTGATAATCATTTACTTAGCACACTGTTACAATTTCTCTATTAATTGGTTTTAAAAGGTTGCCCTTCACTGATTTTCAAACAAATCTCTCCTTTTAACACATCAGTCAACATAGATTAATTTCTCTACCGACAACTGTCAGTGTGGTTCAACAGAACAGCTTACATTACTCATTTTCAGACTGCACAATCAGACTGCACAATTGACTTTTATTTTTAAGTGGAGTATGAAAACAGCAATTATCTCACCTGAACTATGTCAAAAGCACGTCCCCCCCCCCCATCCCAGTCGCAGCATCGGTGGAAGCAACAAACTGTTGACAGATTCTTCAGCACAGCACTGAGGTCTGTTCCAAAGGAAATGCAGGTCCTGGGAAGATCTCCACTGGCGCCCGGTTCTTTTCTCTGGATGGACATAGAACAGCGCCTGGCGATAGTCGACTTCCGTGGCACTCTCCTGGTTCACAAGGTACCTGGTAAAACAGATCTACATCACAACGTGAATGATGGGGAAATAAGCAACAAAAAATAGGAAAAAGTGGGCAGAAAAATATATAAAATTAACAGAATTAAGTTTTAGACCATCGAAGAGGTCATTAAGAAGAGAAGTACATAAGTAAGAAGAGAGGTAAGAAAAGAAAATGAGCAGGAGTAGAGTCTTTAAAAAAAAAGAAGATAAAAAACATGGCAAGTCTGAAGTAATTAACTTCTTGAAGTTTAAGGAGCAGAAAAAAAGTTACGATGGACAGAGACAATGAACAAGTGACTGGACTCCAAAGACAAAAACAGATTGGACTGAAGAAACGTTCCCTCAGACATGAAACGAAAAAGCAGACGGACGGACAAAAAATTGTATAGATCTAGACTAATGCCTTACCTTCCTTTCAGTAAGTGGTGGTTGCGATCGCTTGTCAGGTCCGGTCACGGGTACTTGATAAGGCAGGTCCTGATGGCTGCTCTCACACTTGTCAGGTCACATGCGTTTTGATACGGCAGGTCCTGATGGCTTTGATCACTGGTCAGGTCACAGGCACTTGATAAGGCAGGTCCTGATGGCTGCTCTCACACTTGTCAGGTCACACGCGTTTTGATACGGCAGGTCCTGATGGCTTTGATCACTGGTCAGGTCACAGGCACTTGATAAGGCAGGTCCTGATGACTGCTCTCACACTTGTCAGGTCACAGGCACGTGTGATCCACATGACTAACCACCAGGTTATGACCCATGTATCAAAGGATAAGGAGGAGGATGAATCCACACCAAGGAAAATATCTAAGAATGGAGTGACAATAGTTACAGCCCCTAAAGACCACTTATGTGCAAATGGAGTGACAGTCATATCCCCTGATGACCACTGTAAATGATCAAAGAATGGAGTGACAAAAAACAGCCCCTTATGACCACTGAAATGATGTAAGAACAGATGACAACATTAACAAAACTGCATACACAGGGTGACTGGATGTAAAAAATTTTTTTTAAAAAAAGCACACAAGTGCTTATTCCATTATCCTCGATACAAAAAAAAAATAATAAAAAGGGAGTTACAGCCCCTCGAGACTACTGAATGGAAGAATGGAGTGACAAGAGTCACAAAACCCTCATGACGACCGTAAATGGGTTACGAATAGTGTCAAGAGTCGAAGGACCACATGACTGATGATGTAAGAATGGAGTCCAGCCCCTCACGACCACTGCATCAAAACCTTTGTAGATGGAGACACCAAGATCACTGGTACCAAGATTGCTCTCCTCTCAACTCCCCCTTCCCCCTTTTTAGTACTATTTTTATTCTATTTTGGTTTTGCTGATTATCTTTTTATTTTCTTGTGGTTTAGTTTTATCTAAGTTTTGGTTTTATTTTTCCTACATTCTCGTTTTATTTCATTTCTAAATCTATTTTCTAACTTTTTGGGGGGAAGTGGAGTTGTTCACTTTTTATATTTTTTAAATTCTAACTTTCAGTTTAAAATTCTACCCAATTTTTTTTTTAAAATTATTTTACTGAGGAGCATTGATGCAACCAGAAGCTTGGTGTCCAGTGATCTTTTGAAGACAACTGACGAGGTAACCATGCAGAACAGACACAGACCCCAAAGAGCGAACTTTGGTTACAGTAGAAGTATAAAAAAAAAAAAATTTTAATTTAAAAAAAAGTGAGACGGGTGTCTTTTGTGAGCGTGGTAGATACTGCACAGCTTCTCTTTTGAACATGCCTGTGAACTCAATTCTGTTTTGAACATACCTGTGAACTTGAACCAGTAGAATCTGGTTCGAGTTCACAGGCATGTTCAAAAAAGAATCTGTGCAGTGTCTACCATGCTCACAAGGGACACCCAGCATATCTCCGAAAACTATGAAGCGCAACATATCTCCGAAAACATATCTCCGAAAACCCATGTAGCTCACCAGATCTCCGAAAACCTATCTCCGAAAACAGAATTATCTCCGAAAACTATGTAGCTCACCAGATCTCCGAAAACAAATCTCCGAAAACAAATCTCCGAAAACAAATCTCCGAAAACAAATCTCCGAAAACAAATCTCCGAAAACAAATCTCCGAAAACATATCTCCAAAAACAATGTAGCTCACCAGATCTCCGAAAACATATCTCCGAAAGCATATCTCCGAAAGCATATCTCCGAAAACAAATCCCCGAAAACATATCTCCGAAAGCATATCTCCGAAAGCATATCTCCGAAAGCATATCTCCGAAAGCATATCTCCGAAAGCATATCTCCGAAAACTATGTAGCTCACCAGATCTCCGAAAACATATCTCCGAAAACATATCTCCGAAAACATATCTCCGAAAACATATCTCCGAAAACTATGTAGCTCAACACCCCCGAAAAAATGTCTCCGAAAACTATGGAGCCCAAAATATCTCCAAAAACTACCGATCTCAAAAAATTAAGCACATCTCAAACTATGGAATACAACATATACCCAAAGACTATCAAATACAAAATATCTCAAAACATACCTCTGAAAACTATGGAACACAACACATCACCGAAACGGTGGAGCACAACATACCTCCGAAAGCTGAGCACAGCATATCTCCATCCTGAAGCTTAAGATCTCATGACCTAATATCCCAGATTCAAAGAGTATTAACTTTATCTTCCATTTTTAATCCTCTGATAACAAGGGCCTAACAAGGTTAAGTTATCATCATGTTTCACACTGTACAAAATTGATGGAAGTATCTGGCAAACAAAAACAAATATTATAGAGATGACATTGTCAAATAACAGGGAAAGTGTGTGTGCACATTGTATTTGTGGATGTCTATTGATAGCTGCATGCGTTTCAGAGAGAGAATTGGGGGGGGGGGGGGTGGCGGCGGACACAGAGGCAGAGAGACAGATAGAAAAAAAAGAGAAAAATAGAGTGCAGGAAAGAAAGAGATAAGAGAGAATGTGAGCGAGGAGGGAGAGACGGACAGACACACCAACAGAAAGGAAGACAGACGGGAGAGGAGGAGAAGAAGAGAGGAGGGGAGGGAGGAAAGGAGGAGAGGGAGGAAAGGAGGGAGGGAGAGAGGAGGGAGTTTGAGGGGGGATGGAGGGAGAGAAATGCATAAGAGTTGTAAGAGAGGGGGAGAGAGAGAAGGGAGGGTTGGGAGAGAGAGAAGGGAGGGTGGGGAGAAAGAGAGAGAGAGAAAGAGAGAGAGAGAGAGAGAGAGAGAGAGAGAGAGAGAGAGAGAGAGAGAGAGAGAGAGAGAGAGAAAGAGAGAGAGAGAGAGAGAGTGGAAGGCGGAAGATAGAGAGTGAAGGAGGGTGCGGGTGCGCGTGCGCATGCGCGCGCGCGCGCGCGAAAAGAGAGAGAGAGAGAGAAAGAGAGAGAGAGAGAGAGAGAGAGAGAGAGAGAGAGAGAGAGAGAGAGAGAGAAAAGAGAGAGAGAAAGAGGAGAGAAAAGAGAGAGAGAGAGAGAGAGAGAGAGAGAGAGAGAGAGACAGAGACAGAGACAGAGACAGACAGACAGACAGACACAGAGAGACAGAGACAGACAGAGAGACAGAGACAGAGAGACTGAGAGACAGACACAGACAGACAGACACATAGAGAGGTCTGAACAAGGATTCACTTTTAAAAAATTGAATACCCATTTTTTATCATAAACTCCTGTATCCTCTACCTCATCTTAAATATTGATATTTAAAACAACTACCAAACAAGCATAATAAAAGCCAAGATAAAAAAAAAAAACCCATAAATGAACTAGACTATATTCCAGGAATACGTTGTTTTTTTAATATTTATTTGATATCACAAGTCGACATGCAAACTTCGGTTTCAATTCTTGACCTTAAATGTTAAATTCTAATCTGAAATGAAGTTAATGTCAAAATGGGGGCTTATGCTTAAGAAAAAGGCATTGACGACTTCGAAGCTTAAGCTTGTGCAACTAACATACATGTTACGAATAGTACCTACCATAGAACGAATTTCTGGTCTGTGTGCGGAACAATGGCTTCATTACGTCATTACGAACTTGCTCGAAAACCGCAGTGAAGACTAACCGGCGTTACAAAAGAAGTCTTAATAGCAGATCTATGCAAACTGACGCTATTATCTTCGGGCTGAAAACATACGGGTCCCCTGTCACTTCCCATGGCATTGGAATAATCTGTACCCAGCTTTATGTTTTTACAAATCAGTAACAAACGTTAATATGCTGATGTTTTTTTTCTCCAAGATACTTGCCAAACTGAAAGCGCAGCAATGAATTGCGAGAAACCATTTAAATCCTACATAAGTTACGGGGAACACGTCACCTTTTTTGTTTTAGGAGTTTCTTTTGGGGGGTTATTGGTTTGCTTTTGGGTTGCTGTTTTTTGTGTGTGTTTTGTTGTTTGTTTGTTTTTTTTTGGGGGGGGGGTTACCGTGGAATTAGTCTTCCTTACAAACACAAATTATCATGCTTGGTCATTGAAAAGGAGAGAGAAAAAAATTAATATTCACTGTGAACTGAACAAGAAAATTAGCCATACAACTCAGCACGAGCTGAAATATTCGATTCAGTTAAAGGATACTGTCCCAAATTTTTGGTGGTTTGTATAGAGGTGGTGGGGTGTCGTCGGTCTGCATACACTTTTTTTTTCGTTGGGGGGGGGGGGGGGGGGGTTGCAAGATGAGGAATAGTTTCGTGGTTTCAACATGGCACTGGCAAAGAATTCAGTAGAGTCTAGCAAGATTCTGATAGTAGAAATCTATTTAAGCCACGCAGGAATGGGAGCCTCACACGGAAAGTTTGCCTGTCTACTTTGTTTTTTATCCCCGTATTTTTCTTAAAATATTTTTTCATAATCCTCTGCCTTTTCCATTTTTCAATTTCAAATGTGTAAAAGTAGTTATGAATAACTAGCCAGAGGTCATAAAAAGAATGGCATCACTTACCTGTGGCCTCACAACAAGTCTACAAGGAGCAGTACCAGTCAATGCGTCTTGTCCAGTTAAACAGCAAACTGGAATCAACTGAACAGTGAAGTGCGCAGGCCTTTAAGCTCAGTGCCCTCTGTGGGTGTGAACAGAACTAACTTCTCGTGCATCACGGACCATGGCCCTGCTGATGACGATCTATTTTTACCAGCTGCCATGGCGCAGTGGTTAGAGGCTTGGATTTCGCACCGGAAGGTCGTGGGTTTGAATCCCATCAGAGTTATAGGGATTTTTCAAACTCCGGCCAGCTGCTACCCAGAGCGAGTGTGCTGTGTGTACGCACATGTGTGTGTGTGTGTGTGTGTGTGTGTGTGTGTGTCTGTGTGTCTGTCTGTCTGTGACTGTGTGTATGTGTGTGTGTGTGTGAACAAGAACAATGATAAACAACTTTTCCTGGTGGTTTTCTTTGGTTACAGTCTTCAGTGTGGTGATTCTGGTGGTCTAGAGGTGATGGAAAGATTGCTAGCACCACCAGAAGTCTTCTCTCAGATCAGCTGCAATCAGCACACGGATGACTGTGTTGATTTATCACAATCATCATCATCACAGTCATTCTTCCTTGGCTTCATTCAGCACACTATTTCTTTTTTCACAAGATTATTCCACCTCTTCCCTGTGAGGATGCCTGGGTCTCTCAGTATAAATAGCATTTTTTTTAATTTTTATTTTATTCTTTTATATCGAGGATAATAAAATAAGCATTGATGTGCTTTTTTTTCATCCAATCCCCATGTGTATGCAGTTTTTGGAAATCGTGTCATCTGTTCCAACCGGCACACAATGGCCTACTCTTACGAAAAGCGGAACAGGATTTAACGTGTGCGTAAGATGTTCTGCATGTTTAGCATCGGTGAATCGGTGGTCTAGAGGTAACGCGCCTGCCTAGAAAGCGAAAAGTCCGGGTCGGAGTGTGGGGCGGTTCGAATCCCGTTTGCGCCCAAAACTCATCCATCCCCCCCCCCCCCCCCCCCCCCATCCTTTAGACCATGAGTGGTGATTTGGGCGCTAGTCTTTCAAGTGAGACGATAAACCGAGGTCCCGTGTGTTACACATCTTTATTTGGCGCACGTAAAAGAACCCACGGCAACAAGGGGGTTGTCACTGGCAAATTTCTGTAGAAAAAAGCCATTCTGATAGGAAAACAAATACAGTTGTAGACAGGAAAAAATAATGATAATGGGTTGGCGAGCAGCCCGAATTTCACGCAGAGAAATCTGCTGTGGCATAAAGTGGTATAAAATAAAATAAATCCCTGCCTTCTGGAAATCCTATTATATCTTGAGCTCAGGCTCTTGCAGCACTCTGGAGCTTATGAAGGTGTAGCGCTGTTGCTTCATAGAATTGTACCTTTTTTTTTGGGGGGGGGGGGGTGGCTTGAGGTGCCACAGTGGGGTTACATGCGACCTCAGTCCCTAAATCGGACAATTCCGCTAGGACCCTACTATAATCTAAAACCAAACCAAACCAGACTTGAAATCCTGTTCTTACAATTCCCTCTTTTTTATCCCTCTCTTTCTTTCTGCCTTGTTCTTTTTCTTCCTGTCACCTCCTTCTTGTCTATGTTCTGCCTTCTTGGCCCATTCTCCTGCCTTTTTCATCCAGAAAGACTTAAAGGGTAACACTTTTCTCCAATGCCGAAGTTGGATAGATGCACTGGGCCTGACTTTTGTCAGGTGCTTAAAAACAGCAGCGCAACGCACGTTTGCTTATATAAGAGACAACAATAGCAGGGGGTCTGGGCGTTCTATGAAGAAGAAGACTTCCTCCTTGACAAGATTACTCAATTTGTGATCTTTATTTGGATCAGCCTGCTTGGCTCTTTTTCGCTCTGCTATGGTCATTCAGACATCATCTGTAATCCAATGTTGGTTTTCTCTTTATTTTCGTTCTTTGGCAGTATGGCAGTAAGGCGGGCGGAATAGCTCAGTGGTCAGAGCGTTCGCTTGCCCCAAGTCAAAGTTAAGCAGCATCGAGCGTGGTTACCAGTTGGATGGGTGACACGTTTGCGCGTCTTGGCTTTAGTACAGTTCCCCCAGTTCACCCAGCTGTAAATGGGTACCTGCCATCATTAGGGTCAGGGAAGGTAAAGCAGCCAGGGAGAGGAGATGGGCGCCGCCCTCAATATGCTGGCCCCTAGATAAGCTGAGGTCTCTGATGCCTCGCTTCCCTACGACCACATAGTTTACGGAACACCGTTACCCTTACCTTTTATGGTAAGACAATGTTTCATGCTCTCTTTAGATTTTTTCAGTTTGTTTCCACCTTTCAGCTAGGAATCCCACAGCCAGAATGCAGCTACCTAAAAGGTTGAGGGGAAAAAACGGCTGCAGATGCATGAATCTCACTGATGGTGAACCTCGGAGCTCTAGCTGAGGAACAAGAGTACAGAGAAAAAAGGAATCACTCTTAATCTTTTGTATTTCTCTATGCCTGTCACACGATCATCTGAACTGGCCAAGACAAGTCTTACAGGGAACAGTAAGAGGAGGGAAACGACGAGACAGACGGAGAAAATGTTGGGAAGACAACATCAGAGAGTGGACAGGCCTTGGGTGGTCTATGAAACGACCTGCTACGGAGGGCGGAGGACCGTGGGGAGTGGAAGGAGGCTGGTTGCAGAATCATCAGTTGTGCCCCCACGATCCACGGGGACTACGGGACAGGTGAAGGTGAAGGTGAAGGTGAAGGATGCCTGTCTTTACAAAAAAAACAACAACAAAACTTGCAAATTCATCTTCACTTATCTTTTCTTTTATCCCCAATTTATCAAAAGTGATCACACGTGAAGCTCTTTTGCTACTTCCATTTTCTCTCGTGACATCCTCTGAAGTAGGTCTTCTCCACCTAGGTGTCTGTCAACGCCCAAAGAGGAGGGGCTGTATGGGGGGGGGGGGGGGGGGGGGGGGCATGAAGGGAACACCTCACAGAGCGGGAAAAATTAGGTCACCCCAAGATGGCGCCAAATGAATTTCCGCTGCTGACAGGTTTCTGTCATGTGGTGTGAGAGTGAGAGAGGAAGACTGGACTACAGCGTGATCATCAGTGTGGGTGTGTGTGTGTGTGTGTGTGTGTGTGTGTGTGTATACATTGTGTGTGTGTATGTGTGTGCGTGCGTGCATGCGTGCGTGTATGACAAGGCAACCAGTGCATTCTACTATGACAACAATGCACCAAAACTCAACAGCCAGGCTGTGCTATTAGTCTTTTGCGCTATCTTTCTACATTTTTAATACATTCCTAGTAGTAAGGGCTTACCTTGCCTACAGATTCAGGGGGCGGGGCAGCTCAGCGGTCAGAGCGCTCGCTTTCCCCAGGCTAAGGTTAAGCAGCATCGAGCGTTGTTACTAATTGGATAGGTGACTGTTTGTGTGCTTTGGCTTCAGTACAGTCCCCCAGTAAAGTGGTGACGGAGAGATGGGCGCCTAACTCAATATGCTGGCCCCTGGAGAAACTGAGGTCTCTAATGCCTCGCTCCCCTACGACCACACAGGTTATGGGACACCTTTACATTTACCTTTTTAAAGATTCTCACGGGGATTCAGGGGGTATAAAGTTCTTTTGTGCATTGTGAGGACTCCCCAAAAGGTTCTGAAATAAACAGCAAAGGGTAACCCATGGAAAATAAAGAAAGGATAAGAAGTCAGTTAATGAGAAGATGAAGAACGTGTGCCATGTTCATCGCTTCTTTAGTAACGCTCAAAGACGTTGCACAGAGGTGAAGTGCAAAAAATAAAACAAAATAACAATATCGAAACTTAAAAAATTACTTTGGCAGATGTTTACAAAGGAAAGTCATTTTATGAAGCCAAAGGAGAAAAACTAGTTTGGAAAAACGCTATCATCTTCCATAGCCAACGATTTTGAAACAACAGCAACAACAACAACAACAAAACACTTCGGTTCTTTTGGTAATCGAAAAATGCGTTAGGTTTCTATAGTTAATTTTGAGGTTTCTTGTGTTAATAATCTAACACATCCTTTGAAAATAGCAGATGTTTATTCATGCATTTATTTCTCTCTATGCGTGCATTGGTTGACTAATCTATTCATTTATACATCTACAGTTTTAAAAGACGCCACGACCAACTGCATAACACAATGATTATAAAGGGATTTAGTCCTAATAGGGGGCTACTTGGCCTATGGAGAACATCTCCAACATTGACTGTCCTTATGCCCTCTTGGCCGAGAGAGTGGGGATGTACTGTGGGCAAGGCATCTCCACTATACTCAAATTTCTGCCCAGTTTCTGAAACAGCATCTGCCTCCTCTGCTGTTTTGGAGGTCATCGTTGAACACTACGGACAAACAAACAATCCTAATAGGGACAGGGTAGCTCAGTGGTCAGAGCACTTGCTTTTCCCTAGCCAAGGTTAAGCAGCTTCTAGCATGGTTACCAATTGGATGGTTGACCGTTTGCGTGCCTGAGCTTCAGTACAGTCCTCCAGTTCACCCAGCTGTAAATTAATGAGTACCTGCCCTCTTTAGGGTCAGGGAAGATAAATCAGCGAGGGAAAGGAGATAGGCGCCACCCTCAATATGCTGGCCCCTAGAGAAGCTGAGGTCTCTGATGCCTCGCTTGTCTATGACCACTTAGGTTATGGGACACCTTTACCTTTTTTGTTGAATCCTAACATCTTTACTGCCAGCATCTCCTGCTAAATTGAAGGTAGGATATGGTGGACTCCCTGATCACTGTCAGTGCAAACATTTTGTATTTGCATTTTGTACTACTTTATGTCACAGCAGATTTCTCTGCGTGAAATTCGGGCTGCTCTTTCTGGGGAGAGGGCGTCGCCACATGTGCAGCACCTACCCATTTTATTTCTTTTTCCTGCATGCAACTGTATTTGTTTCCCGATCAGAGTGGCTTTTTTTCTACAGAATTTGCTAGGGTCAACCCCCTTGTTGCCGTGGATTCTTTTACGTGCGCTAAATAGTGATGGTTAATACACGGACCTCGGTTTGTCGTCTCATCCGAAAGACTAGAGCCCAGACCGCCACCCAGGGTCTAATGGATGGGGAAAAAGGTTTGGGCCCAAACGGGGTACGAACCACCGCACACTCCGACCCGGACTTTTTGTTTTCTAGGCGAGGCGCGTTACCACCTAAACCACCGATCCACACATGTCTTCTGTATCTCACAGTCCTGTGTACAAAACTTGTCTGAAAACTTACTGTCCTTTTTGCAAAACCTGCCTGTAAACTCATTGTCCTTTGTGCAAAACCTGCCTGTAAACTTACTGTCCTTAATGCAGAGCCTGTCTATTGCTCACTGTGCAAAACTTGTATGTAACTCACTGATCTTTGTGCAAAACCTGTGTGTAGCCCCTTCTTTTTGTGCAAAACCTGTGTGTAGGTCACTGATCTATGTGCATACATGCAGGCAGCAGATCGTGACTATACTCCTATTTCATTCAGTGTGTGCCCACGTGGGGATGTCAGGGAGTCTGTCAGTATAAATAACTCCCCCACCTCCTGCAAATTCTGTGCAAGGAATTCCCTCTTGTCTATCCCTCTCTTTCTTGTTGCCTTGTTCTTTTTTCTTCCTTCCTCTCCTTCTTGTCTATTTTCTGCCGTCATTGTCCATTCTCTTGCCTCTTTGTCCACCATAAAAAAACTTAAAAACTAACAATTCTCTCCCACACTGAAGTCAGATGCGCTGGGTCTGTCTTGTCACGTTTTTAACTGCAGGGTAATGCATTATTTGCTCATATGACATGACAGATAAACAATAGCTGCTGTCTGAACATTCCACAAAAAAGAAGGTTTCGCATTAATTTCAGTGGGCTGTGGCAAACCCTAAAACCCAACATACAGCCTAGACTCAGTGTAACAAGTCCAGTCATTGAAGAGGCATCTTCAAACTGGAAAATCTGACAGTGGTAATTAAGCTTGGGGACGAGATACTTCAGGTCAGAGCACCGCTTTCCCCAAGCCAAGGTTAAGGAACATCGAACATCGTTACCAAGTGATGGGTGACCGTTTGCAACCCTTGGCTTCAGTACAGCCCCCCCAGTTCACCCAGCTGTAAATGGGTACCTGCCCTCTTTAGGGTCAGGGAAGGTAAAGCAGCGAGGGAGAAGAGATGGGCGCCGCCCCTCAATATGCCGGCCCTCAGAGAAGCTGAGGTCTCTGATGCCTTGCTCCCCTACTACCACATAGGTTATGGAACAGTGTGAGAGAGAGAGAAGAAAAGAAAAAAATACACGACAGAAAAAAGAAATCACCACCACTAACACAAACCTCGCCACCCCCCAAAAACCCCACCACCAACACCAAGGAAAACAACCTCATCCCCATAGGCTACCTCACTTTTATTAGGACTAAAAGGTACTAACACTTTGCACTTGTTCTCCACTTTACGTCCACAACATCTGGTGACATCTTCTGAACTAGGTCTTCTCCGCCTAGACATCTGTCAGCGCCCAAAGAGGACCAGGGAGTGTAGAAAAAAATGAGGTCACCCCAAGATGGCGCCAAATGAATTTCCGTTGATGACAGTTTTCTGTCAGCTGGTGTGAGCGTCAGCAAGGGTTACTTAGCTGAGACCCTGATCACAGCGCTTCCTTCCAAGCTTGGAAGTTCATAATAATAATGAGGTGTGTGTGGAATGTCTTTTTCTTCAGTGCGCAGACCTACACCTCTTCTTCTTTGTGTTATATATATATATATATATATATAATATATATATATATATATATATATATATATATATATATATATATATATATATATATATACAGAGAGAGAGAGGAGAGAGAGAGAGAAGAAGAGAGAGAGAGAGAGAGAGAGAGAGAGAGAAGAGAGAGAGAGAGAGAGAGAGAGAGAGGAGAGAGAGAGAGAGAGAGAGAGAAATATAGATACATGTATACATATGCATATAGTTGGCCTTTGGAGAACATCTCCAACACTGACTGTCCTATGCCCTCTTGGCCGAGAGTAGGGATGTACTGTGGGCAAGGCATCTCCACTATGATCAAATTTCTGCCCAGTTTCCGAAACAGCAGCTGCCTCCTCTGCTGTTTTGGAGTTCATCGTGGAACAAGATGGACACAACACACACACACACACACACAGATATCATATATATATATATATATATATATATATATATATATATATATACATATATATCATAGTTGAATTGATAAAAACCCTTAATTCTGCTGGGCACCCCGCCTCCCAACCACACAGTTGAGGTAAAACAGTAAAATAGTAACAAAAACACGACTGTGTTCAGCTTCATCTCTTCATTTTCAGCAAATTTTCACTTTCATCCTGAAGCTTCCTCGGGCTGAATGAATACCAATAGTAAATTGTTATACCAGTATAAAAGCTGGTTTTACTATTGTTATCCCATTCAGCCTGAGCAAGTTTCAGGATGGAAGCAAAACAATTTTCTGAAAATAAAGACATGAAGCTGAACACAGTCATGTTTCTGTGACTTGTGTGTGTGTGTGTGTGTGTGTGTGTGTGTGTGTGTGTGTGTGTGTGTGTGTGTGTGTGTGTGTGTGTTGTGTGTGTGTGTGTGTGTGTGTGTGTGTGTGTGTGTGTGCCGCAGAGACCTGCCTACGTGACACCCCTAAACATTCCAAACTTTTCAAGGTGGCTTCAAGGACGGAACATACACCTGATCAGAGTTTGGTTCTCTGCCTGTTAGAACAAGGCCAGGCTTTCTTTTGCGTTAGAAGAGAAAGGAAGGAGAAAACGTTTTGGTTTTTTGTTTGTTTTTGTTTCGTTCTTTTAGATGGACGGAATAGCTCAGTGGTCAGAAACACTCGCCTTCCCCCCCCCCCCCCGCCAAAGTTAAGCAGCATCGAGCGTGGTTACCAAGGGATGGGTGACTGTTTGCGCGCCTTGGTTTCAGTACAGTCGCCCAGTTTCACCCAGCTGTAAATGGGTACCTGCCCTCTTTAGGGTCAGGGGAGGTATTAGCAGCGAGGGAGAGGAGATGGCGCCGCCTCAATATGCTTGCCGCCCTGAAGAAGCTGAGGTCTGTGCCATCTCGCTCCCCTACAACTCCATAGGTTATGGAACACCACCATTTTTACTTTTGTTTTCTATTCGGGGGAGGGGTGGCAGTGGATTCCCTCCGTTGTTTTTATGTTTGTTTGGTGTTTATTTGCTTGGGTGTTGTTGTTGTTTTTTTAGATATGGGTTTTGTCATTTTTAAATATCCTTCTCATCTTTGCCTAATGTTTGTGCCACTACGCGCGGGCACACACACAAAACACCACCACAACACACACACACACACACACACACACACAAACACACACACGACACACACACAAAACACACACACACACACACACACAACACACAAAACACACAACACACACAACACACACACACACACACACACACACACACACAACCCACCAAACAAACACAACACACACACACACACACCCAAACACAAAAACACACACACACACAACACACCACACACACCAAACACCCACACCAACACACACACCAACACACACCAAAAACACCCACACACACATACACACACACACACAACAACACCACACACCAAAACACACACACACAAAAAAACACACACACACCAGCCCTCACAACCACCATTACCCCCCCCCCCCCCCCCCCCCAAAAAAAAAATCCCAGGATATGTTAACCACTTTGTCTGTGTCGCAGGGGGGGGGGGGAGGGGGGGCTTTTAAATGAATAATAATAACTTAAACGGCCCCCCCACACCTCCAAATTAAATAAACGACCCCACCTGTTTTCCAACCCTCGCCCCCCCCTCCCCCCCACCCCCCACCTGCCTCTTACAACTCTCCCTCATCCTCTCCCTACTCTTCCTTCTTGCACAACCACCCACCCAACCACCCACACCCCTCCTCCCAGCCCAGTTTTAAATAGTGAAAAGGTTTGTTTTTTGATGGGGGTAGAGGAGAGGGTGAATGTTGGTTGAGGGAAGGGTAGTGGTAAGGGGAAAAGGGAGAGAGATATGAGGAGGGGAAGAATGTGTTTTGTGTGTGTGTGTGTGTGTGTGGTGTGTGTGGTGTGTGTGTGTGTGTGTGTGTGTGGGGGGGTGTTGTGTGTGTGTGTGTCTGAGTGTGTCTGTGTGGTGCGGTTGCTCATTCTATACAGAATCCCACATACCAAGTGTTGAAAGTCCCTCAGCATTTTTCAACAAGGTGTGGTGGTGGTGGTAGTGTTGGTGGTGGTGGTAGTGGTGGTGGTGGTGGCGGTGGTGATGATGATGGTAGTGGTGATTTAAGATGGTAACCAGGGGGATGTGTGTGTGTTGTGTGTGTGTGTGTGTGTGTGTGTGTGTGTGTGTGTGTGTGTGTGTGTGTGGTGTGTGGTGTGTGTGTGTGTGTGTGGTGTGAAATTTAAACACACATTCCAAATCACCGAGACAGACGACAGACAGATGACTGACACAGGAGAGAGAGACAGAGACAGAGACAGAGATAGAATGCCGTTGTGTCTATATCATCAAGTAGTGAATGGGACACCATACAAAACAACACACACACACACACACACACACACACACACACACACACACACACACACACACACACCACACAACCACACACACACACAACAAACATACACACACACCACATGGACCTCCCTGCCATAACTTACCTCTCAACTGCCAATACCACCCCACCACCACCACCACCATACCTCCACTCCCCCTCCCTCTCCCACTTCCGCAACTACCCCCCCTCCCCCCCTGCCTCCCCCCCCCCTCCCAACCTCCCTCTCCAGAAAATAATATATAAAAAGAGGATGTTTGATTGTGAAGAGGATTGGTCCACCTAGGAAGATGAGCTCTTGAAGAGTTCCTTCCTTGATCTTGCAGACTGTGAACTTCCTCTGCACACACACACACACACCACACACCACACACACAACACACACACACACACACACACACAACACACACACACACACACACACACACACACCAATACACACACCACAAACATACACAAACACGTGTGCGCGCGCGCGTACATGCCCGGCACGCACGCACGCACAGAGACATACACGCGGCGGACGCACGCAACACACACACACGCACTTACACACACTCACAACACACGCAACAACACACAATGCAAGCAGGCAAACACGCACGCACCACATACACAGGCAAACACACACACACATCACACACACATTACACACACATACACACGCACACACGCACGCACGCCCCCCCCCCCCCCCCACACACACACAAACAGACACACCACACACACACACACACACACACACACACACACCACACACACACACACACACACACACCACCCGGACAGAGAGGATGAGCACGTGGGATGGAGGTGGAGGGAGGGCAAACAGAACAAGAAGGGAGAAGGGAGGTAGGATGAGAGAGAGAGAGAGGAGAGAGGAGAGAGAGAG
>CM060330.1:43656056-43671056 GCA_030674155.1 Stramonita haemastoma
GTCCATTTTTCTCCAAAAGGCAGCATCTTTTTTATCAAAGAATATTCAGTGTGAACCCTGTCGTGTTTTTGTTTTTTTTAAGTATATAGCCAAATATGTATATACTCATACAAAGCCATTAAATGACTAAACGTATTCCAATCTGTTCATTATACGTCTGTTCCAACTTGCAGAGTTTAAATTGACTTTAGGACTTCTTTTTTTTAATCACAGTATCATTTTTTAAAAAGATTTTAATGAACTGTCTGCAACACCAACATTCTCATTTCTCTGTATATCTTTTTTTTTACAAACTAGATGCATTCAAAATAATGAAAATCTAAATGCACTGTTTGTGTGATAAACTTGCTATGAGTATATTAGTCTATTCAAATGATTTTTTGTACAATGTGAAATCTCATCATTACCAAAAATAAAGTCTGCAAGACCGTTTCTACGGAACTAAAAGAATTTATCTGTTTTAAAATTCGTGGTACTAGTTTTTACCAATCTTCTGTGGTCATGTTTTTAATGAGTTAACTTGAGAGAATACAAGTATGAAATGGGCTTTTGCTGTTTATATTTTTTCAATTTTATCAATTATTAAAAAGTAGTTGGTCTTTGCACAATAATATTACAAAGCAATAGTAAATCAGTTTTCAAAAATCTGTCTGGACAGCCCTGTGAAAGCAGACATATTAAAATATTTACAAGTTGGGAAGTGTTCTAATATAAAAGGAATCTGAGCTTAAATATAAAACATTGTTTAAAGCTATTTACATCTAACAGTTTATACAAAAAAATGGGGAAAAAAACAAAAACAAAAAAATCAGAGAATGTCATGTAGGGCAAGTTCTAAATCTCAACACACCATTTTTTAAAAATTTGTACAGACTATGACATGCATCAGACAACCAAACCAAGTAACTGAACACGGAATTTCAATGGCAACTGTTACAGTAAGTTTGCATAAAATAAATGGTAGACTAGCAAGATTTCCAAAGCTTCTTTACACGAGTTTTCCCCAACTTACGATAAATAAAGCGTTGCATCCCATCAATAACTCACTGCATCCCGTCTTAACTTGTGCAACAGATAGACTAGTTTTTTTTCTTCACTTCTTCGAGGCTTACCAGAACTACACAAACCACACAAACCAAACACAGAGTTGCTGCGAATAACAAAAATGTAAACCAAAAACAAAAAAAGCCAACGTTTACACCACATGAATCAACCGAGTCGTGTGTCTGAAAAATCCTAGATTCAACAATAGTTTTCATGTTTTTTTCTGAGAAATCCTAGATTTAACAATACTTTGATCCTTTGCTTCATTCAAATATTGCTGAATTTATTCTGTAGCCCCTTAGCCTCGCAAACTGATGATAAATTTGGTAAGCCGAAACCAACTACTTTTGAAAATGTAGCATATATTTCTGCTTAAAACTTGCAATACACATCACAAAAATATTGATACCAGTCCTACAGATTAAAAAAAAAAAACACACACACCACTGATGGGATGATTCCAACAACAACAAAAAAAACCCTTTATGTAGTGGTAGAGATCAGGAAAGGAGTACAGTGATGTAGAGTACGATGCATGCAGTTCAATGTCAAATATGAAGTGTTGAATCGACACCATGATCAGACAAATTTTAGTTTGGAAAAAAAAAACACCTACATCGCTAAACAAAATACCTTAGGGGCTGTAAAAGAACAATGTAATTGGTGATGGTGGTGGTGGTGGGGCTGGGGTGGTGGTGGTGGCGGTGGCGGTGGTCGTGGTGGCGGTGGGGGTGGGGTGTGGGTGGTGGATGGTGGTGGTGGGGGGGGGGTGTCGGTGTCGGCGGTGTCGGCGGTGGCGGTGGCGGTGGCGGTGGGGGGGGGGATGGTCTTGAGCCCCCAAGCCCCTGAAAGAAATTAACAGGTGAAAATGAGAAAAAAGCGGAAAATAAAGGCAGTGGTCAGGGGGAAAAGGAGACGCGGAGAGAGAGAGGGAGAGGGGGAGGGAGAGGGAGGACAAAGAGTCGATAGAGATAGCGAAAGAGGCAAATAGACAGACAGACAGAACAGACAGACAGACAGACAGACGGAGAGAGACAGAGATGGAGAGAGACAGACAGAGGAGAGACAGACAGACAGAGTCAGTCAGACGGACAGACAGAGAGAGACAGACAGAGACAGAGAGAGAGAGGGAAGAACAGAGAGAGGGAAGAACAGAGAAAGGGAAGAACACAGAGAGAAGAGAGAGAGAGAGAGAGAGAGAAGAGAGAGAGAGAGAGAGAGAGAGAGAGAGAGAGACAGAGACAGAGACAGAGACAGAGAGAGAGACAGACAGAGACAGAGAGAAAGACAGAGAGAGACACAGAGAGAGACAGAGAGAGAGACACAGAGAGACACAGATAGAAAGAGAGAGAGAGAGAGAAAGAAAGAAAGAGGGGGAGAGAGAGAGAATGAGGGGAGGAGGGGGGGGGGCAGAGATAAGAGTGACAAGTTTTCTCAACGAATTAAGACTGATCTATAAAAAAAAAAAAGATTTCCACTGAAGAACGGAAGACTCATACTTGTCTTCAACATTACTGGAAATTCAATATTCTTATCTAAAAAATTACTCATTTGAACGTAACACTTTGAAGTAAAGTAAATTTATAACTACCATCCAAAAAGAACTATTACTTTAAACTGAAGTACAAAAGTCATTTGATTTCATAGCCTTTTTGGAAATGAAAGTTGATAATCATTTACTTAGCACACTGTTACAATTTCTCTATTAATTGGTTTCAAAAGGTTGCCCTTCACTGATTTTCAAACAAATCTCTCCTTTTAACACATCAGTCAACATAGATTAATTTCTCTACCGACAACTGTCAGTGTGGTTCAACAGAACAGCTTACATTACTCATTTTCAGACTGCACAATCAGACTGCACAATTGACATTTTTTAAGTGGAGTATGAAAACAGCAATTATCTCACCTGAACTATGTCAAAAGCACGTCCCCCCCCCCCCCATCCCAGTCGCAGCATCGGTGGAAGCAACAAACTGTTGACAGATTCTTCAGCACAGCACTGAGGTCTGTTCCAAATGAAATGCAGGTCCTGGGAAGATCTCCACTGGCGCCCGGTTCTTTTCTCTGGATGAACATAGAACAGTGCCTGGCGATAGTCGACTTCCGTGGCACTCTCCTGGTTCACAAGGTACCTGGTAAAACAGATCTACATCACAACGTGAATGATAGGAATTAAGCAAGAAAAAATAGGAAAAAGTGGGCAGAAAAATATATAAAATTAACAGAATTAAGGTTAGACCATCAAAGAGGTCATTAAGAGGAGAAGTACATAAGTAAGAAGAGAGGTAAGAAAAGAAAATGAGTAGGAGTAGAGTCTTTAAAAAAAAAAAAAAAAGGATAAAAAACATGGCAAGTCTGAAGTAATTAACTTCTTGAAGTTTTAAGGAGCAGAAAAAAAGTTACGATGGACAGAGACAATGAACAAGTGACTGGACTCCAAAGACAAAAAACAGATGGACTGAAAAAACGTTCCCTCAGACATGAAACGAAAAAGCAGACGGACGGACACAAAATTGTATAGATCTAGACTAATGCCTTACCTTCCTCTCAGTAAGTGGTGGTTGCGATCGCTTGTCAGGTCCGGTCACGGGTACTTGATAAGGCAGGTCCTGGTGGCTTTGATCACTTGTCAGGTCACGGGTACTTGATAAGGCAGGTCCTGATGGCTTTGATCACTTGTCAGGTCACGGGTACTTGATAAGGCAGGTCCTGATGGCTTTGATCACTTGTCAGGTCACAGGCACGTGTGATCCACATGACTAACCACCAGGTTATGACCCATGTATCAAAGGATAAGGAGGAGGATGAATCCACACCAAGGAAAATATCTAAGAATGGAGTGACAAGAGTTACAGCCCCTAATGACGACAGTTACGATGTGCAAATAGAGCGACAGTCATATCCCTTAATGACCACTGTAAATGATCTAAGAATGGAGTGACAAAAGACAGTCCCTAATGACCATTGAAATGATGTCAGAACAGATGACATTTACAAAACTGCATACACAGGGTGACTGGATGTAAAAAAAAGCACACAAGTGCTTATTCCAATATCCTCAATAAAAAAAACTAAATTAAGATTAAAATAATAAAAAAAGGAGTTACAGCCCCTCGAGACTGCTGAATGTAAGAATGGAGTAACAAGGGTCCCAAAACCCTCATGACGACCGTAAAAATAATAATGGGTTACGAATAAAGTGTCAGGAGTCGAAGGACCACATGACTGATGATGTAAGAATGGAGTCCAGCCCCTCACGACCACTGTATGAAAACCTTTGTAGATGTAGACACCAAGATCACTGGTACCAAGATTGCTCTCCTCTCAACTCCCCCTTCCCCCTTTTTAGTACTATTTTTATTCCATTTTGGTTTAGCTGATTATCTTTTTATTTTCTTGTGGTTTAGTTTTATCTAAGTTTTGGTTTTATTTTTCTACATTCTCGTTTTATTTCATTTCTAAATCTATTTTCTAACTTTTTGGGGGGAGGTGGAGTTGTTCGCTTTTTATATTTTTTAAATTCTAACTTTCAGTTTAAAATTCTACCCATTTTTTTTTTTTTTAATTATTTTACTGAGGAGCATTGATGCAACCAGAAGCTTGGTGTCCAGTGATCTTTTGAAGACAACTGACGAGGCAACCATGCAGAACAGACAGACCTTCAGGAGCAAACTTTGGTTACAGTAGAAGTAAAAAAAAAAAAAAAAATTTAAGTGAGATGGGTGTCTTTTGTGAGCGTGGTAGATACTGCACAGCTTCTCTTTTGAACATGCCTGTGAACTCAATTGTTTTGAACATACCTCTGAACTTGTACCAATAGAATCTGGTTCGAGTTCACAGGCATGTTCAAAAGAGAAGCTGTGCAGTATCTACCATGCTCACAAAGGACACCCAGCATATCTCCGAAAACTATGAAGCGCAACATATCTCCGAAAACATATCTCCAAAAACCCATCTCCGAAAACATAATTATTTCCGAAAACTATGTAGCTCACCAGATCTCCGAAAACTATGAAGCGCAACATATCTCCGAAAACATATCTCCGAAAACCTATCTCCGAAAACCTATCTCCGAAAACAGAATTATCTCCGAAAACTGTGTAGCTCACGGGATCTCCGAAAACAATTCTCCGAAAACAAATCTCCGAAAACATATCTCCGAAAACAATGTAGCTCACCAGATCTCCGAAAACATAATTATCTCCGGAAACATATCTCCGAAAACATATCTCCGAAAACACATCTCCGAAAACATATCTCCGAAAACTATGTAGCTCACCAGATCTCCGAAAACATATCTCCGAAAACTATGTAGCTCATCAGATCTCCGAAAACATATCTCCGAAAACATATCTCCGAAAACTATGTAGCTCAACACCCCGAAAAAATATCTCCGAAAACTATGGAGCCCAAAATATCTCCAAAAACTACCGATCTCAAAAAATTAAGCACATCTCAAACTATGGAATACAACATATACCCAAAGACTATCAAGCACAAAATATCTCAAAACATACCTCTGAAAACTATGGAACACAACACATCACCGAAACGGTGGAGCACAACATACCTCCGAAAGCTGTGAGCGCAGCATATGTCCATCCTGAAGCTTAAGATCTCATGACCTAATATCCCAGATTCAAAGAGTATTAACTTTATCCTCCATTCTTAATCCTCTGATAACAAGGGCCTAACAAGGTTCAGTTATCATCATGTTTCACACCGTACAAAATTGATGGGAAGTATCTGGCAAACAAAAACAAATGTTATAGAGACGATATTGTCAAATAGCAGGGAAAGTGTGTGTGCACATTGTATTTGTGGATGTCTATTGATAGCTGCATGCGTTTCAGAGAGAGAAGGGGGGGGGGGGGGGGGGGGCGGACACAGAGGCAGAGAGACAGATAGAAAAAAAAAGAAAAATAGAGTGCCGGAAAGAGAGTGTGAGTGAGGAGGGAGAGACGGACAGACACACCAACAGAAAGAGGAAGACAGAGGGAGAGAGGAGGAGAGGGAGAGAGGAGGAGAGGGAGAGAGGAGGAGAGGGAGGAAAGGAGGGAGGGAGAGAGGAGGGAATTTGAGGGGTGATGGAGGGAGAGAAATGCATAAGAGTTGTAAGAGGGGGAGAGAGAGAAGGGAGGGGGGAGAGAGAGGAGAGGAGAGAGAGAGAGAGAGAGAGAGAGAGAGAGAGAGAGAGAGAGGAGAGAGAGAGAGGAGAGAGAGAGAGAGAGAGAGAGAGAGAGAGAGAGAGAGAGAGAGAGAGAGAGAGAGAGAGAGAGAGAGAGAGAGAGAGATTGAGAGAGAGATTGAGAGAGAGAGATTGAGAGGCAGAGAGTGGAAGGCGGAAGATAAGAGTAAAGGAGGGTGCGGGTGCGCGTGCGCATGCGCGCGCGCGCGAAAAAGAGAGAGAGACAGAGAGAGAGAGACACAGACAGACACAGACAGACACAGAGAGAGAGGTCTGAACAAGGATACAGTTTTGAAAAATTGAATACCCATTTTTTTTCATAAACTCCAGTATCCTCTACCTCATCTTAAATATTGTTATTTAAAACAACTACCAAACAAGCATAATAAAAGCCAAGAAAAAAAAACAAACATAAATGAACTAGACTATATTCCACGAAAAAGTTTTTTGTTTTTTTTTTGGATATCACAAGTTGACATGTAAACTTCGGTTTCAATTCTCGACCTTAAATGTTAAATTCTAATCTGAATGAAGTTAATGTCAAAATGGCGGCTTACGCATAAGAAAAAAGACATTGACGACTTCGAAGCTTAAGCTTGTGCAACTAACATACATGTTATGAATAGTACCTACCATAGAACGAATTTCTGGTCTGTGTGCGGAACAATGGCTTCATTACGTCATTACGAACTTGCTCGAAAACCGCAGTGAAGACTAACCAGCATTACAAATGAAGTCTTAATAGTAGATCAATGCAAACTGACGCTATTATCTTCGGGGCTGAAAACATACGGGTTCCCTGTCACTGCCCATGGCATTGGAATAATCTGTACCCAGCTTTATGTTTTTACAAATCAGCAACAAACGTTAATATGCTGATATTTTTCCTCCAGGATACTTGCCAAACTAAAAGCACAGCAAGAAATCCCAAGCAACCATTTAAATCCTACAAATTGTACGGGTAACACGTCACCTTTTTTGTTTTAGGAGTTTCTTTTGGGGGGTATTGGTTTGCTTTTGGGTTGCTGTTTTTTAGGGGATGGGTTTACGGTGGAATTAGTCTTCCTTACAAACACAAATTATCATGCTTGGTCACTGAAAAGGAGAGAAAAAAAATAATATTCACTGTGAACTGAACAAGAAAATTAGCCATACAACTCAGCACGAGCTGAAATATTCGATTCAGTTAAAGGATACTGTCCCAAATTTTTGGTGGTTTGTATAGATAAAGAGGTGGTGGGGTATCGTGGGTCTGCATACACTTTTTTTTCGTGGGGGGGGGGGGTTGCAAGATGAGGAATAGTTTCGTGGTTTCAACATGGCACTGGCAAAGAATTCAGTAGAGTCTAGCAAGATTCTGATAGTAGAAATCTATTTAAGCCATGCAGGAATGGGAGCCTCACACGGAAAGTTTGCCTGTCTACTTTGTTTTTTATCCCCGTATTTTTCTTAAAATATTTTTTCATAATCCTCTGCCTTTTCCATTTTTCAATTTCAAATGTGTAAAAGTAGTTATGAATAACTAGCCAGAGGTCATAAAAAGAATGGCATCACTTACCTGTGGCCTCACAACAAGTCTACAAGGAGCAGCACCAGTCAATGGGTCTTGTCCAGTTAAACAGCAAACTGGAATCAACTGAACAGTGAAGTGCGCAGGCCTTTAAGCTCAGTGCCCTCTGTGGGTGAACAGAACTAACTTCTCGTGCATCACGGACCATGGCCCTGCTGATGACGATCTATTTTTACCAGCTGCCATGGCGCAGTGATTAGAGGCTTGGATTTCGCACCGGAAGGTCGTGGGTTCGAATCCCATCAGAGTTATAGGGATTTTTCAAACTCCGGCCAGCTGCTACCCAGAGCGAGTGTGCTGTGTGTGGGCACATGTGTGTGTGTGTGTGTGTGTGTGTGTGTGTGTGTGTGTGTGTGTGTCTGTCTGTCTGTCTGTCTGTGACTGTGTGTATGTGTGTGTGTGTGAACAAGAACAATGATAAACAACTTTTCCTGGTGGTTTTCTTTGGTTACAGTCTTCAGTGTGCTGATTCAGGTGGTCTAGATGTGATAGGAAGATTGCTAGCACCACCAGAAGTCTTCTCAGATCAGCAGCAATCAGCACACGGATGACTGTGTTGATTTATCACAATCATCATCATCACAGTCATTCTTCCTTGGCTTCATTCAGCACACTATTTCTTTTTTCACAAGATTATTCCATCTCTTCCCTGTGAGGATGCTTGGGTCTGTCAGTATAAATAGCATTTTTTTCTTTTATTCTTTTTTGTTCTTTTATATCGAGGATAATAGAATAAGCACGGATGTGCTTTTTTTCATCCAGTCCCCGTGTGTATGCAGTTTTTGTAAATCGTGTCATCTGTTCCAACCGACACACAATGGCCTACTCTTACGAAAAGGGGAACAGGATTTAACGTGTGCCTAAGATGTTCTGCGTGCGTTCGCACACGGGCTTCGGTTTACAGTCTCATCCGAAAGCCTTTTGGGGAGAGTGGAGTCAGCACTGATGTTAACTCCAGGGAAAAAATCCCCTCGAACGGGAATCGAACTCGGGTCGTCAAATTGCCAGCGCAATGTTCTGACCACAAGGCTTTCCCTTCCCCTATCGGTGGATCGGTGGTCTAGGAGGTAACGCACCTACCTAGAGAGCGAAAAGTTCGGGTCGGAGTGTGCGGCGGTTCGAATCCCGTTTGGAACCAAAACTTTTCCCCCATCCATTCGACCATGAGTGGTAATCTGGGCGCTAGACTTTCAAGTGAGACGATAAACCGAGGTCTCGTGTGTTACACATCATTATTTGACGCACGTAAAAGAACCCACGGCAACAACGGGGTTGTCGCTGGCAAAATTCTGTAGATAAAAGCCACTATGATAGGAAAACAAATACAAATAGAGTTGCAGACAGGAAAAAGTAATAATATGAGTAGGCGCTGCACTTGTGGCGACGCGCTGTCCCCAAGGAGAGCAGCCCGAATTTCACGCAGAGAAATCTGCTGTGGCATAAAGTGGTATAAAATAAAATAAAATAAGATAAATCCCCGCCTTCTGGAAATCCTATTAGTCTATATCTTGAGCTCATTTGATTTATTTTATTCTTTTATATCGAGGATAATGGGATAAGCACTCTTGTGCTTTTTTACATCCCGTCCTCGTGTGTATGCAGTTTCGTAAATGTCATCTGTTCCCACCGGCACACGATGGCCTACTCTTACGAAAAGCGGAACAGGATTCAACATGTGCTCAGGCTCTTGCACGGCTCTTGTGCTTGTGAGGGCGCAGTGCTGTTTCTTCGCAGAATTTCCCATGTTTGGGGGGTGGCTCGAGGCACCCAAGTGGGGTGACATGCGACCACAGTCCCTAAATCGGATAATTCGGCTGGGACTCTAATATGATCTCAAACCAAACCAAACTTGAAATCCTGTTCTAAAAATTCCCTCTTTTTTGTTTTGTTTTATCCCTCTCTTTGTTTCTGCCTTGTTCTTTTTCTTCTTGTCACCTCCTTGTATATGTCCTGCCTTTTTATTCAGACAGTCTTGAAAGGTAACAATTTTCTCCCATGCTGAAGTTGGATATATGCACTGGGCCTGACTTTTGTCAATTGCTTTACAGCAGCGCAACGCACGTTAGCTTCTATAAGAGACAACAATAGCTGATGTCTGGGTATTCTACGAAGATGAAGACGTCCTCCTTGACAAGATTACTTAATTTTGTGAACTTTAATTGGATCAGCCTGCTTCGCTATTTTTCCCTCTGCAATAGGCCTTATTGAGTAAAAAGTAGTGAGTAAAGACTGGAGCAGTACCAACTTCTCAATCATTTTGACAATAAGTCAATCAAAAATACAAATAAATAAAAAAAATTGAATTGAGAATAAAGTTTAGGAATAATGTCTTTTAGTGACAGCATTGTAGTTATTTCTGAGTAAGAACCATGCCTTTGGCCTGACCTGACTCGAGTTTCGGCTTCTGGATGAGCCCTTATCAGAGGTTCTGGCGGCGATTGAAACTTCCCCTGCTGTGGTACCTTACAGCAAGACACTTTTCAGAATTTAAAAGTGTCAATTACATTCAAAGAATATTTGATATTCCTGTGGCCTTTTGAAGCTGCCCTCAAAAAACGATGATAAAAAGAGAAAGAAAATATGCTTAGAATATATGTTGGGGAAAAAAAATGCATAAGACAAAATAAGCACCTAGTGAATCTTTGTGCCTTAAGTTTGGGGATCCTATTAAAAGATGCAAGGGAGGTTATAAAGTTTGTATCCAGCCAAGTGGTCAGTCTTAGCTGGATAATAACCCAAACATTGCAATACACTTTAAGTGCATGCACAGGCAAGAGAAGTTGGGGAAAAATATAAATGGCCTACACTTGGATCTACTAGAGATGCAATTCCCACTTGACCACAAAGTGTTATTGAGGAAAAAGTAGTGAGGAAAGACAAGTGTCTGTACCAACTTCTCAATCATTTTGAAAATGACTTATCAAAGATTCCAAAAAAAAATGAAATGAAAATAAATTCTAGGGAAGAACGTCTATAGGCCTTGAGACATCTTCTGTAATCCATTGAGCCTGCTATAGGCCTTGAGACATCTTCTGTAATCCAATGTTGGTTTTCTCTTTTTTTTTCGTTCTTTGGAAGTATGGTAAGGTGGGCGGGAAAGCTAAGTGGTCAGAACACTCACTTTCCTCAAGTCAAAGTTAAGCGGCATCGGGTGTGGTTACCACTTGGGTGGGTGACCGTTTGTGCGCCTTGGCTACAATATAGTCCCCCAGTTTACCCAGCTGTAAATGGGTACCTGCCATCTTTAGGATCGGGGAAGGTAAAGCAGCGAGGGAGAGGAGATGGGCGCCGCCCTCAATATGCTGGCCCCTAGAGAAGCTGAGGTCTCTGATGCCTCGCTTCCCTACGACCACATAGTTTACGGAACACCGTTACCCTTACCTTTTATGGTAAGACAATGTTTCATGCTGTCTCTTTAGATTTTTTCAGTTTGTTTCCACCTTTCAGCTAGGAATCCCACAGCCAGAATGCAGCTACCTAAAAGGTTGAGGGGAAAAAACGGCTGCAGATGCATGAATCTCACTGATGGTGAACCTCGGAGCTCTAGCTGAGGAACAAGAGTACAGAGAAAAAAGGAATCACTCTTAATCTTTTGTATTTCTCTATGCCTGTCACACGATCATCTGAACTGGCCAAGACAAGTCTTACAGGGAACAGTAAGAGGAGGGAAACGAAGAGACAGACGGAGAAAATGTTGGGAAGACAACATCAGAGAGTGGACAGGCCTTGGGTGGTCTATGAAACGACCTGCTACGGAGGGCGGAGGACCGTGGGGAGTGGAAGGAGGCTGGTTGCAGAATCATCAGTTGTGCCCCCACGATCCACGGGGACTACGGGACAGGTGAAGGTGAAGGTGAAGGATGCCTGTCTTTACAAAAAAAACAACAACAAAACTTGCAAATTCATCTTCACTTATCTTTTCTTTTATCCCCAATTTATCAAAAGTGATCACACGTGAAGCTCTTTTGCTACTTCCATTTTCTCTCGTGACATCCTCTGAAGTAGGTCTTCTCCACCTAGGTGTCTGTCAACGCCCAAAGAGGAGGGGCTGTATGGGGGGGGGGGGGGGGGGGGCATGAAGGGAACACCTCACAGAGCGGGAAAAATTAGGTCACCCCAAGATGGCGCCAAATGAATTTCCGCTGCTGACAGGTTTCTGTCATGTGGTGTGAGAGTGAGAGAGGAAGACTGGACTACAGCGTGATCATCAGTGTGTGTGTGTGTGTGTGTGTGTGTGTGTGTGTGTGTGTGTGTGTGTGTGTGTGTGTGTATACATTGTGTGTGTGTATGTGTGTGCGTGCGTGCATGCGTGCGTGTATGACAAGGCAACCAGTGCATTCTACTATGACAACAATGCACCAAAACTCAACAGCCAGGATGTGCTATTAGTCTTTTGCGCTATCTTTCTACATTTTTAATACATTCCTAGTAGTAAGGGCTTACCTTGCCTACAGATTCAGGGGGCGTGGTAGCTCAGCGGTCAGAGCGCTCGCTTTCCCCAGGCTAAGGTTAAGCAGCATCGAGCGTTGTTACTAATTGGATAGGTGACGTTTGTGTGCTTTGGCTTCAGTACAGTCCCCCAGTAAAGTGGTGACGGAGAGATGGGCGCCTAACTCAATATGCTGGCCCCTGGAGAAACTGAGGTCTCTAATGCCTCGCTCCCCTACGACCACACAGGTTATGGGACACCTTTACATTTACCTTTTTAAAGATTCTCACGGGGATTCAGGGGGTATAAAGTTCTTTTGTGCATTGTGAGGACTCCCCAAAAGGTTCTGAAATAAACAGCAAAGGGTAACCCATGGAAAATAAAGAAAGGATAAGAAGTCAGTTAATGAGAAGATGAAGAACGTGTGCCATGTTCATCGCTTCTTTAGTAACGCTCAAAGACGTTGCACAGAGGTGAAGTGCAAAAAATAAAACAAAATAACAATATCGAAACTTAAAAAATTACTTTGACAGATGTTTACAAAGGAAAGTCATTTTATGAAGCCAAAGGAGAAAAACTAGTTTGGAAAAACGCTATCATCTTCCATAGCCAACGATTTTGAAACAACAGCAACAACAACAACAACAACAAATACTTCGGTTCTTTTGGTAATCGAAAAATGCGTTAGGTTTCTATAGTTAATTTTGAGGTTTCTTGTGTTAATAATCTAACACATCCTTTGAAAATAGCAGATGTTTATTCATGCATTTATTTCTCTCTATGCGTGCATTGGTTGACTAATCTATTCATTTATACATCTACAGTTTTAAAAGACGCCACGACCAACTGCATAACACAATGATTATAAAGGGATTTAGTCCTAATAGGGGGCTACTTGGCCTATGGAGAACATCTCCAACATTGACTGTCTTTATGCCCTCTTGGCCGAGAGAGTGGGGATGTACTGTGGGCAAGGCATCTCCACTATACTCAAATTTCTGCCCAGTTTCTGAAACAGCAGTTGCCTCCTCTGCTGTTTTGGAGGTCATCGTTGAACACTACGGACAAACAAACAATCCTAATAGGGGACAGGGTAGCTCAGTGGTCAGAGCACTTGCTTTTCCCTAGCCAAGGTTAAGCAGCTTCTAGCATGGTTACCAATTGGATGGCTGACCGTTTGCGTGCCTGAGCTTCATTCAGTACAGTCCTCCAGTTCACCCAGCTGTAAATGGGTACCTGCCCTCTTTAGGGTCAGGGAAGATAAATCAGCGAGGGAAAGGAGATAGGCGCCACCCTCAATATGCTGGCCCCTAGAGAAGCTGAGGTCTCTGATACCTCGCTTGTCTATGACCACTTAGGTTATGGGACACCTTTACCTTCTTTGTTGAATCCTAACATCTTTACTGCCAGCATCTCCTGCTAAATTGAAGGTAGGATATGGTGGACTCCCTGATCACTGTCAGTGCAAACATTTTGTATTTGCATTTTGTACTACTTTATGTCACAGCAGATTTCTCTGCGTGAAATTCGGGCTGCTCTTTCTGGGGAGAGGGCGTCGCCACATGTGCAGCACCTACCCATTTTATTTCTTTTTCCTGCATGCAACTGTATTTGTTTCCCGATCAGAGTGGCTTTTTTCTACAGAATTTGCTAGGGTCAACCCCCTTGTTGCCGTGGATTCTTTTACGTGCGCTAAATAGTGATGGTTAACACACGGGACCTCGGTTTGTCGTCTCATCCGAAAGACTAGAGCCCAGACCACCACCCAGGGTCTAATGGATGGGGAAAAAGGTTTGGGCCCAAACGGGGTACGAACCACCGCACACTCCGACCCGGACTTTTTGTTTTCTAGGCGAGGAGCGTTACCACCTAAACCACCGATCCACACATGTCTTCTGTATCTCACAGTCCTGTGTGCAAAACTTGTCTGAAAACTTACTGTCCTTTTTGCAAAACCTGCCTGTAAACTCATTGTCCTTTGTGCAAAACCTGCCTGTAAACTTACTGTCCTTAATGCAGAGCCTGTCTATTGCTCACTGTGCAAAACTTGTATGTAACTCACTGATCTTTGTGCAAAACCTGTGTGTAGCCCCTTCTTTTTGTGCAAAACCTGTGTGTAGGTCACTGATCTATGTGCATACATGCAGGCAGCAGATCGTGACTATACTCCTATTTCATTCAGTGTGTGCCCACGTGGGGATGTCAGGGAGTCTGTCAGTATAAATAACTCCCCCACCTCCTGCAAATTCTGTGCAAGGAATTCCCTCTTGTCTATCCCTCTCTTTCTTGTTTGTTGCCTTGTTCTTTTTTCTTCCTTCCTCTCCGTCTTGTCTATTTTCTGCCGTCATTGTCCATTCTCTTGCCTCTTTGTCCACCATAAAAAACTTAAAAACTAACAATTCTCTCCCACACTGAAGTCAGATGCGCTGGGTCTGACTTGTTACATGCTTAACAGCAGTGCAATGCATTTTTTGCTCATATGACATGACAGATAAACAATAGCTGCTGTCTGAACATTCGACAAAGAAGAAGGGTTCACATTGAGTGGGCTGTGGCAAACCCTAAAACCCAACATACAGCCTAGACTCAGTGTAACAAGTCCAGTCATTGAAGAGGCGTCTTCGAACTGTAAAATTTGACAGTGGTAATTAAGCTTGGGGACGAGATACTTCAGGTCAGAGCACCGCTTTCCCCAAGCCAAGGTTAAGGAGCATCGAACATCGTTACCAAGTGATTGGTGACCGTTTGCAACCCTTGGCTTCAGTA
>CM060330.1:43676056-43678556 GCA_030674155.1 Stramonita haemastoma
TCTCTCTCTCTCTCCTCTCTCTCTCTCCTCTCTCTCTCTCTGTGCTGCTCCTCTCTCTGAGCGCTCTCTCTCTCTCTGTGCTGCTCTCTCTCTCTCTCTCTCTCTCTCTCTCCTCTCCTCTCTCTCTCTCTCTCTCTCTCTCTCTCTCTCTCTTCTCCTCTCCCTCTCTCTCTCTCTCTCTGTGTGCTCACGACTCACAAGACTTCAACTTTGTTGCATTGTTCTTTCAGATCATGCTGATCAATTGTGTCTACTATATTACAAGATCACATAAAAGCAATGAACCAAACCTATGTCAATGGTTTGATTTAATTATTGTTTTTTTGTTAACTGACTGATTTAAATGAAAAGGAAATTACTGCATTTGTAGTGTGATTTTCCCACCATTCCTGATCATTAAATCTGCGTTCACACACACACACACACACCACACCACACGGGATAGCCTCGTGGTCAGAAAATTGCGCTGCAATTTGACAACCCGGGTTCGTTCCGTTCGAGGGATTTTTTCCCCTGTCCTGACTCCCCTCTCCCCAAAAATCTTCCGGATGAGACTATAAACCAGGCCCCATGTGCGATTGCACAGAAAATCACAGAAAATCGTAAGAGTAGGCCATTGTGTGCTGGTGGGAATAGATGACAAGTTAACAAAACTGCATACACTCGGGGACTGGATGTAAAAAAGCACAAGAGTGCTTATTCCATTATCCTCGATATACAAGAGTAAATAAACACATCGATATATAAGAGTAAATAAATACATGAAATAAACACACACACGCCATAACACAACACCCCTTCGTGAGTTTTGCCTAGTCAAGCCAAAGGAAGTCGGGGAATGTGTTATCTTCACAAACAGATTATATATATATATATTTATGTGTTGTTGTAATGTGTGTGTGTGTGTGTGTGTGTGTGTGTGTGTGTGTGTGTGTGTGTGTGTGTGTGTGTGTGTGTGTGTGTGTGTGTGTGTGTGTATAATTATGACTGCTACCTTCACGTGGGTTTGGCCAACATTAGAGTGTGTTGTGTCTGTAGTGTGTGTTGTTTCAGTTATGTTTTGTGTCTGTAGTGTGTTGTGTCTGTGTGTGTGTTGTGTTGTTGTAGTGTGTTGTATCTGTTGTGTGTTGTGTCTGTACTGTGTTGTATCTGTGTGTGTGTTGTGTCTATAGTGTGTTGTGTCTGCAGTGTGTTGTGTCTGTAGTGTTTTGTGTCTGTACTAGTGTTGTATCTGTAGTGTGTTGTGTCTAGAGTGTGTTGTGTCTGTAGTGTGTTGTGTCATGCAGTGTTTTGTGTCTGTATGTGTTGTGTCTGTTGTGTGTTGTGTCTGTTGTAGTGTGTTGTATCTGTATGTGTTGTGTCTGCAGTGTATAGTGTCTGTGCTCTGAGCCCAACCAGGAACACTTTCCTCCCACAATGACTAAGGGATCTGTTTTCCCTTTTTGACTGTAGGCTTAGACATCCTTTATTTCTGTTGATACTTCTTCTTCTTGTTGTTTTTTCTTTGTCTTCTTCTTCTTTGTCTTCTTGTTCTTGTTCTTGTTCTTGTTCTTCTTCTTCTTCTTCTTCTTCTTCTTCTTCTTCTTCTTCTTCTTCTTCTTCTTCTTCTTCTTCTTCTTCCATTCTTCTTCTTCGCTCTTCTTCTTCTTCTTCGTATTCTTCTTCTTCTTCTTCTTCTTCTTCTTCTTCTTCTTCTTCTTTTAGTTCTTCTTCTTCGCAGTTCTTCTTCTTCTTCGCAATTCTTCTTCGCAGTTCTTCTTCGCATTCTTCTTCGCAATTCTTCTTCTTCGCAGTTCTTCTTCTTCTTCTCAGTTCTTCTTCTTCTTCTTCGCAGTTCTTCTTCTTCTTCTTCGCAGTTCTTCTTCTTCTTCTTTCTTCTTCTTCTTCTTCTTCGCATTCTTCTTCTTCTTCTTCTTCTTCTTCGCAATTCTTCTTCTTCTTCTTCTTCGCAATTCTTCTTCTTCTTCGCAATTCTTCTTCCGCAATTCTTCTTCGCAATTCTTCTTAACGTGTGGCAAGGTATTCTGCGTGCACTGGTACACAGTTTATAGTCTCATCCAAAGGATTGTGGGTAGGAAGGAGGTATGAGTTGTGGTGGTGATGGTGATGATAAATGTTGCTTTTTTATAGCAAAGTAAGTAACTCACGAGAACAGTAAGAAAGAAACTAAGAAACAAAAACAGAAATCAAAACTACATCATGAAAACAAAACGTTTGAATGAAAGAAAGAAGCAGGGAAGCAAGGTAGGGAAATAGAAAAGAAAAAAAAGAAAGAAAACAACAACAACACAACTGTGTAAACAACTTTTAGATGTAACTTCCTCATTCAAACAATAACACAGCAGCACAACAACAACAACAACAAGACAGCAGCCGCAAAAACAACAACAACCAAAACAATAACAAGATAAAAGTAAACAAAGAAACCAAGGAACAAAACAAACTTTAGGTGATAAGAGTGAAGGTTTCTTTTTCAAATGGGGGGGGGGGGGGGTGTTTG
>CM060330.1:43688556-43696056 GCA_030674155.1 Stramonita haemastoma
GAATAAGGACACTATATATGATAAGGTAATAAAAATGCACTCGATCAGAAGACAAAAATCAGAAGTCACAATAAAAGATTTTGATAATGAAAGAATAGAAAATGTTAATAGGTAAAGAGCAAACAAGAGAAGAGAATAAACAACTGAAAACATCAATCCACCACCATCTGTCAAAAATTATACATGTGACATAAATCATACATTTGGATAAAAGGGGAAAAAATTTTTTTAAACTAATATCCTTTTTGGGAGGGGGGGGGAGAATACTGCCAATAAAAAATATAAATAAAATCAACAATTATAATGATCCAAATACCAAAAGTAAGGAACCATACCAAGTATCAAACAACGGGGCAAGAAATTAACACAGAGAAACAATATTAAGGTAAATGTTATAAAGTCACTGATTCAGAAACGAAAATGAGAAGTAAGAATCAATGATGATTTTGAGTTGAATAAAGAAAGCAAGAAAAACAAAGAAAAACAAAAACAACAAAACAAAACAAGAAAGGGCGCAATAATTAAGAGTAAACATGAAAATATGATGAGGTTAATATGACTGAAAGCATCAATCTACCACCATCTAACATCAAATAAGTCCATAAAACAAATTTTGATAAAGGGGAGAAAGAACAACAACAACAAAGGGAAGAATACGACAGAGATACAATATTAAGGGAATGTTATAAAAAGGCACTCATTCAGAACAAAATATGGAGTAAGAATCAATGATTATTTTGATTTGGATGATAAAACAAAAAAAAAACAAACAAACAAAAAAACAAATAAACAAACAAAAACAAAACACACCACAACACACACACACACACACACACACACACACACACACACACACCACACAACACACACACACACACACACACACAAAAGGCGCTATGATTAAAGAGCAAAACATGAGAACATGATGAGGTTGAATGACTGGGAAAAAATCAATCTACACCCATCTGTCATCAAAATAGTCCATACAACATAAGTTTGATAAAAGGGGGGAAAGAACAACAACACAAACCCAACTCACACACACACACTCACACACACATACACACACACACACACACACACACACACACACACACACACACACACACACACACACACAACACACACACACACACACACACACACACACAAAAGGGCGCAATAATTAAAGAGCAAACAGAGAATATGATGAGGCTAATGACTGAAAACATCAATCCACCACCATCTAGCATCAAATATGTCTCATAAAAACTAAGTTTTGATTAAAGGGGAGAAGACAACAACAACAAAAAAACCCAACTCTCACACACACACACACCACACACACACACACACACAACACACCACCACACACACACACACACTCTCTCTCTCACACACTCTCATCTCTCTCTCTCTCTCTCTCTCCTCTCTCTCTCTCCTCTCTCTCTCTCTCTCTCTCTCTCCTCTCTCCACACACACACACACACACACACACACACACCACACACACACACACACACACACACACACACGCACACGCGCGCACACAGAGGGAGGGAGGAGGAGAAGGGGAGAAGGAGAAGGGGATATAATTGGTTTATTATTTTTTGGTGCATCAAGTGGATTAGAAGGTGAATTTTGAAGGTTGTCATGATTGATGCTCTTTAATTGAATCGGGAAGGGAGTTCCACAGCACAGGGCCCTGAGTATAGTAAACTAGATTTAAACAAGTTATTCTTGGGATTGGGACACTTGGCTTTTCAGTATTTCTGGAATGATTCATTGCGAACTTATCTCTTAAGGATGTGGGGACAGCTCCTTGCCATTATCTTAAACATAAAAATGTCTTTGTTATATTTTAGTCTTTGTTGTAGGGGGAGAATATTTAACTGGGTATAATCCACTTCAAATAAAGTTGTTTTCTTCAGGAGGATAAGTTTGAGAGCACGTTTATACAGACTTAGTAACGGTTTCATAGTGTTTGCACTGGCAGAATCCCATAGGGTTGAGGCATAGTCTATTGAGGATTGTATGTAAGCTTGGAAGAATAATTTCCTTGAATTGTGGTCAAGGAAATGTTTAATTTTAGTCAACTGGTATACTCTTTGGGACAAATATTTGCATAGATGAGATATGTGGTAGAACCAGCTGAGATTTTCATCTATTGTTACTCCTAGAACTTTGTGATGAGAGGTTTGTTCAATTGCTTCCTTTCTTATATGGATTGGAAACTGTTTATGAGGTAAATTTTGTCGCTTTGTCTGGTGGTGATAAGCATGCATTTTGTTTTTTTGGGGTGAATAGACATATGGTTCAGTTCTGTCATTTGACAAGATCATTGCAGCTTTGTTGTAATATGGTTGCAAGAGAGTTAATGTCGTTATGGCTTGTATGTATGGTTGTATCATCAGCAAATAGTTCACATTTAGATTTGATAAGTAGAGGAAGGTCATTTATGTATAAGGAAAAGAGAATAGGTCCTAGTATAGATCCCTGTGGTACTCCATAATGAATGGGTTTTAGATTGGATGTGGATGTATTTGTTGAGACACACTGTTGTCTGTTTTTAAGATAAGAAGCAAGTAGTTCTAGACTATCTGATGATAGATTGTACAGTTCTAGCTTTCTGATGAGGAGTGTGTGGTCAATTGTATCAAATGCTTTTTTGAAATCTACAAATAATACTCCACAAAATTTGTTTTCATTAATGTTTGATAGCCAATTGTCTATGAGACTAGTCAGTGCAGTATGACATGAGTGATTTTGTCTGAATCCTGATTGATTAGGGTGAAGAAGGTCGTTAGTGTCTATATGACGGACTAAGTGTTTATTTATATGTTTTTCCAGGGGTTTTGAAAGGAGGGATATAATAGAGATTGGCCTATAATTTGAGGGATCTGAAGTGTCACCAGATTTGTGGATGGGGATTACTTTAGCAGTTTTGAAGGCATTGGGGAAATAGTTCTTTTCAAGACATTGGTTATATACATATGTTAGGGTGTCTGTGATAACTGGAGCTGACAGTTTCAGAATTCTGCTGTCTATTCCATCAAGACCTCGTGTCCTTGATTGTTTGAGGTGAATTAAATAATTATAGACCTCAAAAACTGAAATGAATGGTATGTGAAGTTTTGACGGAATATGCTTGTCTTGGCAGTATTGTCTTAATGTGTTGAGGTTATTGGATTTTGAATCATCATTGTTAACAACGTTAGTAGAGACGTTTATGAAATGATTGTTGAGTTGTTCAGCAGTACAATCTTTGATTACATTTGATTTGGAAGATGATTGTTTCTTTTTAATTGATTTATGGCCTCCAAATAATTTTTGAGTTTTGTTTGGAAGACAGTAAATCTTGGAAATATTTCTTTTTTTCTTGACGTTTCTGTGAGTTTATGGCGTTTCGTAATCTATTTGACTCTTCATGATATTTATGTTTTTTTAATAAATCTCTAAGATAACATGCTTCTTCTAGTTCTTTTGTAATCCAAGGCGGTTTGGGGACATGTTTGACCCTTATGGTTTTAAGTGGAGCATGTTTGTTGTAGATTTCAGTGAAGGTTTTTATCCAGAATTCAATGGCCCTGTCTGGATCAGTAATGTTTAATGTTTCTGAGAGCATAGAGTTACTTAGATCAAGAAGGAAAAGCTGTTCATTAAATTTTGCAAAAGAACGATATGTTATGGTTTTATGTCCAGGTTTGGGAATTTTTGCTCCTTTTTTTGACCATGTAGTACAGACTGGGTAGTGATCGCTGCAGTTATAGACAGGGACACATGTTTCTATGATGTTTTTGGGATTTGATACGTAGATGTGATCAATTATTGTGCTTGAATTTGGTGTGACTCTCGTGGGTAAACTAACTAGTTGGTGAAGGTTGAATGAATTAGTAATTTGCGTCCCATATATTATTTACTTTTGTTAAATCAATATTAAAATCACCTAGTAGTATTACTTCCCTGGATTCTAATAGAACTACATTCATCATTTCGTCAAACTTGTCTATCCAATTTTTTCTTTCCGCTGGATTCCTATAGCAAATCCCATTGCAATAGGTGGTGAACCTTTCATGGAGATTTCAAACCAGACAGATTCTACATCACAATGTTCAAGATGAATGAGACGCTTGAATGTTATAGATTCACTAATGTATATGATGATTCCTGTTTCTTTTTGCCTTTGTGGATCCTTTCGTATGATTTTATATCCTGGGATATATAAATCAGTGTCTACTATGTGCTTCGAGAGTCTTGATTCAGATAGCCCTAGTATGTGAAATGGTTTGCCATGGTTTCTAATAAGTGTTGATATGTCTTCAATTTTATTGACTGCATGATTTATATTTAAGTGACAAATTCGTAGGCCTTCCTTAGAGGGCCACGTGTTGTGTCTTGAATGCATCAGTTGTGTTGGTTTTTGCTGGAGATGTGATAATGTGTCCTAAGACAAGAAAAGGTGAAAATCAATTAGAGATGAATAGGAATAAAGGGTAGTGGGCACTCAATAGGGGTAAGGATGAAAGTAAGAAAAAAAGTGAAAAAACTAGACTGATTTTAGTTGCTCGATGTGATAATGTGTGTAAAAACTGGAAGGTGACAATCAATGAGAGATAATTAGGAATAAAGGGGAGTGGGCACTCATAGGAGGAAGGATGAAATGTTGGAAAGAAAGGGGAAAAAAGACAAAAGACTGCTTTCAAGTTGCTCAGAAAAATACACCAACAGTGTATATAAATATAGATCTATATAACCCAATCCAACCAACAACAATGTAATGTAGCAACAGGAAGGGTGAAAAATCTATTTTATATGGAATAAAGGGGATGGGAGTGGGGCACTCAATTAGGGGTATGATGTAATGTAAGAAGAGAAAAAAAAAATTCAATAGTTAGAAAAACAGCGATTGATCAGTAGTAACTGTAAGAAGAAAAAAAAAATTCAATAGTTACTCAGAGACACACAGACACAATCAAACTAACAACAATATAAAATGGCCAATATAAGAGACAAAAACAAACAAAACAAGACAAAAACAAAAAGAAAATGTATATGAGCTGTGGGTGGTCCAATAATACACACACTTCTGAAGGTGACTTATTCGTTTCACTGGTGATTTGGTGATAAATGTCACAAGATTCGATTATCACGCACTCCACAGTTGGGTGAATCACCGATGCCCAATCACCAAGTTGAACACACTTTGTCCAGTGACTGTCAAGGTCCCTCAGCAACAATCAGGGAGAATTCCTCCTAGTGCTCACATTCACAATGTTTCTGCTTGCGTTGTTGCACACGAATGAATGTCTTTGCAAGAACGAAGATAATTTGGAGCACTGGGAGAGTGATTCATACACAGGTGTGTATGCACACAAGTCTGTTCAATGTCACAACCTGAAAACAGCGATTGATCAGTAGTAACTGGCACAGCACACATAAACCAGACGGTCTGATCCCTCCTGGGATGGAGATTGCAATGTCCTTGACAGGCATCCTTCACCATTATAAGTCAAAAACAAAACAAAAAACCCACATTAATCAATAGGCTAACATTAAATCAACTCTCAGAAGGAACACCCACCCACCCACACTCACATACGCACACACTCAAGGGGAACAATTAGCTGAGCAGAGTTTTTCACAAGAGGCCCAGATAACAGAGGAACAGAAATTTCACAAGAGGCCCGGATAAATAAAACAGTAACAAGAATTAACAGGATGTACAGTAAACCATACAACAATTTCAGGAGATACCACAAGACAAATGAAAGCAAGAGCCTTCCCCCCAGGAAAAAATTAAACAAACAAACAACAGCAAAAAAAACTACTTAAGCAAGAAAAAACAGCAACAAACAAACAAACAAACAAAAACAAAAAACAACAACAAAGAAACAAAACAAAATATCCAACGGGGTGTAGTGTGGTTCATTATTTTTGATGCATCAAATGGATTAGAATTTGAGTTTTGAAGGTTGTTAATGATTGATGCTGTTTCATAGTATCGGGAAGGGAGTGCCACAGCACAGGGCCTGAGTATAGTAAACTATATTTGCACAAGTCTATTCTTGGGATTGGGACACTTGGCTTTTCAGTATTTCTGGAATGATTCATTGGGAACTTAAGGATGTGGGGACAGCTCCTGCCATTATCTTAAACATGATGATGCCTTTGTTATATTTTAGTTTTTGTTGTAGGGGGAGAATACTTAATTGAGTGTAATCCACTTCTAGTAAGGTTGTTTTCTTCAGAAGGACAAGTTTGAGAGCACGTTTAAACAGACGGTTTCATTTAACGATTTCATAGTGTTTGCACTGGGAGAATCCCAAAGGGTTGAGGCATAGTCTATTGAGGATTCTATGTAAGCTTGAAAGAATAATTTCCTTGAATGGGAGTCAAGAAAATATTTTAATTTTAGTCAACTGGTATACTCTTTGTGACAAGTATTTGCTTAGATGAGATATGTGGTAGAACCAGCTGAGATTTTCATCGATTGTTACTCCTAGAACTTTGTGATGAGAGGTTTGTTCGATTGCTTCCTTTTTTTATATGGATTGGAAACTGGATATGAGATAAATTTTATCTCCTTTGTCTGGTGGTGATATGCATGAATTTTGTTTTTTGGGGGTGAATAGACATGTGGTTCAGTTCTGTCAATCTGACAAGATCATAAGGGCTTTGTTGTAATACGGTTGCAAGAGTCAGTTTCATTATAGCTCGTATGTAAGGTTGTGTCGTCAGCAAATAGTTCACATTAATTTTGGATTTTATATGTAGAGGAAAGTCATTTATGTATAATGAAGAGAGAATCGGTCCTAGTATAAATCCCTGTGGTACTCCATAATGAATGGGTTTTAGTTTGAATGTGGATGTAGTGTTGAGACACACTGTTGTCTGTTTTTAAGAAAAGAAGCTAGATCTAGTAGTTTTAGACTATTTGACGATAGATTATAGGGGTGTAGCTTTCTGATGAGAAGTGTGTGTGTGGTCAATTGTATCAAATGCATTTTAGTTTATATCTACAAATAGTACTCCAGAGAGAGAGAGAGAGAGAGAGAGAGAGAGAGAGAGAGAGAGAGAGAGAGAGAGAGAGAGAGAGAGAGAGAGAGAGAAGCACATAGACTGAAAGACAAACACACAGACACACAATCAGGAACCGGATTTGGAGGGGGAGGGGGAGGGAAGGTGAGAGAAAAAGGGGAGGGAATAAAAACAAAAACAAAAAAAAGAAAGAAAAAAAGGAAGAAAAAGGAAAACAGACGGAGGGGGGGGGGGGGGGGGGGGGGGGGGCGCATAAGCGAGACAACTCGCGCAGTCAATATGGGAATGATTTCCCCTGATTCGCTGCGCGCCTAATGTTTCCCAGCTGCCTTTGCGCTTGCCGTTGGCTCTGCTGGGCTCTGGCTCCGGCTTCAAACGAGGCTCTGTCGTCTGCTGGCTGCAGCTGTTGCAATGGATGAGAACAGAACGGGTGCTGACAATGATTCGATTAAAACGATTCTTCTTCACTTTCCCCCTCTCTCT
>CM060330.1:43716056-43717364 GCA_030674155.1 Stramonita haemastoma
GGAGAGAGAGAGAGAGAGAGAGAGAGGAGAGAGAGAGAGGAGAGAGAGAGAGGAGAGAGATTAATTCTGTTATGTCGAGGATAATGGAATAAGCACTCGTGTTTCTTTTTTTTTAAACATCCATTTCCAGTGTGTATGCAGTTTTTTATGTGTAAATTTTGTCATCCGTTCCCACCGGCACACAATGGCCTACTCTTTCGAAAGGCGGAACGGGTTTTAGCGTGTGCTCAAGATGTTCTGTGTACGTTCGCACGTTCGATTTATAGTTTATATAAAATAATAAATAAATAAAGCCTCATCCGGAAGGGGGGGCGAGAGAAGAGAGAGAGAGAGAAAAGAGAGAGAGAGAGAGAGAGAGAGAGAGAGAGAGAGAGAGAGAGAGAGAGAGAGAGAGAGAGAGAGAGAGAGGTTTATTGATCTTTTCTTCTATTTCATTTCAATAAAGTTTTGCTATGCACAAACAGGGCGGAAAAAATATACCAAACATAAACAGCTTTTGTCATGAAGTGAATTCTTCGGCTGGAAACTAACACTCAAAGAAATCTGCCCTGACTTAATTAAAGTGGTATAATACAAATACAAGTATGAATTATACAATTTGCGCTCACGTTTAATGCTGTTCCGCTTTTCGAAAGAGTAGGCCATTGTTATAAAACAGCATACACACGAGAATAAGATGTGAAAAAGCACATGAGAGCTTATTCCATTATCTTCGATATAAATAGATTAAAAAAAGAGAGGATAGATAGATAGATAGATAGATAGATAGATAGATAGATAGATAGATAGATAGATAGATAGATAGATAGATAGATAGATAGATAAATAAATAAATAAATAAATAAATACAACTCAACTGTGAGCAATATCCAGGAACAGTTCAGTTCCATAAAGGTAAAGGTGTTCCATGACCTAGGTGGTCGTAGGGGAGCGAGGCATCAGAGACCTCAGCTTCTCTAGGGGCCAGCATATTGAGGGCGGCGCCCATCTCCTCTCACTCGCTGCTTTAACTTCCCTGACCCTAAAGAGGGCAGGTACCCATTTACAGCTGGGGGAACAGGGCAGTCAGCTAGTCAGCCTGGCTACTGAAGCCAAGGCGCGCAAAACGGTCACCCATCCACTCGGTAACCACGCTCGATGCTGCTTAACCTTGGCTGGGGGAAATCGAGTGCTCTGACCACTGAACTATCCTATCTTCAACACCAATGGCTGAAAAAAATCCCCCCAAAACCCTGAATGATTCATGCCGAAATAGACTAGAGAGAATTCTCTCTCTCTCACACACACGTCACACACATATAATTATAT
>CM060330.1:43727464-43729964 GCA_030674155.1 Stramonita haemastoma
AGGAAATGGAAAGTAAAACAAAATTGTGTATTGTGAAAAATTCAGTTGTTATTTCTTATTTTAGAGGACTTAACAATTGTTAGCCTTCACCTTCACCTTTACCTGTCCCGTAGTCCCGCGGACCGTGGGGGCACAACTGAAGATTTTGCAACCAGCTTCCTCCACTCCCCAACGGTCCTCCGTCCTCCGTAGCACATCGTTCCACCCAAGACGATTTTCAAGTGCATCAGCCATTCTTCTTTCTAAGAAGACGTTGAAGAGGGTGGGAGAGAGCAGACATCCTTGGCGTACTCCAATAATTGCAGTTCGGGACCAATCTCCTATGTTGTTGTTATAGTAGACTGCGCTCAACGCCTGGGCTTTATCCCAGTTCTTGATTAATTAAACCATTGACGCTGGGGGGCAACAACAAAGTGAGAGGCTGTATGATCAGTTGCTGTCCCACTCATGGAATTCCACTTTACAGCTTAGTCTTTAGTGCTCGACTATGACTCTCTGACCAGGAGGCTTGACTTGCACAGTCCTTATGTGCTGCAGCTCTGGGGGCTAGTTGACCTTTGGAGAACATCTCCAACGCTGACTGTCCTTATGCCCTCTTGACGAGAGAGTAGGGATGTACTGTGGGCAAGGCATCTCCACTATAATCAAATTTCTTCCCAGTTTCCGAAACAGCAACTGCCTCCTCTGCTGTTTTGGAGGTCATATTCGAACACGACGGACAAACAGACAGTAGACTGTGCTGGTTGCCTTGTTATTCAGGCATTCTGAGGCTCTGAGCAGGTTGGCATTGATGTTATACAACCTCATGGTTGCCCACAGAGCTGCATGCCAGACTACACATGTGTATAAAGAATTCGAATCTATAATACATCTCGTTTATTCCTTCGTGTGTTTATTCTTTGATGTATCAGTGTATTCGTGCACTTAAGATGTGCTTCTCTAAAGTTGGAATGTGTCTGTGGGTTAAGGCACACACTATTTGAAGTTATCTTGCAATGGTTAATTAAACCAATAATTATATGGAAAGGAGCTTTCTTGTGTCTTTTCGAGATAATGATTCGTATCAATATGCCTGTCAGTATTGTAAATGCCCTTCATGGGATGATTAAAGCGTTTTTGACTTGACTTGACTTGACATGGTTTAGTCAAGTCAAGTCAAGTCAAAAACACTTTAATCATCCCTGAAGGGCAATTACAATACTGACAGGCATATTGATACAAATCATAATCAAACACACGAAGTAGCTACATTTCTTATTTGTTCAAACATTATATAATTTCAAATAAAATGTCACAAACATTCACACTCTACGCGCGCATGCTTGCACACACGCAAACACACGCATACACACACACCAATGTTTAGATACAATGTTCTTTATGCCTGTCAGTATTGTAATTGCCCTTTATGGGCTGATTAAAGTGTTTTTGACTTGACTTGACTTGACTTGACTTAACTTGAAGGTCAGCGGGCAGACAGACCTGCGGAGAATTCAAAAAGAAGAGGCCAGACATTATCATCCCGCCCAGTGAGGGAACGCTGAGGAAAAACTCGGAGAGAAGTTGGGCTTTTGTCACACTGAGAGAGAGAGAGAGAGAGAGACACTGACACTGACACTGACACAGTTTTATTGTCCATTCAACATTACAGCCCTGTAGACAAGGGGGATAACAAGTTCAGTTTTGTGTAACATAATAATAGTCAGTCTTCAAATATTCCTCTCGCTCCGCACTTAGCTGTACAACTAAACAAGTTCCTTTTCCACTCACATCTCTCTCTCTCTCTTCTCTCTCTCTCTCTCTCTCTCTCTCTCTTCCTCTCTCTCTATCTCTCTCTCTCTCTCTCTCTCTTCTCTCTCGCACGTATGCACGCACGCACGCACGCACGCACGCATAGGATCTATGATGGACCATCCGGGAACTAAAGATTCTGTTCCATTATCTTTTTTCTGATATTCATTGCTTCGCCGATAAATTTAGCTAAGCTTTTTATTCTCACTTCGTTGCTGTCAGAAAGCATATTAGTAACAGAATTAATATCAGTGGTGCCTGTAAGGACATTTAGTGTTTCACAGTTTCTGCGTTTTTCAGAGTACGCCACACAGTTGAAGAGAAAGTGAGCTTCATCTTCTGTGGCATTTTGGCATGAAGGGCACATACTATCATTAGAGTTCTCTTCACTTGAAAACCATTGCTTACAATTTTTAAGGCCACTAACTCTCAGCCGAAATCTAGTTAGGCTGATCTTGCACCATTTGTTGGTTAGAAAAGACAAATAATTCTCTGTTTGGAATACGCTCTTAAACGAGCTGTACCACCTGTATTTGTCATTATTCACTATTTCCGAATGCCAATTCTGTTTATAACATGAAATAAGTCTATCTTTAAATTCATTTATAAAACTATATTCACATCCTACACCTTGACTCAGCCACACAATACCAAATCCATTCTCACATAAAGTTTTCTGTACATTAGACACCCAATTGTGTCGACCAGT
>CM060330.1:43734964-43739752 GCA_030674155.1 Stramonita haemastoma
CAGCTGATCTTTTCTTTTCATATTATCATCAGCAAATTTTCAGCCTGAGGAAGCTTTTGCTATTTTTCTTTTTTGACAAAAGGAGATGAAGCTGAACACAGTTTTGTTTGTATGAATATATAAAATATAATGTATATCTATATATAATGTATATATCTTTATTTATTTATCTATTTATTTATCAATTTGTTGGAGAAAAACAGTAGCAGGTGATCAGTTACAATTTTATTTATCATCATAAAAAAAGATTTTTGTGGATAATTGGAAACACACACACATAATATAATATAATATAATATAATATAATATAATATAATATAATATAATATAATATAATATAATATAATATAATATAATATAATATAATATAATGTAATGTAATGTAATGTAATCTAATGTAATGTAATGTAATGTAATGTAATATAATATAATATAATATAATATAATATAATATAATATAATATAATATAATATAATATAATATAATATAATATAATATAATATAATATTTGTGTGTGTGATCAAATGCTTTTTTTCTGCGAGTGTGTTCTTGAGATTATGTATGTCGCTCTAAGGAGAGAGAGAGAGAGAGAGGAGAGAGAGAGAGAGAGAGAGAGAGTCTTCATGCCCAAAGAGCGGAATAATTTACGTGTGTATAAACATAAAGTGGTGTGTGTGTGTGTGTGTGTGTGTGTGTGTGTGCGTGGCGTGTGCGTGTGTGTGCGTGCGTGGTGTGTGCGTGCATGCTCGCGTGCGCATGTGTGTGTAAAGGTCAAACAATACACGATATGCCTTCTGCACTGTATCTAAAAATCGGTATCACATAGATGTACCGTCAATATGCTGATATATTATATGCACAAGTGTGATGAATACTTTGCCACTGTCAAGGGCTTTGGGATATATAGTCTAGGGAGGAAATACCTATAAAGTTGCAAGAGTGCGGCGATTGTGATTGAAATAATAATCATATGGATAGTGATAGAAATAATAATCATATCCATAGAAATGAGAATCACATTTCACTGGTGTTGTTAATCATTATTGTAATTTTTACTGTTATTATTATATTAACTGTATTACTATCATTTTTTTATTATCATTACTCTTTACCGTTATTATTATTATTATTATTATTATTATTATTATTTTATTTATTTTATTTTTTTAATCATTATTAATTATTATCATCATCATCATTGTTGTTCTTGTTGTTACTACCACCGACATTAATAATTATTTCAGCATCACCTTCACAGAAATTTTATTACTGTTCTGTAATTAATTTTACAAAAAAGGTTTAGATCTCCCATAAAAATTAACGCAAAAATTGTTGAATCAACAACTGTAAACTTTACAGCTTGTTTTTCGTGCTGGCTTTCAGTGGCAACATCCTATTAATTTCATGTTGGATTCCAGTTCCTCTAACAGCCTATTAAATTCATCTTTTATTTCGATTTTGTGTGTGTGTGTTTTTAAAGACATATTAGTGTCTATGATTTCAGTTCTTATTCCACGTTTTTCAAGAAAAGAGGGAAAGAAGAAAGGAAGGAAGGAAGGAAGGAAAGTGGAAAAAAAAGTAACAACAAAGAAAGAAAGGAAGGAAGGAAAGAAGGAAGGAAGGAAGAAGAGGATGGGAAAACCGACAACAAAGAAAGCAAGGAATGAAAGAAAAGAGCTGAAAAAAAGGGAAAACAGGACTGGAGAAGAACGATAACACACACACACACACACACACACACACACACACACACACACGTACACACACACACACACGTACACACTTACACACACACACACGTACACACACACACACACACACACACACACACACACACACACACACACACACAACACCGTATATACACACACACATACATACATATAAAAGATCTCAAATGACAAACGTAGCAGCCATGGAGAGAGAAAACCAACAGTGAGGACAGAGAAGACAAACTAACCCAAACCATACCGACACCCATGAAAAAAGACCGGAGCACTGGCTGCATAAGCCTTGACAAGCGCCGAGAAAATAGACAACAAGGCTTCCATCGCCGAACTAGACCTAACAAGAGGTCAAACCTACGTAGGCGCTAGCTAACACGTGCACGATATAAAAGAGAGGGGGGGGCGGGGGGGGTGAAGGAGAGATCTATATAAAAAAAAAATTCCTGCTGGATTTGGGAAGGTAAAAGTTAAAAAAAAAAATCTCTTCTCTCTCTCTCTCTCTCTCTCTCTCTCTCTCTCTCTCTCTCTCTCTCTCTCTCTCCCCACAAAACATACTTGCACTGGCAGTGAATTCATAGGGCAGGAGCCGGGGTAGTTGGTATTGACTCACCAAATAGTCGGCAGCCCCCAAACCTGAGCTCCGTAGTTTGCTGATTCAAGGTGCTAAGGAGTTGGAAAGCGATTCGCTTGCGTGTATCAAAAGTGATCGCCTTACTTATCAATCCTACCAGGCTTGTCACTTGCTGTTCAAGTGCAGACTCTCTCCTTCTAAGCACTTACCCCCCTGGCACCACTACCACCACCACCACCACCACCCACCCACCCCAAACACTTTGGAGGGTTCGGTTCTCTTTGCAAAGCACTTAAAAGCCCAAACCATACCATACCCAGTTTGGGATGGAAGAGGCTGGCCGGTTCAAATCGGCCTGATCCCAAAATCTTTGTCTTTTCCCAGTTCAGTCCTCCGCTGTCCTCTTCTCCTCCTTCCCCTCCCTCTCTCTCTCTCTGTCTTTCTCTCTGTCAGTGAGTTACCAATCCCTCCCTCCTCCCCTCCCACCCTCTAATCCCGGAGTGCCAATCTTTTCCGTTTCGTCAAGTCGTCTTCCTGCGCGGGTGATTCACTTAAGAGACGCATTCGTCTTGTTCCTTCATGGCGGCTCCACGCTGAAATCCTCCATTAATTTATTCACCCATCCCTGCCTTGCCCCCGTCCCTCTCTGACGTGGGGGGGGGCGGGGTGAAGCCTCGCGGAGTGCCCCCGAGCAGGAAGAGCATCCAGCCAGCGACAACAGCTTTCTTCCTTTTCATTGGTTGGGGCGCGGGTGAAGGGGCGGAGTCAATCCATATTTGGTAAATAAAGAGGCGTGGTTTTGTCCAACAGGCGGTGCTTGTCAAAGGTTGCCTAGCGAACCAACACCGGCAGGGAGATTGAGGACGGCGCATGCTTATTCGGCGGCCCGGAGAGTGGTGCGGGCATACACTGACTGTACTGCTGCTGTCTCCAGTCCACGGCTGTCGGGGGCTGCAAAGCTTGAAGCGTCAATTCTAAAGACAACAACATCAAGTTAGCCAAGAAAACAAGACAGTGCAAGTTACGGCAAACCTGCCTTCTGCTTGAGAACACCCACAGACTGCAAAGTGTTTATGCCGACAATGCAACAGTCAGGCGACATGCTTAGCTTATCATCGGAGGAGCTGTCATAAACTACTCCTGCTACTGACTGCTCTGACTGACTACTCGGGCTGCTGCTAGCAGGCTGTGCCAGGCTCAGCTCAGCTTAGCTTACCTCCCAGCGCTGCTTGTCTGTGTGGCGGGCGGGCCCTGCCATAAATCATCTCGCCTGCAAGTTTACGACCCTGGCTTCGGCTGAACTCTTTCCGAGGCCGTTCCTGAGTTCGTTAGATAGCTTAGCTACTGGCGAAAAAAAAACAAAAAACAACAACGCCAAAGACTTGACGACATCTTTTTCCACCACAACATCTTTTTTGCCCCACCACAGTTTCTGGTGGAAGGTGAGTTTGATGTTGTTCCCGAGAGTGGCTATTTTTTCTGAGGATTGAAAAAAGGAAACTTCCCCAGGGCTGAAAACGAAATATCGGGGACTATCGGAGTGTGGGTTTTATTATAGCCAAGTTGTGTGTTGGTTCACTGTTCGAGACTCGTGATCTCTAGTGGTTTGGGCATCATCATCAACCGCCCATCGACTCTCTCCATCTCTCTCTCGGAGTATTTGTATGTGTGTGTGTGTGGACTGTACTACATAGGACGAGTCACAAAGTGAGGGAGGTTTGATTCCAGGACTTGCGCTTTTTCTTGGGGATTGTGGCGGCAGAGGAAGAATGGTCTGGTTGTTGTGGCGGGGTGACGGCACAGATCTCGTGGTGTGGCCCTTGTGGGAGATAAGGGACCGTGCTTAGCCTGGAGTGACTGAGGGAGGGAGGGCTGACTGAGAAGTGAGGTACTCCAGCTTCTTTCTATACCAGTGTTTCCTTTGTGAGGAGGCTCATTTTCCATTATCGGATGGTGGCGCCAGCCGGCGGCTACAGGTAAGCTGTTACCTCTGCTGCAACAGATCGATTGATGTTCAATGCAGCCATTAGTGCAGATTGCAGAACTGTTGTGTCCCTGAATGAATAGCCTCTCTCTCTCTTTTCTCTCTTCTCTCTCTCTCTCTCTCTCTCTCTCTCTCTCTCTCTCTCTCTCTCTCCTCTCTCTCCCCCTCCCCCCCCTCCCCTCCCCTACTGGGGAAAGAGTGAAGGAAGAGCGAAGTGAAGAAATAAAAGAGGGAAAAAAAACCCTAGGCTGTTTGTCTTTTAAGATATTTCTCCATCTTCTTGAAAACGAGGACGACGACCACCCCCCACCCACCCACCCCCAAATAAATGAAAGCTATAAAGAAAAAAACAACAACCCTAGTTTGTTAGCAATAAATTAAGTGTATCAAATCGTCACCTGTACATGAAAATATAATATAGAGGTTGAATTCAAGCAGGTCACTAGATCTAGTGAGTGACCATAGCAAAGTAGGCTGGCGGCCCCGAAAATGCACGTTCTGCTTT
>CM060330.1:43739852-43747352 GCA_030674155.1 Stramonita haemastoma
CTGTAACCAAAATTACTGGACATTGTCAGTTGGCCACTTTCTACTGTGGTGTGTGTGTGTGTGTGTGTGTGTGTGTGTGTGTGTGTGTGTGTGTGTGTGTGTTCCCATTTTTCTAATATGCTGCAGATCAAGTGTAGCATATTTCCTTAACACCCCCCCCCCCCCCACCAACCTGAAATTGATTCACACACATTGATTCACACACACACACACACACACACACCACACACACACACACACACCACACACACACACTACAAAAGACACACAACAAAACACAAAACACAACAACAGATCTTGAACCATGAAAAAGAATTAGGGTATAGAAAAATTTGGGCCTCATGTGGCTGAATGATACAGACTCTATTATTTATTTATCTAGATCTATGTTCTTTTGGGTGCTGAGGCGTAACAACGCAGTTCGTCCCAATTTGTGACGAACTGCGTTAGCCCCCCCCCCCCCCCCCCCCCCCACACACACACACACCCACCCCACCCCTCATGTAAAAAACAAACAACAACAAAACAACATAGATCTATCTTTAACCAATGTAAGTTCAATATAATGCACTACTTCAGCATTTTAGAGGCTCGCGTACATTTTTGTCAACTTTCTGACTTCAGTTCCAAGTTGTGACAAAGTGCGTTGACGCACTTTGTCACAACTTTTCAAGCACCAAAAACATGCTATGGCAAAGTTCTTAGTATAGAAAAGATATTATAATGAAGTTAATTTGTTAAAAAACAAAACAAAACAAAAAACCAACAACCCTCCCCCCAAAAAAAGAACCCAACATAATAAATACACAACAAAAAAATACCCTTGGAATCCTCAGCTATTACTTTTTTCAGCTGTTTGACTTTACTTCTAGATTGCGAAAAAGTGTACCCTTCATCATCCTAAACATTGCAATGATATAAAAAAATGTGCTCTTTCCAATTGCAGTACACAAGTTGTTTTTTAAGAGTCAAAAAAAAAGGGACAAAAGCCTTGAATGCTGTGCTGTATTTTTTTTCCATCTATGTGACTTTAATTCTAAATTGTCTTAATTAAGTTGATGCACTTTGTCACAACTTGGATCTGAAATCAGAAAGTTGACAAAAATGTTATGAGGAACTTGTAAAATGCTGAAGTAGTGCATTATATTGTGTTGTATTGATTAAAGATATGTTGCTATATTTTACGTGGGGAAGCCTAACAAACTGTTGTTGTTATGATGTACTGTGTCAAAACATGAGGTGTTTGTGTGCCTGTCACGCCCTTCTCTCTCTCTCTCTCTCTCTCTCTCCTCTCTCTCTCTCTCTCTCTCTCTCTCTCTCTCTCCTCTCTCTCTCTCTCTCTCTCTCTCTCTCTCATGCATTATCATCAAATCGCTGTATGAATAAATGCAGGAACACATTAAAAATAATAAATCATAAGAAAACACCCTGTCTGTAAGGACAAACGTCTTTCAAGTTTCCCGTGATTTTTAATCATCAGCCCCCCCCCCCCCCCCTCCCAAACAAATAAACAAACAAACAAAAAACCCAACCTCTTCCAATTAGCGATATATAATTGATACATTTATTTTCAAGCAAAACGTATTCTGTTGTGCTAACATCTTACACAGAAGGTAAATCAGTTCTTTTGCCCCTAACATTTTGATAAGGACATAGACTCTATCATAAATAATAGCCAATTCATAACACATAAGTATACTTGCTTAGAAACATAGACAAGAACATGTAGCGCATACGAGTCCCAAACAACGTGAGAAAAACAAACAAACAAATAAACAAACACAAACAAAAGCGGACAACAACACAACAGCAACAACAACAACAATACACCGCACCTATTCTGTAAGAAAGTTGAAACTTCAAACAAAAAAAACAACAACAACAACAAAGTGGCCCATTTGTCGAAGAGAGAGAGTTTGGCCTTTATTAATTATTGCCATTTTGAACTTGGGAGTGTTAGGGTGAATCTAATGTGCATTTGAACTATAAAAAAATGATAGAAAAAGACATAAAGAGCAACAAAAACAAACCAGTTAGTCTATCCCCGAAGCCGGAATGGGGCTACCTAAAATTTAATGGGGGACCAAACAAAAATGGTGGCACACACGGAAAAATTCTCACCATTGATGAACTTCGGCGCTCTTGCCGAGGAACGAAAGTCCCCCCCCAACACAAAAACAACAACAACAACAAAACAAAAAAAAAAAACAAACAAACAAACAAAAGAACACACAAAAAAAAACAAAAACACAAAAACAACAACAAAAACCTAGGAAAAACCCAACAACGCCTCCCCAACAAACAAACAAGCAAACAAGCAAAAACCAAAACAAGTCATCCTTCCCCAAAAAGGAGAGAAAGAAAGTAACAACAAAACAAATAACAAAAAAACAACATCAAAACACAAAACAGGCTAAAGCTGGAAAAAAAAACAACAACAACGACAAACACACACACACACACACACACACACACACACACACACACACACACACACACACACACACACACATTACCTTTTAAAAACTGATGCCGTGGTGATTAATTGTTTTTTTTTTTTTTTAAAATTAATATTGATACCAAAAACACGAAATAAAACCGCCCTGCGCTGCACTTACGGACAGTTTTGCTCCTGTTTTATCCGTCCAAAATTTGGACACATATGAAATCAAATCCAAAAATAGATGAAATACAGAAAAATCATTAAAATTTAATCAGCAGGTTTAAAAAAAAAGTGTTACATAAAAGTACATGGAAAGCATTGATTAATTAATTATTAATACTCTGTCGATGTTTACTCTTTCTTTCTTTTTTCTTTCTTTCTTTCTCTCTATTTCTTTCTTTCTTTCTTCTTTCTTTTTTTCTTTTTTTTTTTTTTTTTACTCAGCTTTCTTTGTTTTCTGTTTTTTCTTTCGTTCTCCGTCTTCTTTCTTTCTTTCTTTCTTTCTTTCTTTCTTTCTTTCTTTCTTTCTTTCTTTCTTTCTTCTCTTCTTTCTCTTCTTTCTTTTTCTTTTCTTTCTTTTTCTCTTCTGTTCCTTTATGTTGGTTTCTGGAGTTAGAAGGAGACTAACAATTCATAAAAAAATGTCAGCTTAATTTTAAAAGAAGTGATACAGTAAAATCCATAATTCTCTCTCTCTCTCTCTCTCTCTTCTCTTCTCTCTCTTCTTCTCTCTCTCTTCTCTCTCTCTCTCTCTCTCTCTCTCTTCTGTGTGCGTATGCGTGCTGTGTGTGCGTTCGTGCGTGTGTGGTGTGTGGTGGTGTGTGTGTGTGGTGTGTGTGTGTGTGTGTGTGTGTGTGTGTGTGTGTGTGTGTGTGTGTGTGTGTGCACGGTTGTAGAGTGGTGGTTGTGAGGGGTGTTGGATTCATGATCATTGGCTGTGTAAACTCGGCAGCAGCCGGGGTATCATCATCTTCATACTTCTCTCTGTGCCGCGCTTTGTGTTGTAGCCACTCTCCTTGTGACCAAAAAGAGGAATCGGATGAGAGAGAGAGAGAGAGAGAGAGAGAGAGAGAGAGAGGAGAGAGAGAGAGAGAGAGAGAGAGAGAGAGAACTCGAATGATTTCTTCAAAAAAAGGCCATTGGCACTTACATGAAAGGGGTGCCCAACTGCTTAGTTGTTTTTTTCTTTGGGAGGGGGGTGGGGGGGCAAAAAAAAACCCAACTAAAAAACCCAAACACATAAAGAGCATTAACAGCAAAAACTTATTGTTTAATAACAAAAAGTCAGTTACAAAAAGATGACTTAACAACAGAGAGAGAGAGAGAGAGAGGAGGACGGGGGTGGGGGAGGGGTGGGGGTATTGTAGACATGTGCAGAACTGTCCGCGGCGATTCATTGACTGTTTAGTTGGTTGGCGTCTGTGTTGTTTGTTGTACTGTAGTGTGGTACTTGTATTGTATTGTATTGTATTGTATTGTTTTTGTGGGTTGTGTTTTTTATTGTGTTGTATTGTATTGTGGGTCGGTATCTAGAGGTAATGTGCCTGCCTTAGCGGAAATTCCTGGTCGGAAATGTGCCACGTGAATTACACGCAGAGAAATCTGCCGTGACTTCAAACATCTCACCATTGGGGAAACCTCTTAGGTTCGGTTGAGGAACAACAACAACAACAAAAAACCGAAAAAGAAAAAAAAAAAAAAAAAAGAAACGAAATTGTCAACCAAAGTTTGATGACTAAATCAACTTGATAAATATAATTATTCAAATTAATTAAATAATACGGTTCCTCCCCCCCACCCCCACCCCCACCCACCCCCATGAGGAAATTTTGTGCTTGGAATTCCCTCTTTTTTTTTTTTTTTTTTTTTTTAATCAATCTCAGTTTCTGCCTTGTTCCTTTTCTTCCTGTCACCTTCTCCTTCTTGTCTATTTTCTTCTGTCTTCTTGGTCCATTCTCCTGCCTGTTTTGTTTTTTTGGTTTTGTTTTTTTACCAGAAAAACCAAAGATATATAACAGTTCTCTCTTATGCCGAAGTCGGATGCGCTGGGCCTGACTTTGTCAGGTGCTTAATTAATTAATTAACGGCAGTGTGACGCATTTTCGCTCATATTGTCAAGACAACAAGGGTTGCTGTCTGAGCGTTCGACGAAAGAGATTTAAAGGTTGCTGCTTGTAGAAGTGTGTTACGATGGCTACCTGTGCGCATCTTTGCCGTCGTTGTCATTATTTTTTCCTTTTTTTGCTCATTTGTTGATTTATTTTTTAGGTTTTTAAAAAATATTTATTTCAGGAAAACGTGAATAATTGATGTACATACACATAATATTGAGAGCAATAAAAGAAATAGCTAGCTTATAGCATGCTCAAAAGATATATTTGATTCATATAGTTTAGCAGCTGTCAGCATAATTCAATCAGGGTTGTTTTTTTTAATTTAGTATTTCTTTATTGATTGTTTATTTGTCTATTCATTTATTTATCCGTATCGGATGACATGCTCAAAAGAATAATAATTAATTGACTCATTTAGCATGCAGCTAGTGGCGTAATTCAATCAGGTGTATTTCTTAATGTATTCATTTTTTCATGTATTTGTATTTATTATTTATCTTTTATTTCTCCGTATCAGTTTATCTTACTCTGTGTGGTGTGTGTTGTGTGTGTGTGGTTGTGTGGGTGTGTGTGTGTGTGTGTGTGTGTGGTGGTGGCGCGCGCGCGCGCGCGCGCGTGCGGGGTGTGTGTGTGTGTGTGAGGTTTTGGCACTATTCTGTGCTTGTTGTGGCGTGGCCTTTATGGTTTAATTAAACAGTTGCGTTGATAGGAAGAAGGACTTGGTATGAAAAACTGCTACTCATGATTTTTGTGACGTCATGGCTGCCGCTTGATGTAATACTATAGTTATAAACGATGGTCTGAAAGTAAGTAAATGCTAGCTGCGTGACAATGAGATGGCGTTTGCGGTCGGCGAAGGGCTTGGGTATTTAATCTTAGTAAGGAGGTTTTCACTATGTGATTTGGCTGATTTAGGGTTTTAAATGCTTAGGAAAAGTTTGGTATGTGCTAAGTGACTCTTTGTGTGACCATATATTTAAATCTGATAAACAGTTCTGACCATGAATGGCCTTTCGGTCGGCGAGGCTATTAATTACAGTGTGTTGAACTGGTTGACACTTTCTGTATCTTCTTTCTTTCTTTCTTTTTCTTTCCTTCTCTTTCTTTCTCTTTCTTTCTTTCTTTCTTAATTTTGTTTAAATCTCAGCATTGTCCAGTGAATTTTGAGTAGGGATATTTACGATCTCAAGATCTGCCATTGCCTTCATTCCCTTTGTGTAGATGCAGAAGATCAAATATTTACGTTAAAGACCCCGTAATTCATATCGGCGCTCGGTGGATTATAGGAACACGAACATACTGGTCAGAATGCAGCTGGTGGGTAAAAGAAAAAAGCAACAACAAAAAACACCCCAAGCCCCCCTAAAAAGCTTACATACGAAGAATCTGTTGCAGACAGGAAAAAGTAAATATAATAATGGGTGGCACTGCACTTGTGGTGACACCTTCTCCCCGGGAAGAGCAACCCGAATTTCAAGCAGAGAAAATTATCTGCTGTGATTTAATAGTGATGATGATGGTGATAATGAATGATGATGATGATGATGATGATGATGATGATGATGTACATTTTTTATTGGGCGGAGTCTTGTAAAGCAAAACAGATCAAAGCACTTGCATTTGAAAATCATTCATGGGCACGAGACAGTTCCACAAATAAGATGAAATAATAATGAGGATACATAAAATTAAGTCAGATTAGTTAGTAGATTCTGAGATGAGGGAAGATGAATTATGCTGCACGAGCATTGTTCTCTGTCCCAGTGCATTAGCACTTGAAATAAATGGACCAGCTTTTCAGTAGCTTATAGAGAGGAGGAGAAAGAGGTAAGCCTAGTAGTAGTCCCTCTGTGTGTGGGGAGCACTTAATTAAAAAAAAAAAGTGCTAGGACTTGAAATGACAGTTCTTCCCTGAAGTGCAAGTGTGATTCACCGTGTTTGCGTTTCACCAACTCTGTAGTATAGAAGCGCCGTAGCGTCTTTCATAAGGTCTTAAGTGTATTTTGTTGAATGCGCAGTCGAAGTCTGTCAATATATATGCCGCTGATTTAAAAAAAAATAATTCTGTGATTTCCTTTATAAACTTTGCATTTCTGACGTGACCAGTTCTGTGGCGATGGTGGATTTTGTTTTGGTTGTTTTTTTTTGCTGTTGCTTTTGGTGGTATTGTTTTTGTTTCGTTGTTTTTTTTTGTTTGGGGTTTGGTTTTTGTTGTTGGGTTTTTGGTTTGTTTTTTTTTTTTTTTTGGGGGGGGGGGGGGTTGTTTTGGGGTTTTGGGGGGTTGTTTATTTGTGAGGTTGTTTTTTTTTTGGGGGGGGAGGGGGGGGGTTGCAGAGGGGTAGACTTTTGTGCCTTTTCAAGACCTATGGCATTTTCCCCCTAGCAGAAAACACTATCATTGATTTCAGTGACATTTGGCATGGTGAAAACTAGATTATACCATTGAGCTGTTGACAATCCTGTCTGTTTGGGGTTGAGAATTGACAGTGGACAATGTGGCCATACCAGTGATTTTCTGGCCCAAGTTAGGTTTCATTGGATCTGTTTGGGCAGAGGGTGGACAGTTCGTTTTGGCTGTCTTTTTAGTTATAGGTCGTTGCTGTTGTGGTTGTGGTAATGTTGATGGTGTGAGGTGATAATTAATGAACTATGTAAGGCCGCCGGTTGGTGGATTCTTGAATGATTTCTTTCTTCTTGCATGTAGGTATATAGTTAGTTGTTATTTTTTCCCCAAAGTTTAACATCAACATCCAGATTTGTTTTGTTTTATTTATGGTAGGTTTTTTGTTTGTTGTTTGTTGTTTTTTTTGGTCGGTTGAGTTTTGTTCTGTTTCTGTTTTCTTCATTTATTTCAGAGTCTGAGTTAAAAAAAAAATGTTTTTGTGTTGTTTTTCGAGTTAAATTGCTTTTCAGAAAGGGTGTAAGCAGGGTCCCTACCTTTTT
>CM060330.1:43754852-43777352 GCA_030674155.1 Stramonita haemastoma
AATCCATTTTTACTATCTCCCAGGTCAACTTCAAGTGCAAACCTGCCAGTGCCTTCATTTTCTTTAGAGAGAGGCTGTGATAGAGGCACTGACAGCTAACAGTATATATGATTATAGAGAAAGAGGCTGCGAGGATAGGCTTAGGCCTAAAGGCTAACAACTGAATTCTCTTACTCATCACAGAGCAATGCAACCGATGCCTGGCTTCACGGTAGCGCAGAGGTATTGCAGTCAACGTCTACACAGTGTTCTGCCTGTCTTTTCTCAGCTTCGCTTCTTCTTCTTCCTCGCAATTCTTCTTGTTCTTCGCAATTCTTCTTTTTCTTCGCAATTTCGTCTTCGCAATTCTTCTTCTTCGCTATTCTTCCTTCTTTTCTAGTTTTTCTTCTGCTTCGCAATTCTTCTTTGCAATTCTTCTTCTTCAAAATCTTCTTTGCGATTCTTCGTCTTCGTCGCAATTCTTTTTTTCTTCCCTGCATTTCTTCTTTGCAATTCTTCTTTGCAATTCTTCTTTGCAATTCTTCTTCGTCGCAATTCTTCTCTGCGCAATTCTTCTTCTTCTTCGCAATTCTTCTTCTTCGCAATTCTTCTTCTTCGTCGCATTCTTTTCTTCGCAATTCTTCTTCTTCTTCGCAATTCTTCTTCTTCTTCGCAATTCTTCTTCTTCTTCGCAATTCTTCTTCTTCTTCTTCTTCTTTTATTAACACTTTTGTTCTTTCTTTCTTTATCTTCTTCTTCCTTCTTTTCATGTTCTTTTTTCTTTCTTTGATCTTCTTCCTTCTTTTTTTCTCCTCTTCCTCTTCTTCTTCTTCTTCTTCTAGCCGAGGAACGAAAATTTAATATTTATTTGAAATTTTTATATCAAAATCCTCAGGATTATTTAAATCAAATTCTTCTTCTTGTTCTTGTTGTTCTTGTTTTTCGTGTTGTTCTTGTTGTTGTTGTTGTTGTTGTTCTTCTTCTTCTTCTTCTTCTTCTTCTTCTTCTTCTTCTTCTTCTTCTTCTCATTATATGAAAAGAAAATGATAAAGTTCTTTATTTCAAAGTTTCAGTTGGAAACCTTTGTAAGGAATATTCCATTTAACAATTTATAGTGCAAGTGATGATGGTGTAAAAAAAAGAAAAAAAAAAGGCGGGGGGGGGGGGGGGGGGGGGGCGTGGTTACCCGATTTTAGCGAGTGATTGGTGATCGTTTGTACCCCAAAACTCCCCCCCTCCCCCCCCCCCCCCCCCCCAATCCACTAGACCGTGAATGGTTGCTAGTCTTTCAGATGAGACCCCAAAAACGAAGTCCCGTGTGCAACACTCATTAGTGCACTAAAACTTAAAAGGATCCACGACAACAAGAGTTGTTCCTGGCAAAAATTCTTTAAAAAAAACAACAAAAAAAAGCCCAAACCCTTAACAACCCAACTCTGTCTGATAAGGAAACAAAACAAAATAAAATGAATAGACCTACACATGCAGGACAGGAAAAAAAAAAAAAAAAACAAAGGCAACCCAAATTCGCCACAGAGAAATTTGTGAGGATGGATAGGTTCTTTGCAAGAAAAGGCTGCCAAGAATTCGGTTTTTAAATTGTTAATAATCATAAAATACAATAGTATGATGCACCACATGAAAGTGCAGGGCTCATCCACATGCACACACACACAACACAGAAAACGCACATTGTTGTAGGGCTTTAAAAAGAAATGGTGACGCTTATGCAATTCACTCAGAGCGTTATTCATTTGAATGAAAAGCGTAAAACAAACGATTTTTTATGACTCATTGTAAACCATTTGCAGACTAACGTATGCAAACTTTGAATTCTTCTGAGAAACGATAATTAATAACTTAGAGAAGGGTGGAAGTAATTATGCAATGTAAATGATGTGAATAATGCAATGTTCAAGGACATCTGGTGAAAACAGACCGTAAATTTTGCTTTCAAAATAAGGACAAACAAACTTACAAAGAAACAAGAGGCATTAAATATTATTACAGGTGCTAGCAACAGATATGTGAATAAAAGATTTGAAAAGTCAGGATCAAATAAGTAAATCAACAATTTAAAAAAAAATCAAACTACATAAATAGATAAAGCAATTTGAATAAATAACGGGACAAAGCAAAATTTAAAAAAAAAAAAAAAGTAAAAGGCTAAGAACAAAAAAAGAAAAAAGGAGGAGAAACAAGGCTAAAAGAAGTTTCTCTTTTTTTTTCATTTTGAATCTGTACTTTTTTTTATAAAAAAAATCAGTCTTTTTCTTTGTTCTTTATTAGATTGAATGGGTACTCTTGTCTGTCATATTGTACAATGTAGATCTAGCTGTCATCTGAAATTTTTCCTCCTTCTTATGTGTCACCATTAGTCTCCCCCCTCCCCCTAAATTTGGTTGTTTTTTTTATTTATTTAGTTTATTCTTTCTTTTTTTGGGGGGGTTGACATATTGAAAGATCCGTCTGTGTTCAGCTTTTTTTTTTAGGTTGTTGGTTGTTGTTTTTGTTGTTTATTGTGTTTTTTTTTTCTTGTTTTCGTGTTTTATTTTTGTTTGTTTGTTTGTTTTTTATTTGGCGGTGTTTTATTATAACTACAGTCATTATTACGACTATAAGTGCTAATTATCATCATTATCGTTGGTCTTGTTGTTACTGTTGTTGTTACTACTATTATCTATTATCATCATACATCATCACCATCATCACCATCATCATCATCATCATCATCATTATTATTATTATTATTATTATTATTATTATTATTATTATTATTATTATATCATCATCGTCGTCGTCGTCGTTCGTCGTGTCGTTGTTGTTGTTGTTATTATTATTGTCGTTATTTATATCATTATTATTATTATTATTATTATATTATTATTATTTATTATTATTATTATTATTATTATTATCATCATCATCATCATCGTTGTTATCATCATCATCATACATCATCACCATCATCACCATCATCATCATCATCATCATCATCATCATCATCGTTGTTATCATCATCATCAATCACCATCACCATCATCATCATCATCATCATCATCATCATCATCATCACTATTATTATTATTATTATATTATTATTATATATATATTATTATATTATTATATACTACTACTACTACTACACTACTACTAGTACTAGTACTACTACTACTACTACTACTACTACTACTACTACTATTATTATTATTATTACTGTTATTATCATTATTATTATTACTGTATCTATATTATTATATCATCATCATCATCATCACATCATCATCATTATTATTATCATTATCATTATCATCTTTCTTTCATTCTAGATATAGTTAGTCTTGTTCTATTCACTTCTTCTGTCTATCTTTTGTTGTTCTGGTATTGTTTTTCCTTTGAGTTTTCTCTTTGATTCTAAGTTTTGTTTTGTGACGTTCGTGTGTTGCTTTGCTTGTTTTTCTTACTTTCGCACACATGTATGTGTGTGTGTGTGTGTGTGCGTGCGTGCGCGTGTGCGTGTGTCTAGTCTGTGTGTGCGTAGTATTAGATTTTTCTAAATTTCCCTTTAGATAAACGAACCACAAATAGAAGTTTGACACACACACACACACCACGCACGCACGCACGCACGCACGCACGCACCACGCACGCCACGCACGCACACACGCACACACACACACACACACACACACACACACACACACACACACACACACACACACACACACACACACACACACACACACACACACACACACACACACACCACACACACACACACAAACCACACACACAGAGTTTCATTGACGAAATCTGTCAACAGTGCGATGAAATGCGGTTGTTACCTGACGATTCGCTGATCAGTGAATGGACAGGCCTAAAACTCCACAAAATTTTGAGAAAGGCAGAACAGAGAGAGGAATGGAGGGAACTGGTTGTCAAGTCTTCAGGGGTGCCCCCACGGTCGCCAGACTATGGGACAGATAGATAGATAGATAAATAGATAGAATAGATGGATAGATGGATGGATGGATGGATGAGATGGAGAGAGAGAGAGAGAGAGAGAGAGAGAGGAGAGAGAGAGAGAGAGAGAGAGAGAGAGAGAGAGATCTGACGTTTGTTAGTATTAAATAGCATCCACACCTCCTGGAAAAAAATTTTTGCTAGACTTCCCCTTTTCTATCTCTCTCTTTGTTTCTGCCTTGTTTCTTTTCTTCCTGTCACCACCTCCTTCTTGTCTATTTTCTGCCTTCATGGTCCATCTATTCTTCTGCCTTTTTTTCCCCCAGTAAAGACTTCTTTTTTAAAAGAGAATGCTTCTCTCCCACGCCGAATTTGGATGCACTGGGCCTGACTTGTCAGGCGCTTAACGGCAGTGCAACGTATTTTCGTTCATGTGATAGATCTAGACAATATTAGTTTGTCTGAACGTTCGATGAAGAAGAGGATGAAGAATCATCATTATCATGGTCATCATCATCATTATCATCATCTTGGTCGTCGTTGTCGTCATCGTCGCATCATCATCATCATCATCATCATCATCAAGTGCAGACATCTTAAAAAAAAAATCCATTTGAAACTTTTCCTAAAACAGTAAGCTCGTTCATATGCATATCAGTTATTATATATCTCTTCTGAAACGTGCTTGCAACAACAAAGTCGGGAAGGGTATAAGTCTAATTTTTGTCAGGCTTAGAATTGTTTTGACAAAATGTTTTGTTTTCTCTGAACATGAAGTCGGAGCACGGCTGCCTATATAGACTAATAGGGCGAGGAGGTATTTTGGAAAATAGTCTTACACGCAAGCAAACCTGCTTAATGCGTGTGCTGCAATTTCAATTTCTGCAAAAGGAATATTTATTCCATTATCCTTGATACAAAAGAATTTAAAAAAATAAATAAATAAAAATAAAGAATAAATAAATTTTGCAGTCATTCTCAGGTAGGTGAGATGAGTATAAGTCAAGAGTGCATATTCTGGGTGACCCCCCAGAGTGTTAAGCTATGGAACGCACAACAACAACAACTGAACACACACACCTACTAAGCTGCTAAAGTAATATTTAGTTTAATGGGTTTTCATGTGTGTTTTAAGGCGCGTTATATTTGTTTCCTTTTTGCTCTTAACATCAATTTAATTTTCGTGTTTTGTTTCTTTCTGTTTAAAAAAAGGGAAAGAAACTGAAATTATAACAGCTCTTGATATTCGACAGGAATTGAATCTAGTTGAATAAAAAGAGCAGAATTGAATAATTAGATCTATTTCTTGCAGAGAAAGGGGGTAGAGGAGGGGGGGGGGGGGGGGGGGGGGGGGGGGGGGGGGGGGGGGGAGGGGGGGGGGGGGGGGGGAGGGGGGGGGGGGGCGGTGGCAAGGTAGGTAAATCATGTCAAGGATGAATGAGGGGGTTCATCGGGCTGAGAAGGAAGGAGAGAGAAGAATTTACGAAGAGAGAGAAGAGAAGGATGGTAAAGATCCGTCCGCTGAGAGAGGGGATGGAGAGTAGTTGGAGGAGGGGGAAATGCGTAAGACAGAGTATCGAAGTTTTAGCTCTCTCTCTCTCTCTCTCTCTCTCTCTCTCTCTCTCTCTCCTCTCTCTCTCTCTCTCTCTCTCTCTCTCTCTCTGTCGGCCTGTGTATTGATGAACTCTTACCAAGGAACAAAAGTGGACGGTGGGGCCTATTCAGGGTGTCAGGAGGCCTTTTCAAAGTGTCAGGGGCTCTTTCAGGGGTATCATGCGGCGCTTGCAGGCTTTTCATTAATCATAGCCATCCCCCCCCCCCACCACACACACACACACACACCCCTGTTTAAAAAAAAAAAAAATCGAGAAGCAGCGTCACTGGGCTTTTGAAAAGCTCCTCAGAAACTCTTGTCACATTTACTGCTACAGCCTGTGTTACAAGGCGACAACACCGCGCCCCCCCCCCCCCCCCCCTCTTCCTCCCTCCTCCCTGCGGTTTTTTTGTTTGTTTTGTTTGTTTGTTGGTTGGTTTTCGTCTCGTCTTCACGCTTGATGCTTATCAATAATAATTATTCATACGATCTTTTGACCTTTGGTTAGACAAGGTTGTGGGCGGAAAAAAAAATCAGCGAACGCGCGTGCCTTTGCGCGTGCGAGAGCTCGAATGTGTAATTATAATTGAATATAATTATGTGACCAGTCCCGTATATGTCGTCTTCTTTTTTTGTCTTTTGTCCAGTGGTAAAAAAAAAATCAAAATCTGTTGTGATTAATATCAGGATGAAGGAATAGTTAATGATTATGTTGGGATGAATGGGTGGCGCTGCTCTTGTGGCTACTCGCTCTCCCCCGAGGAGAGCAGCCCGAATTTCACGCAGAGGAATCTACTGTGAAATCAAGTGGTTATAAAATATAAAATCAAATGAAAATAAATAAAATATTTTAAATGGTCCTTGCTTCAAGCGGAACTTGTGCTAATTTGATGAACATAAAACAAATTTCAGATTTTCCGCTGTGTTCGTTGTACACCTCAAAAGTATATATATATATATATATATGCAATTATGAGAAATACAAAAAAAATTCCCTGTTCAGAAGGCCAGGATGTATTGGATGGCAAGAACAATCTTTTTTGTCAATTGTGTCATTTGAGGGAAATCATGTTGTTTGTTGTTGTTGTTGTGTGTTACTGTCGTTAGTTTTTCAATATTTCTTTTTATAATCTGAAAAGCATATCTTTCGCCAGTAATGATTTTATTTAAGAACAGACAAAATGATGTCCGACGTAATGGGTTAAAAAAGTGACATTTCTTACTATGAATATGTATGTCACTAACCCCGTTCGTTCATTGTATAACTGTTCAGAATGTAATGGTGATGATGATGATGATGATGATGATGATGATGATGATGATGATGATGATGATGATGATGATGGTAATAACAACAACAACAACAATAATAATAATAATTATAATCATAATCATAATTATAAATGGAATTTATATAGTGCTGAATCTTGTAAGGCAAACAAATCAAAGGCAGACATAATTGCAAATTAATGGGTTTTCTTTTTTTTTTTTTTTTTTGGTTGTTGATTTTTGTTTCTCCACTGAAGCTCCGAGGTCCATCAATGGTGAGATTTTGTGTATGTAACCGTTTCTGACCACCATGAAGGTAGCTGTATTTCGACTTCGGGGGTCTGTATTTCATGGAAATGATGGTGATAAAAAAGCTAAAGAGATCAATGGTTTTTTTTTTCAAAACACCCTTCAAATTATGGGCCAGTTGATAAAAGAGTTTGAGAAGTTTCACAAAGAGATCATGATGACAGTGCAGATTACATTAACTAACAACAGCAATATCAACAACAAAAAGACCATATAAAATACCAGGATCAGTGCAGACTATACTAATTAACAACAACAATATCAACAACAAAAACACCGTATAAAATACCAGGACCAGTGCAGACTATATTAATAACAGCCATAACAACAACAAAAAGACCATATAAAATACCAGAACCAGTGCGGATTATATATTAATTAGCAACAGCAATAATAACAACAACCCGACCATTTGAAATACCAGGACCAGTGCAGACTGTATTAATAACAGCAATAACCACAACAAAACGACCATGTAAAATACCAGGACACGTGCAGATTATATTAATTAACAACAGCAGCAACAACAAAACGACCATATGAAATACCAGGACCAGTTTAAAATTGTTTTTATTTATTTATTCTTTTATATCGAGGATAACAGAATAAACAATCATGTGCTTTTTTTCATCCGGTCCCCGTGTGTATGCAGTTTTGTAAATATTGTCATCTGTTCCCACCGGCACACGATGGCCTACTCTTACGAAAAGCGGAACAGGAAAATTGTGGAATGATGTGTACAAATCTTATTAGAGTTGAAATAGAATAGGATCAATGCTCCGTATGAGGGAAAACATTTATTTAGTTTTAAAGGTAGGGTAAAGGTAAAGGTGTCCCATAACAACCTACGTGGTCGTAGGGGAGCGAGGCATCAGAGACCTCAGCTTCTCTAGGGGCCAGCATATTGAGGGCAGCTCCCATCTCCTCTTATCTCCCTCGCTGCTTTACCTTCCCTGCTTATAAAGGGAAGACACCTGGTTTAGGATAATCCAGAGTACATAATTATTATTTCCTGAAAATATCCTTTGATGTCTACATCAAGTCTCACCTCTAATAGATTTCATTTGGCAAGGAATAGGAGACCAACAATTATTGTTCTAAAATATGATTTTTTTTTATTTTTCCGATAATGCTTCTCAGTTTTTCTTTCTCCCTTTGTTATTATTTATTTTAATGCAGACACGGCAGTGACGAAAAACAAGTACAGGTAACCACTTATAACTTCTCAATCGGTTTTAGATGATTTATCAAAGGTTCGATTAAAAAAAAAAGTGAAATCCTCTAGAAATTAAACTTTTTCAATGACAGCATTTTAGACATTTTAGAGTAAGAACCATGCCTTTGGCCTGATCCGACTCGAGTTTCGGCTCCAGGATGAGCCTTCATCAGAGGTCCTGGCGGTGATTGAAGTTTCATCCGCTGTGGTGCCTTACAGCAAGACACTTTTCAGATTTTAAAAATGTCAGTTACAACATTCACAGGAATATTTGATAATCCTATGGCCTTTTTAAGCTGCCATCTTAACAGGATAATAAAAAGAGAAAGATAATATGTTTGAAATATGTTGCACACACACAAACATAAATAAATAGGGTAAACTAAACACCTAGTGAAAGTTTGTGCCTTATGTTTGGGGATCTTGTTAACTAAAAGGGTGCAAGGCAAGTAAATAGTTTATTAGTTTGCTTTCTTTTCAGATGGTTTTGTTGTTTCATTTATTCTCAGTAGCTTGTGTGTGCCCGTCCACAAATAAGATGAATAGATTTTAAATTCACACACACACACACACACACACACACACACACACACACACACACACACACACACACACACACACACACACACACGAGTAACGCACTAAAGCAAAGCGAGGTGATGGAGATGGAGGAGGCGACTGACTGGAGGTAGGAACAGACAGATGCAAGGTGTAATGATGGAGAACGATTTTAGGTAGAAAATAAAAAGTATGTCTCGAGGTTGGATTTGAAAGAGTCCAAATAATGGGCTAGAGGATTAATTGGGCGAAGAAGACTGTTAATCCCCCTCCCCACGCCAAACATACTCAATCATAACACCTTGCGAACATGTTAATCTCTCTCTCTCTCTCTCTCTCCTCTCTCTCTCTCTCTCTCTCTCTCTCTCTCTCTCTCTCTCTCTCTCTCCTCTCTCTCTCTCTCTCCTCTCTCTCTCTCTTCTCTTCAAAGCATCCAGTCATGCATGATTAGCTATGGATTTGTAACGGGTTGAATGGCCGATACAATTTAATTCTTGAGTTCTTGAGTTCTTGAGCTCTCTCTCTCTCTCTCTCTCCTCTCTCTCTCTCTCTCTCTCTCTCTCTCTCTCCTCTCTCTCTCTCTCTCTCTCTCTCTCTCTCTCTCTCTCTCTCTCTCTTTCTCTCTCTTCAAAGCATCCAGTCATACATGATTACCAATGGATTTGTAACGGGTTGAATGGCCGATACAATTTAATTCTTGAGTTCTTGAGCTTTCTCTCTCTCTCTCTCTCTCTCTCTCTCTCTCTCTCTCTCCTCTCCTCTCTCTCTCTCTCTCTCTCTCTCTCTCTCTCTCTCTCTCTCTCTCTCAATGTAGGCCACAACTGTACAGATGAACAGATACGTATTTAGTTTATTTTGTATAAACTGGGGGGGTTATTAACTAACTGACTTGATAATTAATGTCACAGTAGTTGATCGCATCGATAACATGAAACAATCTTACACTATTTTTTTCATCTTCCTTCCTGTCTTTTCTTTTATTTCCTTCACTCTCTTTTTTTTCTTTTTCGTGTTCCTTTTCCTTTATTGTTCCTCTCTTCCTCCCCTCCCTCCCTACCTCTCTTCTTCCTTTCTGTTTTGTTGTTGTTGTTTTTTTGGTCTCCTTTGGGGAGGGAGGGGGAGGGAGGGGGAAGGTGGGGGGGGGGGGAGAGGGGAAGGTGGGGGTAGGGGGGAGGGGAGTAGGTTGGAGGCTGCTTTTTAAGGATGCTTTGGCATGAAGAACGTTTTGTTTAAAACCACTGCGCGTGACAACTGGCTCAGTTTGCCATGACGCCGCTTTTCTGTCGTTCTGCCTCAGTGCCTGTACTGGGGGGGGGGGGGGGGGGGGGGGTAGGTGGGGGAGAGAACGGGTGGATTTGGAAGAGTGTGGGGGTGGGGAGGGGGAGTAGGTGTGGATTTGCCACCCGTGAATCATTTTGGTCTGACTCATCTCCACTTTACGTAACTCCCTCAAACACACGTTCAAACGCATGTGTGCGGCGGGCATGCGCGCGCGGCGTGCGTGCGTGCGTGCGAGTGAATGCATGCGTAGACTCGCATGTATGTAACACCCCCCTCCCCCCTTCAAACACACTTACACACTCACACACATAATGTGACACACACAATTAGATATCATTTTGTTTATATGGTCTTTTTAGTTGTTGTTTTTAAATTTGTTTTTTAACTTTTTTGCTAGATAGGTGGCTTGATGAAAAAAAGCAAATTTATTGCTTGCTCAATGTACCATCTGGAAATAAAATTTTGATTTGACTTTACTTTTGACGTCAGACACATGTGTGGGCATACTTGTGCGCGGGAACACACACACACACGCACACACACACACACACACACACACACACACACACACACCACGCACGCACGCACGCACCGCACACCACACACACTGATTTTTGTAGGGTAGTATAAGCTCTGTGATGACAGGTTTGCTTTGTATATCTCAGATTTGAGATCATAAAAGTATTTATTTATTTATTTACTTATTTATTCATTTATATCGAGGATAATGGAATAAGCACTCTTGTGCTTTTTTTGCGTCCAGTCCACGTGTATACGTATGCAGTTTTGTAACTCTTGTCATCTGTCCCCACCGGCACACGATGACCTACTCTTACGAAAAGCGGAACAGGATTTAACGTGTCCGCAAGATGTTCTGCGTGCGTTCGCACACGGGGCCTCGGTTTAAAGTCTCATCCGAAGGACTTTTGGGGAGAGTGGAGTCAGCACTGATGTTAACTCCAGAGGAAAAAATCCCCTCCAACGGGAATCGAACCCGGGTCGTCAGATTGCGAGCGCAATGTTCTGACCACTAGGCTATCTCGTCCCCCCCATATCAATTTTGGAATATGAATTTGAACACCTTCCTGTTCATTCCAAAGCAAATGTTCTCAAGACTGGTGGGATCTTTAACGTGTATCTGTCACCTTGTTTCTGACTATGATAAGGATACAGAGCAATTGCAGGTCTGCACCTAAGCAGCAATTATGATTTCTTCAGGATGGGTGGGGGAGTAGAGGTCCCGCACTTGTTAAGAAAGCGAGAAGTCAGGGGTTTGATCTCTGCTCCTCTTCCCCCCCCCCCCCCCCCTATTGGTCTGTGTTCTAGTCTTTCGGATGAGACGTTGAAGTGAGGTCCTGTGTCGACACGCATTTAGTGCACGTAAAAGATCCACGGTGAAAAGGGAATCATCAACAATTCTTTATAAAAAAAGGCTGCTGCGATATAAACACATTACTGACAGGGTCATTTTTTGTTGTTGTTTTTATCCTGACAGGGTCATATTTTTGTTGTTGTTTTTTATCCTGCTCTGTGGCGAAAAGTTCCTCCCCGCCCTTAGTGGAGCAACCTGTATTATACCCAGAAAATTAACACAGAACAACACAATCCAATACAATGCAATACAATGAAGTACAAAAATACAACACAACAAATATACAACGCAACACAATACAATACAGCAACGCAGATACCACAACAACACAACACAATACAATTGCAAACAGCACAACATAACACAGCACAAAAATACAACACGACACAAAATACAACACAAGACAGTGCAACACAACACAATCCCACATGATACAACACAATTAATACAACACAATACACCAATACAACTTAATGCAGTACAACACAAATACAACGCAATACAGTACAACACAACTACAACGCAACACAATACAATTCTAATAGAACACAACATATAACGAATACAGCGTAATATAATAATGATAATAGTTATTATAATAATAATAATAATAATAATAATAAAAAAATAATAATAATAATAATAAAAATATATAATAATATGATAATAATATAATGATGATGATGAAAGAAAATTCTATAGAAACTCAATTTTTGTAAAGCCAACAAATCGAGGTGCTTGCATTCAAATCAGTCACACGCATGCAACCATTCACAAATTAATAGAAGTAACAGATTCAATATTTACACAAACGCAAACTCTCTCTCTCTCTCTCTCTCTCTCTCTCTCTCTCTCTCCTCTCTCTCTCTCTCTCTCTCTCTCTCTCCTCTCTCTCTCTCTCTCCTCTCTCTCACCACACACACACACACACACACACACACACACACACACCCACGCAACGCGCGCGCGCGCGCGCGAACGCACGCGCGCACACACACACACACACACACACACACACACACACACACACACACACACACACACACAACACACACACACACACACCTGGCTTTAGGATAGCATTACCTAGTATTGGAAATGAACTTTTGCGTGTGTATGCCACACCGCCACAACAGGGTAAAAATCGTCGGTGTGTGTGTGTGTGTGTGTGGTGTGTGTGTGTGTGTGTGTGTGTGTGTGTGTGTGTGTGTGTGTGTGTGTGTGGAGAGAGAGAGAGAGAGAGAGAGAGAGAGAGAGAGAGAGAGAGAGAGAGAGAGAGAGAGAGAGAGAAATTATAGTAACAGCAAATGAAAATATTATATTCTTAACATCAACAGATAAATATTGAAAATGTAACCCCCCCCTCCCAACCTACAATGAATGCCTTATAGATCTAGCGCGCGCGCGCGCGCGCGCGCGCGCGTGTGTGTGTGTGTGTCCTGTGTCCTGTGTCACTGTGTGTGTGTGTGTGTGTGTGTGTGTGTGTGTGTGTGTGTGTTGTGTGTGTACACGCACCTACACACACACACACACACTCTCTCTCACCTTTTCTTGAACAGTAGTTTGCAAACATGTAGGACTCTGGGAATATTTTTCGCTTGTTTGTATTCTCCCCCCCAAAAAAAAAAAAAAAAACCACTTTTCCTTTTTTTGTCTTATGTCCTTGCTAGTTTCATTTCAGTTTAATCTTAAAACAACAAAAAAACCTTGGAGTGTACATCATTGAAGAACAAAGATTGTGCACAGAAAAAAAAATGGATTCAGAACAGCACAGTGACATTGACTGAATTAAAAGTGCAGCAGGGCTTTCCTATTCTTAATACTCAGGTTCTGTTTACCTAGCAGCATCTACCCAGGCCAATAAGACCTGTCTGTACACAACAGCCTCCTGGCTTCATGGAGAAAGGACAGACAGGCATCTGCTGCATGCATGCATTCTATTGATTTCATGATGATGATGAGGAGGAGGAGGAGGAAGAGGATGATACCAGCAGCAGCAACAACAACAACAATAATAATATAATGATAATAAATGATGATGATAATAATGATGATAATAATGATAATAATGATGATGATGATGATGATGATGATACCAACATCAACAACAGTGATGATGATGACGCTGATGATGATCATAATAATGCCACCACCACTACTACTACTACTACTACTATACTACTACTACTACTACTACTACTACTACTACTACTACTACTACTACTACTACTACCACCACTGCTACTAACAACAACAACAACAACAATAATAATAATAATAATTAATATATATAATAATAATAATAATAATAATAATAATAATAATGATTTTGATTATTATGATGGAATTATGCAGCACTTTATGTTTTGAGAACAAACCCAATCGCTTACTTTTACTTTGTACATTATTGTATAGTAGACACATCAAACCAATCATAAAGAGATTTTTAAAAAAAAGTGAGATTTTTTTCCCAAAAAAGATTACAAAATACAGAAACCAAGCCCCCCCCCCCTTTCCCCCCCTCCCCCTATACGCAAACAACACAAACAAAGTACATATTAAAATTTAAAAATTCTTAGGTTGGAAAGAAGTAATCTATGTCTTGAGGCTGGATTTGAAAGTGTCGTAGGTAGGAAGGCTTCTGACGTAGGAGAGAGAGAGGGGGGGGGGGGAAGTCATTCCAGATCGATGGACCAGAAATAGAGAAAGAATTGCTTTAAATGTGAATTGTAAACTGTACTAAACTGGGTAGAGTGGAGGAGTATTACACAGATAAAGAGACCCATTGAAGAGGAGCTCCAACAGGAACACTAATTATCTAGTCATCAGCCGGTCTATTTGCATTCAAGACTTTTGTGTGATTTTGTGTTTTATTCTCCCGAAATAAACTTTAGTGAAGACCATTGCGAGATAATGACACCAGAAGGGAAAAGACAAAGGAAATATTATGGCAAGAGGTAGAAAAGAGTTTGGGGATGAGCCGAAAAGACGTGAGAGAATGGGTGGGAGCCAGGAGGGAAAGACAAAGAGTGGGCGAAGGTGAAAAAGAGGGAGGGAGGCAGGAGAGAGAGAGAGAGGGGGGGGAGAGGAGGGGTTGGGGAGAGGAGGGGAGGGAGTGGGATCTAGAGAGGTTATGAAGAGAAAAACCAGTTAAAGTTTGATATCCAATTATACACACACAGAAGCACGCGCGTGCGCGCGCGTACACACAACACCCACCACCACACACAGCCCGCGCGCACACACACACACACACACACAACACACAGCAGGCGCGCGCGCGCGAACACACCACACACACACACACACACACACACACACACACACACACACACACACACACACACACACACACACACTGTACGTGGCAGTCATTCAGATCAGTTTTGCGTTACTGTATTACTTAGGGAATGAGATTGTTGTTTTTGTTTTTGATATTTTGTTTTGTTTTATGGTTTTTTTTTATTTTGTTTTTTTCGTGGAAGGGGGGGGGGGGGGGGGGTGTTAACGGAAACATAATCGAACACTGTAAGACTAGAATCTATACATCAACCCAAACTTTGTTTATCAAAACATTATGAAATATTGTGAGAATGTACATCTTTGTGTACTAGAACATCATCAAGCATTGTGAGAATGTACATCAACCCAGTCTTTGCTTAACTGAAACACAGTCAAACACTGTGAGAAATATCCATCAAACCAATATTTGCTTAAAACTGAAACATCCTCAAACATTGTGACAATGATACATCCAAACCAACTTTGTGTAACTCATCAAACATTGTGCGAATGTACATCAAAACCAATGTTTGTGTACACAAAAAAAATCATCAAACATTGTGAGGATATATATGATTTACATCAACCCAATTTTCACAAGTCAAGCAAAATCCATAAATTCGGACATAGTTACACCTAGATCTAGCCTATTGTCAAACTACCATCGTAAAAAAGTTCCGCTAACAAAATGCAGATTAAATAAATCACCCCTTTAAGAGCCCCTGCGACAGAGAGCCAACAAAGCCAGAGAGAGAGAGAGAGAGAGAGAGAGAGAGTTTCCTCTTCTTGTGTGGTCCCCCATGGGTTAAGCAGATGTGATGTCGCGTGTTCTCATTGGTTAGTGCCGGGTGACGCCCACCCTTGATGAAATTGACACGGCAAACTGATGAAGATTAAGCTGAAAGCGACGACTTGCTGATTTCACGCTTAGTTCGCTGTCTCTGTCTACGTATAATGCAGGTTGTGTTTGCGAGCGTGTATGCGCACATACATACATGCATCATAGCATACATACATACATACATACATACATACATACATACATACATACATACATACATACATACATACATACATACATACATACATGTACTAGTTTGTAAGCGTGCGAATACTCGCATAACACGCATTGACACACGAACATAATAATGTGCATGCGTGCTTACATTAAAGCACTCACTCACTCACACACACACACACACACACACACACACACACACACACACACACACACACACACACACGCCGCGCGCGCGCGCGCGCGCGCGCGCTGCTTCCCTTCATCCCTCCCACCCTTACACACACTCACACACATGTATACACACATTCTCTCTCTCTCTCTCTCTCTCTCTCTCTCTTCTCTCTCTCTCTCTCTCTCTCTCTCTCTCTCTCTCTCTCTCTCTCTCTCTCTTCACACACACACACACACACACACACACACACACAACCCAGTATCATTAATCATTGTTATCCAAGCGAAACAAAAATAAAATACAACAAAACACACACACACACACACACACACACACACACACACACACTCTCTCTCTCTTCTCTCTCTCTCTCTCTCTCTCTCTCTCTCTCCTCTCTCTCTCTCTCTCTCTTCCGTACAGATGACTGATTTACAAAACTCATACACACGACCGAAAAAAATGCTCACCTCGAAAAGAATCTCTCCTCTCTCCTCTCTCTCTCTCTCTTCTCTCTCATCTTCTCTCTCTCTCTCCTCACTCACTCACTCACTCACCACACACACAGCCCTCAAGAAACATAGAGAACTAGATCTAGTGTAAAACATGAGTAACACAAAAAGCTTAGAAATCTATAGAAACGTGCACCTACTGGGGAAGAATGGTGTTGTGTTGTGTGTGTGTGTGTGTGTGTGTGTGTGGTGTGTGTGTGTGTGTGTGTGTTGTGTGTGGGAGGAGGGGGGGGATAATAGTAAAATTATAAACGTTATAGAACCCAAAGCATGTAGCCGGTCATCTTCATTTCAAGCTGGACAAAGGGAGCATAATGTAAGCAACGTAGTGGTATTACATATTGTCAGGTCTGTTCAGTAATAAATGACCTGTCATACTGGTTTAAAATATTGTAAGGAATGTTCAGTAATAAGCTGTCATATTGGATAACGTATTGTAAGGTCTTTTCAGGAATAACATGTCATAATCATGTAGCAAGTAGTTTATTATAGACGGTAGTATTCTGCTGTCAACACACATACTTGTATTCAGCCATTGTTAATTATTAATGTTGGTATCATTATCATAATCATTAACATCATCATTATTGTCAGTGGTAGTAGTATCAACATCATCACCATCATTATTATTATTATTATTATTATTTATTTATTTTTTTTTTTTTAAATTATTGGTGGTGGTGTTTTTGGTGTTGTTGTTGTTGGTTATGGTGTTGTTGTTTATTATTACCATCACCATCATCATAGTTGTTGTTGTATTATAATCATAATCATCATTATTATCAATACCATCATCGTCATCATGAAGCTGTTGTTGTTGTTGTTATTGTTATGTCTTTCTGGCGAGAAGATATACCGAGATCCCCGTATGCAACACGCAATGAGCGCTCGTAAAAGAACCCACGGCAACGACAGAGCTGACTCTTGCAAAAGTTTTTTTTTAAAGCGATTCTGATACGCCGTGAGAGGGAAAACATATCCACATATAGGATTTAAACAGAAAAGATATGTGGCGCTGCTCTTGTGGCGATACACTCTCCCCAGAGTGAGCAGCCCGAATTACACGTTGAGAAATCTACTACTTCTGAAGTGCAATACAAGCAAGGCAAGCCCAAGAGCAAGCAATGTACAATACTAGAATCAAAACAATGCATCAATTGGAAAAATTTAAGTTGTATAAATTCATTGTAATACACACATTCACACCGTCTTAATATCAATTACAAAACAACATCATTATTATTTTAATTTATAATATTTTATGTATACGATTATATCATCATTATCAGTATCTCTCTCTATTTTTACAATTAGCTTGCATTTCAATATCCACTATTTATGGTGATGAGATTACATCAGTCATATACATTCTGCTTACATAAATAAATAAATATAATATTATAGTCGGCTTAACTCATTTAAAAATATATTAATAATAAATAAAATAAGCGGACACCTAGATGATAATGAAATTGATAAATAACAATTAAGATGAATTAAATGATAATTATATCAAGCAACAAACACATTTTAACAAAAATCATATTTTGGGGAAAAGGGTAGCCATAACCATAATTATAGCCTAGCCAATCAAAGAGAGACGTACTTACAAAAGACTACCCCCACCTTTGAAACATAGAAGTCGAAATTCAGGAAATTAAAAGTCCAGCTATCATTTACAAATAAAGTCTAAAACAAGCCAGATTTAAAAGCAGAGAATAAAATTAAACATCGGAAGGGTATTCTCAAATTAAAAAAAAAAATTCAATACTAAATCTAAATGATGAAACCGCTTTAGATTAAAAAAAAAAAGAGTTCTCCAAAATACTTTCAACTTTAACACTTAAAACAAAGAAGCAAACCTACCTTGAGATATTGACAGCCAGAATAGTGTGGACCTTCCACCTGCTAAAGATTATAATTATAATTTATTTGTTTATAATTTATTTATTTATTATTTATTTTTTATATCATTTGTTGTTTTATTTCGAGGATAATGGAATACGCACTCATGTTGGTTTTTGTTGTTTTTTTAACATCCAGTCCCCGTGTGTGTATGCAGTTTTGTCAATTTTGTCAGCCGCTCCCACCCACCGGCACACAATGGCCTAATGTTCCGAAAAGAAGAACAGGTTTTAACGTGTGTGCAAGATGTTCTGAGTGCGCTCGCACACGTGACCTCGGTTTAGTCTCATCATCCGAAGGACTTTTTCTCGATAATAGGTCAATGTTTGAAATGAAAGAGATACTACTAGATCTAGTATAATAAAAAAAAAAAATAATAATAAGAAGAAGAACATAACAACAACAATAATAGTATAGTGTGCTGCTGCTGCCGCTGCTGCTGATAATAATAATAATAATAAAACAATAATAAAAATAATAATAATAATAATGATGATGATGATGATGATAGTAGTAGTAGTAGTATAGTAGTAGTAGTAGTAGTACTACTACTACTACTACTACTACTACTACTACTACTACTACTACTACTACTACTACTACTACTATAATAAAATAATAATAATTTAGAGATAGTTCTATTGATCGATGATGATGATGATGATGATAAACAAAAAAAAACCACGACACTTTAGAAGACGCGACCACAGCCCGCGTCGGATATTCGCAATGTGGTCATGAAAATAATCACTAACACTGCCAAAGCGCCTAGTCTCTCACTACACCACCTCCTCCATCCACAACCCACCACCCCCACCCCCCTCTCTCTCCTACCATCCCCTCCTCCCCCTCCCCCCCCCCCCCCCCCCCCCAACTGAGTTGCTCATTTTGCAAAGAGAGGGAGACAAGAGAGGCTGGACACCTCAGGGAGACACAGGCAAAAGTAGCAACAAAATGGCCACCTCTCTCTCTCTCTCTCTCTCTCTCTCTCGTGGGTGGACGGTATGGACAGGCGGGAGAGGGGAGGGAGACAGAAGGGGAGAGAGGAGTATAGGGGACGAACGCAGAAGACAACAAGAGAACGGGCGAGAGAGAGAGAGAGAGAGAGAGAAGAGAGAGAGAGAGAGAGAGAGAGAGAGAGAGAGAGAGCAAGCGGCGAATCGTTACTGACCAATACGAGCACGCCATCTTTTTCTTCTTTTTTTTCTTTCTTTTTTTTTTTTTAGAAACTCGCGCTGTGGCGGCTGCGCATGCGCTTGTAGCTGAACCATCGTCTGCTATCCGAGCATTCTCTAATTCTATTCGGCGTGGGCTTGGCATTACACTAGGCCTTGTATAGCCTAGCCTTCGGTCGCCATGAGTGGGCAATGTTTTTTTTTTTTTTTTTCAAGCTGAGCCGACAACTACGGCCCATTCAAGGTCGAAACTTTAATTTTGTTTCTAAGCGTCAGTTTTAGTTTTTAAAAGGTTGAAAAATCTCTTAGTCTGGGTGGTATAGTGTTTAATCAAAAATATACTGCACTTGGTAGTTTGTATAGACTCACTCACTCACTCACTCAGTCCCATGTCCCAAAGGACGTAGGGGGGACATGAGAGAAGACGCAACGGAGATCTTTTTCCATGCTTCACGATCCTGTGTGGCTAGTAGGAGGCGTTGCAGGGGTTGGGCAGTCAGTCTTTGATGTTGTCAACCCATGATTTCTTTTGTATAGACTAGTCTAGTCTATAAATGCCGCGGTATTATTAAAAACAACAACAACTGAACTAATAAAACTGTCTCTTTAAAAAGCTTGTTTGGAAGTGGTGGTTGTGGTAGTGGGTCGGTGGATACAGTCCCTCCATTGGGTAACTCCCGCCGGGACTGTAATATATTCGTAGAACGGAAGAATGAAGCTGATGAGATTGTGGATACCGTAGCAAATTAATACGACTGTGCTTATCAGTGAAGGATTCGGCCTTTGGTTTCATTAAACGTTGTTATGATATACTTATGGCTTGTAACTCATGTGGCTTTCTCTGTTTGTGAGATAATCAAGTCTTTTGAATTTTAATGTAATTGAATACCAACGACGACATCGACGACGACGATGATGATGATGATGATGACAAACACTTTGTTGTGTGCTTTTCATTAAAATCAGTAACACTGAGAGCAGACTGCATGGGTGGGTAGAGCTATGATTGTTTTTTTAATAACTATGGATGGGCATGATCATTTTTTTTCTTAATAAGTTAAACAACATCTTCAGGTGATCATGGATGCTCTAAAACTCCATACATTTCATCCATCATTCTCCGTCGAGATTCAAACACAGGACGCGTGGTTTTCGGAATCTGTGGGATTAAAAAAGCGCCATCTTCGAAGTTGGAATGCAGCTACCTTAATGGGTATCTTAGTTTTCATCCATGGGACGCCAATTTTGTCCAGCTGTAGCCCCTTTTTTGCATATAAATGCTTAAGTGCTCATAATAAGCATTGCTTGTTATACTCATTTTATGTAGGCTACATATTGATTGGTGCTATGCTGTTTTGAACTGACGAAATTTAAAAAAGAAAACCCCAAACACCCTTAATCTGTTCAGACATGTTAGCTTTCTTCCACGGAAAAAAAGAGAGAAAAACAAAACAAAAGGAAAACAAAACAAAAACTCCCCCCCCCCCAAAACGAAATAAACAAAACTTCACTGAAACAAACCCACCTGCAGAAAAAGAAACTTGAGGCATCATAGGGCTGTCTAGATCTATATAATACTGATCAGTAGTATTGTTAAGTATTGTGCTGCCATGTCACGTTTCAGTCACGTGCTGCGTTAGTTAGCGGAACTTGATTTGCATATGGTGGCTGATTGGTTGATTGCTGTGCTTTCCTGACTTAGCTATGTATAGCTGCCCGTTGGGCACATTTCCATTCATAATGGAGAGGGAGAGAGAGAGAGGGGGGAGAGAGAGAGAGAGGGAGAGAGAGAGAGAGAAAGGGTGGGAAGAGAGAGAGAGGGTGGGAAGAGAGAGAGAGAGAGAGAGAGAGAGAGAGAGAGAGAGAGAGAGAGAGGGAGAGAGAGAGAGAGAGTTCGAGAGTTCAGGGAAAATCAGACGAAATCCATGGTTCATGAATGCCTTATGTTATGAATATTTTCACACACCCACATAGATCTGCAAGTTGTGGTATTGTTGAATTTTATGTACCCCTCAGGGGCGCAGAGGGTTTCTTGAAATTGAAATTCTTGTTTATTAATTTTCTTTTTTCTTCATTTTCTTTCTGTCTGTCTGTCTTTCTCTTCTTTCTCTTATTCTTTCTTTCTTTCTCTCATTCTTTCTTTCTTTCGTTCTTTCGCAATTCTTCTTCTTCTTCTTCTTCTTCTTCTTCTTCTTCTTCTTCTTCTTCTTCTCTTCTTCTTCAAGAAGTAATAAAAGCTGAAATGGAGAGATTAAACGCGTATTACAAAATAACGATGTTGTTATTACTTACATCAAATTTGATAGGCAAATTTAATACTGGGCCATGATGGTGGTAATCCTGTCATCATGGCGGCTCATGTCACTTTCGCCACGGCAGATTCATGCCATTTCTGTTATGGCAGTTCATGCCATTTTTCGTCACGGTAGGTCATGCTATTTTCCGTCATGGCAGAGTTCATGCCATTTCCGTCATGGCATCTGGCAACAGGCACATGCCACATCGTTAACAAATCTGCGGAGATGTAGGAGCACAGCACAGTAGTGTGAGCTTGGCAACTTCTTCCTCGTCGTTGGCACTAAAGCTTGTACTAGTAGGGTAGATCGGTGGTCTAGAGGTTATGGAAGCGAAAAGTCCGGGTCGGAGTGTGCGGTTGTTCGAATCCTGTCTGGGCCCAAATTTTTTCCATCCGTCATTAGTGGACTGTATCGCGCCTGCCTAGAAAGCCAAAAGTCCGGGTCGGAATGTGCGGTGGTTCGAATCCCGTTTGGGCCCAACACTTTTGCACCCGTCATTAGACCATGAGTGGTGGTCTGGGTGCTAGTCTTTCAGATGAGACGATAAACTGAGGTCTCGTGCGTTACACATCATTATTTAGCGCACGTAAAAGAAACC
>CM060330.1:43787352-43792352 GCA_030674155.1 Stramonita haemastoma
GATCTCTTATGCTAATTAGGAGGTCATTTGTGAACAAAACGAGAGAGAAAAAAATATGACTCCTTGTGCATTTAAACACAACTTGAACATGACTGTTTGGTAAACTTGTGTGTTGATATTATGATTATTATTCTTCTATCTGTGCTGATGTTTGTTTGTGTATTGAAAAGAGTTTGTTGTGCAGATTGTCATGGTTTTCTTTATTGTTCAGCACTGTATGTTTATACGCATTGTGTACATATAAACTTGTATAAAGAGCGTCTTGGGGGGGGGGGGATGATAATGGTACACTCATCAACATCAACCATTTTCGCCTGTAAAGAGAGAGAAAAAGAGATGGTGGAAGATGTTAGCTAATGTAACTCATTCATTGTGTGATTTTTTTTTTATGTGTGTTTTGTTGTTGTTGTTTTTTTCAAATTCCGACACATGATCATGAAATGCATAGTCAGACGGTATCAATCGATTGATGGATGGATATATACATACATGTCATGGATTCATTGGTCAATATGTTTGTCTGTGCAATGATTCTTCTCTCTCAGTGACCAAAGATGTTTGTTCTATTTGTGTCACTGACGTGTTTTTTTTTGGATTATGTTTTCTTTGTGTGTACTGTTTATTATGTGTCTTGTCTAAAAGGCCAGAATGGTACCGACTTTTTAAAAGTTCAAGTCAAAGACTTTGATAATCTCCTGTGGAAACATGACTTTTGCAACAGGCGTGTGTATGTATATATATATATATATATTAATGATGAGTAGCAAGACTACACACAAAAGTGTATAATCGTTTTCTCTTTCTTTCTTTCTTCTTCTTTTTTTTATATTTTTTTTTTAATCAAGGTCAATATTTTGCATGTATGATACCAATACGGGCGACATTATGAATAATATCCTTTCCCTCTTCTTGTGCCATGGAGCCAAACATTGACTTAAAAAAAAAAACACCAGAAAAAAAACAGACAATAAAAAGCTGTGTGTGTGTATATGTGCAAAGAACAAAAAGAGAAAGTTCGCACAAAGTGAAAGTAGACATTTATATGTTTATGGAGTCATGTGAAGGTACAAGCTTGTGTACTTGCACAAACATCTCATTCTGACGGATCTGCGATAAAAAAAAAAAATCTGGAACCTATTTGGCAGAAACAAACATTTCAACGTGACACCAACCTGTGTCGTGGTGTCGGACAACGCTGTGTGTTGGTAGCTTTAGCCCCACTTGAATTAAAAAAAAAAAAATGGTGAGACTGACGTCACTACTTGTTGCTGCTTGTGTCATGTATTTTTGTGTGTTTGACGTCAGCACATACTGCTGTCTTCGTCACCCGTTGGGAGGTGACGTCACCACATATTGCTGACTTTGATGTTCAAGATTTAGAAAGGTAGGCAGTTTTTTTTTGGTTGACTTTTTTTTTTTTTTTTTTGCCCCCCAAGTTTCCTTCGCGTACATGGATTTTATGGATTTTTTTTTTTCAAACACGCGAAAGGCAAAACAGTTGGACATGTAAATTTGTCTCCCTCTTGAACACTTTTCATTGATGTGTGTTGTCGTGTACACGTGTATGCCTGACTATCCATGTGTTTGCGAGTATGGACTCTTTTTTTTTTTTTTTAAAGCAAAAATGACTATTTGGTGTATCAGAGATTGTGGTTTTGCCAAACATATAAACCATACACAAAACCAAACTAAAAAAAAAAAAGCACGCAGAAGAAACACGACCAGAAATATAATCAAAATACTTTTTTTCCCCGTATGAAGTAAAGTTTTTTTTTTTTCTTTCTTTTTTTTTGGTCTTTTTTATGTAGGTAAATCAGAGATGGAAGACATCTTTTTTTTCTTTTTAATAAAATAGTGAACACAAACTTTTTCATTTGTGATTTGTTGTTATTACATAGTGTTCAGAACTTTATATTATATATATATATAATATATATATATATTATATATATATATATATATTATAAATAATATATATATATATATATATATATTTTATATATATATATATAATATTATAATATAATGAAGAACCTGGATAAATGCACATTGTCTATTGTTTAAGAAGGTAACTGGACAAGGTTGTTCTATTTTCTTTTGTTGGTTCTTGTTTGTTTTGTCTTTGGTGTTGTTTTGTTTTTTGTTGTTATTCTTTCCTTGGGGAGTAAAGGGAGGGGAGGGGAGGTTCGTGAGATGTGTTGGTGTTTTTACTTTGGAAGGGGAAAGGGGGGTGTTATTTTGTAAAGCATTTTGTCGCGTGCTCGTTTCTTTTAAAATTATTTTTCTAGGTGTTCCGAACTTCGCTGTATTCAAGGTTTAATTCTGTAGTTTTTGCAAGGTTTGAGGTTTTAATTTTTCAGTTGTTTGCAAGCTGCAACATCTAGCAGAACTTTGAGGCCATAGCAGGTCTGCAAAAACAAGTCGCTCTACAAACACTTGACAAACAAGGTACTTACTGAGTTTTAGAATCAGAGAAAGGTTAAGATGTGGAACCATTTTCAAACACTGCTGTCCAATTATTTTCCCTGTGAACTGTCTTATATTAGATGTATATAGTCTATACTCATTTTTTTTGGTGTTTTGGGCTTTTTTTTTGTTTTTCAGAATATTTTTTTAACGAAAAAAGATGAAGCATCAAACTCCTTCTTTCTTTCTTTCTTTCTTTCTTTCTTTCTTTCTTTCTTTCTTTCTTTCTTTCTTTCTTTCTTTCTTTCTTTCTTTCAAGAATAATGGAATAAGCACTCATGTACTTTGTTACATCCATTCCCCGTATGTGTGCAGTTTTGTCATCTGTTCCGACGAGCACACATACCCCTTACTCTTCTAAAAAGCGGAATGTGTTTTAACATGTGTGCAAGATGTTCCGCGTGTGTTCGCACACGGAACCTCAGTTTACAGTCTCATCCGAAGGACTTTTGGGGGGAGTAGAGTCGGCACTGATGTGAAATCCAGAGGAAAAATCCTCTTGAACGTGATTCGAACCCGGGTCAGTAGATAACGTGTGTGTGTGTGTGTGTGTGTGTGTGTGTGTGTGTGTGTGTTGTGTTGTGTGTGTGTGTGTGTGTGTTTTGTGCGTGCGTGCGTGCGTGTGTGCGTGTGTGGTGTGTGTGTTGTATAAGTTTGTGTGTGTCTGTGTATAAGTTTTTGTGTGTGTGTGTAATAAGTGTGTGTGTGTGCGTGCGCGCGTTTGCCGCGTGTGTGTGTGTATGTATAAATTTTTGTGTGTGTGTATGAGTGTGTGTGTGTGTGCGTGCGTGCGTGCGTGCGTATGTGTGTGTGTGTGTGTGTGTTGTGTGTGTGGTGTGGTGTGTGTGTGTGTGTGTGTGTGTGTGGCCATTAACCTTTTGGCTGTTCAATTTTCCCCACAGCAGCAGTGTGACTGTCACGTGCGAAGCTAAAAGCTAAATGACTTTTTACCAGGCATATGTCGTCAGGGCTTTTTTGTTGCGTGGTAAACATCGCAACTTGAAGCGAAAGGGGGAGTAGGTGGGGGAGGGGAGGGAGGGGGAGGGAGGAGAGAAATCATGGTTCTTTGTCAGAAGTTTTTAAACAAAATGGCGTTTTAAGTGTTGACACATTCTGATAGAAAAAAAAAGTAAGACATTTTAGTATTTTTACTATGATGTTTTCCCTAAAATTGCGTTTATTATCAGTATTCACTTTCAGAGGTAAAAAACAACAACAAACCACCCCATTCCTCCTCTCCTCCTCCTCTCTCCTCTCTCCTCTCTCGTCCTCGTCTTCTCTCTTCCCTCTCTCTCTCTCTCTCTCTGTCTGTCTGTCTGTCTGTCTGACTGTCTGTTTCTATGTCTCTTATGTTTTTACGAATAGAATTTAGGGACGCTATACACGCAGAAACACACTCACAAGCCACACACACACACATACACACACACAGTGACACACACACACTCACACACACACACACACACACACACACACACACACACACACACACACACACACACACACACACACACACACACACACACACAGAGAATCAAACTAGATATGACAGTCCCGTTTCTCCTCCCTACACTAGGTTGCAGCCCTGCTGTGGCCTTTGTGATCAGCGTGCCTGTAAACTTTATCAATGGGTAGGATTTTTTTCTTCTTCGTTTTGATAATAATATATGATTATTGTCATCATATTTGTGGTTTTTAAACAGAATTTTATTCAAGAAAGGTGTCACAGAAATAAAATACAAGCACAACCGTGACAGGACAAGTAATCTGATAATAGTTATGTCATCATTTGTGTACACTCTTAGTGACGGATAACTTTCTAGTCTCTCCTTCTTCGTCGAAAGGCAAAGACAGCAAACATCGTTGTCTGTTATACGAACGAAAAATTTAATGTGTCACACTGCTGTTAAGCGCCTGACAAGTCAGGCCCATCGTACCACTTGGCATAAGAGAGAAGTGTTATTTTTAAAAAATTCTTTCTGGGTTAAAGAAAAAAAAAAGAGGCAGGAGAATGGACCAAGAAGGCAGAATTAGACAAAAAGGCGGTGACAGGGAAAAAAAGAACAAAAGAGCAGAAAGAGAGATAGAGGGATAGAAAAGAGTGAATTATCTAAGCTCAGAATTTCCGGAAGGTGGGGATGCTTTTTTACACTGACAAGGATAATGGAATAAGCACTCATTTCTTTTTTTTTTTTACACCTAGTCCCCGTGTGTATGCAGTTTTGTTAATTTTGGTCTATCCGTTCCCACTGGCACACAATGAAAAATTGCGAAAATTGTAATCCTTGTTGTCTGTTTTCTGCCTTCTTGGTCTATTCTATCTGCCTGTCTTTTTCTTAACCAGTCAAGACTTAACAAGATAAACAATTCTCTCTTATGCCGAAGTTGGATGCGCTGGGCCTGACTTGTCGGGCGCTTAACGGCAACTTGACACATTTTCGCTCTTAGAACAGACAGATTTGAGTGCAAGAAGAATGCTTATTCAACTGAACAAGCAGCCTACCAACAAATTCAAATGTTTGATTGCTGTTTCA
>CM060330.1:43799852-43802352 GCA_030674155.1 Stramonita haemastoma
ACTGGAAATAATTAACCATTAAAAAATCCAACCTGACAAGGATGTAATGATTTAATTTACAGTATTTTGTTATATTATGTATTCATTTATTTGTTCTTTTATATCGATAATAATGGAATAAGCACTCGTGTGCTTTTTTTTTTTTTTTTTTTTTTTTTTTTACATCAACCTCCGTGTGTATACAGTTTTGTCAAGTTTGTCATATGTTCCCACCGGCACACAGTGGTCTACTCTTCCGAAAAGCGGAACAGGATTTAACGTGTGTGTTAGATTATCTGCGTGCGTTCGCACACAGGAACTCGGTTTATAGTCTCATCCAAAGACTTTTGGAGAGAGTGGAGTCGGCACTGATTTAACTCCAGGGGAAAAATCGCCTTGAACGGGAATCGAACCCTGGGTCGTCAATTGCGGGGTCAATGCTTTAACCTCTAGGCTGTCCCGTCCCCTGTTGTGTTCAGCCATGCTTTTATGTGTAAGTTTCTGTTACTCTTTCTTGACCAAAGAACATAAATTCGAACAACTCAAGTCCCTTAGAAAGGAGAGAGAGAAAATTGGTATCGAAAGACAATTACAACTCTTTGTAAAAATGTAAAAGTAAAGGTAAAGGTGTCTTATAACCTATGTGGTCGTAGGGGAGCCAGGCATCAGAGACCTCAGCTTCTCTAGGAGCCAGCATATTGAGGGATGGCGCCCATCTCCTCTCTCTTCGCTGCTTTACCTTCCTGACCCTAAAGAGGGCAGGTACCCATTGACAGCTGGGTGGACTGGGAGACTGTACTGAAGCCAAGGCGCGCAAACGGTCACCCATCCACTTGGTAACCACGCTCGATGCTGCTTAACTTTAGCTTGGGGAAGGCGAATACTCTGGCCTATCTTTACTTGACTCAAAGAGGAGGCAGGGAAACCAGAAGCTGATAATAGATTGAAATATTTAAACAAAATCTCTCATGGGTCCATGAAGTCGTGGGTTCGAATCTCGGCAAAAGACAGACAGACAAACGGACACAATGACAGAGAGAGATAGATAGACAGAGACAGACAGTGACAGTGACAAACAGAGAGAAGAGATAAAAGTAGATAAAGACAGACAGACATAGGACAGACAGACAGACAGACAGAAGACAGAAGATAGATAGATAGAGATAGATAGATAGATAGATAGATAGATAGATAGATAGATAGATAGATAGATAATAGATAGATAGATAGATAGATAGACACGAACACACACACACATTCCTCTCTCTCCCTCCCTTTCTCTCTATCTCTGTCTGATTCTGTCTCTCTCTGTATGTCACACACACACACACACACACACACACACACACACACCACACACACACACACACACACACACACACACACACACACACACACACACACACACACACACATTCCTCTCTCTCTCTCTCGCTCGCTCGCTCGCTCGCTCCCCTACGTGTGAACGCATAATAATAATAATTATTATTACCAATTTACCTGTGTGTCTGTCAGTCGGCGTGCCTGCCTATCTTCGTCTATCTAAATTTACACACATGCGGGTGATCATCTGTCCGCGTCAAAAGTACTGTGTGCTATCACCCCATTGTTCCCAGTGAATGCCCCAACTAGTGGGAACTCTCTTCCTTTGTCAAATGGTACGTATTGAGCGTTTTTTATCCTCGGGGTTTGAAGATAATCAGGCCACAGAGAAGGTGGTTGACATCTGCAATGAAAGACGTTTTAATGAGGCCTTTATAGCCTGACCGCATTGGCCAGAGAGAGAGAGAGAGAGAGAGAGAGAGAGAGAGAAGAGAGAGAGAGAGAGAGAGAGAGAGAGAGAGAGAGAGAGAGAGAGAGAGAGAGAGATTGATTTATTCTTTTATATCGAGGATAATGGAATAAACACTCGTGTGCTTTTTTACATCCAGTCCCCGTGTGTATGCAGTTTTGTAAATGTCATCTGTTCCCGACCGGCACACGATGGCCTTACAAAAAGCGGAACAGGATTTAACGTGTGTAAGATGTTCTGCGTGCGTTCGCACACGGGGCCTCGGTTTATAGTCTGATCCGAAGGACTTTAGGGGAGAGTGGAGTCAGCACTGATGTGAACTCCAGAGGAAAAAATCCCCTCTACCTGGAATTGAACCCGGGTCGTCAAACTGCGAGCGCAATGTTCTGACCACTAGGCTATAATCATCCCGTCCCCAGAGAGAGAGAGAGAGAGAGAGACAGACAGACAGACAGACAGACAGACAGACAGACAGAGACAGATAGAGAGACAGAGACAGGCGAACAACAACAAAAGCAAAGGCTTACATGTGGAACAATAAAGAGATGACACTAGAAACAGGCAAAAACATAGTAACATAAAAACAAGGCTTGCGACACAAACAGAGAGACAGATCAGAGTGACATGACACAGAAACAGGACAGACAACACAGAGGACAAAGAGACAGAACTGTAGACAGACAAACAGACAGGCTAGTTGGACAGAGAGGCACACAAATTGACTGACAA
>CM060330.1:43804852-43809852 GCA_030674155.1 Stramonita haemastoma
CCTTTCGTCTCCAAAGTACTTGGAAAAGTTGTTTTAAAACAGCTCAACAACTACCTTTAATCCAATAATAACCCCCCCCCCCCCCATTTCAGTCTTCCTGTCGTGCTAACCACAGCACAAGCCACCCTAGTCAACACTTTGATACACTTCTGCTCGATTCTAATGCAGAAAAAAATCTCCCTTCTCACTCTTCTCGACTTATCTACGGCCTTTGACACTGTTGATCGCTCAATTCCTCTTTATCGCCTCCATAATTACATTAGGTGTTAATGGCACAACCCTTACCTTTTTAAGTCATACCTTACAGACGATTTCAGACTGTAATTGTCAGCAAAATTCAATCCAAACCTGTCGAATTGGAATGTGGAGTCCCACAGGGATCAGTTCTGGGTCCTGTCCTCTTCACACTCTACACTGCTCCACTCTCTCACATAAAAACCACCATCATCATATTGACCATCATTTCTATGCTGATGATACTCAGCTTCAAGGCAGTGATACTCTTAAAACTGGCCTTCCCTTCTGACAAAACATGGCCTCCTGCCTTCAAGTTATCCAAAACCAGATGACTCAGAACAAGCTACAGCCAAATGCTGATAAAATCGAAGCTATGCTCATAGAGACTGAACATAAACTTTCCAACATACAACGACAATTTTTCAAGGCTCTTTGCATTTTTATACCAGTCCTTACAGTTCTCCATGAAGATTGTATGTGTCATTGTAGTCTCTCTAGCTCGACGCTGCATAACTTGACTGGGGGAAAGCGAGCGCTCTGACCACTTAGCTATCCCGCCCCCCATATTATATGTATCTATAGATAGATAGATAGATAGATAGGATGAGATAGATAGATAGATAGATAGATAGATAGATAGATAGATAGATATACTAGATATATAATAGATAGATGTAGATGCCACAGAGAAAGAGAGACAGACAGAGACAGACAGGAGAGGGGAGAGAGAGAGGGGGGTGGAGAGAGAGAGAGATGCTGAAAATTTCTAATAATAGATCAGGTGCAACAGGAAAACGACAGTGTGTCTGTCACTGCACCATGTTTTCAAGGGCACAGCATATGATTAATTATATAATTATCATCAAGATAATGCTTTCATCAGAAACGAAAGGAAAACTGTATTTCTATGGCCACATACCTAGATCTAGATCCAATGAGCACCACGACATATGAGGAGTTTATTTATTCATTTATCTATTTTATTCTTTCATATATATTTATTTTATTCTTTTATGTTTAGGATAATGGGATAAGCACTCTTGTGAGCGAGCGAGAGAACTCGACCTCGAATTTTTATTGAAGGTATACGGATAAGCCAGAGGCTTCTTTACACTAGGCCCTTATGAAGAAAAAAAAAGAAACACACGGGCAAACAAACGTAAAGAACTATATAACATACACAATAATGAAGCTAATAATAAACTTAATCACGAGAGAAAGAGGGTAAGTACCGACACGCGCGCACGCATGAGTGAGCGCACGCGCGCTTGCTTTCTTGTGTGTGTGTGTGTGTTGCGTGTGCGTGCGCGGCGCGCGCCCGCGCGCGGTGTGTGTATGTGTGTGTGTGTTTTCTCTGTGTCTGTGTGTCTACAATTATGTGTCTGTGTCTCTGTGTGTATGCGCATGCTCACACCAATGTGCAACACCTAAGAACACCCCCCCCCACACACACACACACAACCACAACACACACACACACACACACACACACACACACACACACACACACACACACACACACACACACACATACAAATAAAATTCAAACCAACCACACCAACCCAACTCCCCTTCACTCCCCTTCCTACCACCACCACCCCCAACCCACCTACCACCCCAACCCCAACCCCCCATCCCCATTCCTCCTGTCCCCCTCTCTATGCTTCATTAAATCAATCACACTTCATACAACTGACACACTGGTAATACTGTTGTCATTATACTGTTGACACGTTCACGGTGGCAAGAGAGAGAGAGAGAAAAAAAAATCCCCCCCCCCCCCAACATAAACACCAAAACCCCCCACAAAAAAAACAACAAAAAACAAAAATACCCCATTCCCCCCGAAAAAAAAAAAAAAAAAGAAGCAAATAAAAGGCCAGCGCAGCATTCATATTGGTGTTACTATAGCGAAGTGTGAATAAGTATGCCCTTCAATAGATTGCTCTTGAGAGGGTTGAAGGGGAAGGAGGGAGGATGAAGGGGGAGGGGAAGGAGGAGAAAGGGAGCGGGTTTTTTTTTTTGGCTTGAGAAGAGATTATCTCAATGTCAACATCTTGAGGGATTAGCAAAAGGCTGTTTGAGCCTTGCAGATTTGGGAGAAGGGGCCCTGTATCAATGTTTAACTTGTTAAGTTGTACCCATTTTCTCTCCCTTTTTTTTTACAGGGGGGGTGGGGGGTGGGGGTGGGGGGTCGGGGTGTGGATAGGGGTACTGTGGGTGGGAATTTTTTTTTTTTAATATATTTTATCTTTTCAGATTTTTGGAAAATATATTTTATCTTTTCTGGAAGATTTTTTTTTCTCTGCGTGAAATTCGGGCTGCTACGCTCTTGTGGAGAGTGCGTCGCCACAGGAGCAGCGCCATCCATTATTTTGTAGTTTCGTACCACGTTTAGTCACGGCAGAATTCTCTGCGTGAAATTCATCCACTGTGTAAACAACATACAACACACATCTTCTCTACTATGTCTTTCCCCCAAAAAATTAAATTTGCACTACATTTTTTTCCTCCACCCCCCTCACCCCCCCACCCCCCCCCCCCCACCCCATTTGCCTTTTTTTTTTATTATTCTTTTTTTTTATTTGATGTGCACCACTGAGGGCGAGGCAATAGAAAAGTGTTGGAGGAAGGTGAGCAATGAGCAGAATGCTGGCACGGAATGAGGAGATGAGCAAAAGCTGTGCTCTGAGTAGAGAGAGTCTGAAGCCACGCTGAGGTTTTATCTAGAGCTATATATCCCTAGGCAGCCTTCTATGTGGTAGGTAGGTAGGGTAGGGTAGGGACACCCCTGCACACACACACACACACACACACACACCTCCACGCTCCATTCCACTCCTAACAACTCTATAGAGCCTAGAGCTGAGCCCAGCAAGAGGGGTAACATAGACATTGAGGCAAGAGGAGAGAGAGAGAGAGAGAGAGAGAGAGAGAGAGAGAGAGAGAGAGAGAGAGAGAGAGAGAGAGAGAGAGAGAGAGAGAGAGAGAGAGAGAGAGAATGAATGAATGAATGAATGAATGATCTTTATTTTTCAAGGGTTACAGAATAAGCATTACATACTTTTTTTTCATCCGGCCTCAGAGAGAGAGAGAGAGAGAGAGAGAGAGAGAGAGAGAGAGAGAGAGAGAGAGAGAGAGAGAGAGAGAGAGAGAGAGAGAGAGAGAGAGAGAGAGGATAAAAAAAAACGAAGAAAAGATGGGAGGTCTGGCTTGCAAAACTGCTACCCGGAGAAAATGGCGATGTCGCTGAACTGTGGCGACGGCTGAGAACATGGGGACATAAATCTCCAGGCGCTGACGTCCTGTGCATTGCCCCGAAGCGAGACTCGGCGCATTCCTCTTGCATGCTGGCTTGTCTCCCGCTGAGACCCCGTATGCCGCAAGGGGGAGCTGTCAGGCGAACAAAATGGCGACGACGGGACAGAGAATGTGAGGGCTTTTGTGTAGGAAATCAGCGAAAGCGGTTCGCTTTTGTCACGGGCAAAATGCAGTGTGTATGGATTGCGGGCAAAGAACAACACAAGCTGTTCATTTGGCTGTTGTTGCCGAGTCTTGCTAGGCCTAAGCCATGCAAGTGAGACTAGAGAGAGAGAGAGAGAGAGAGGAGAGAGAGAGAGAGAGAGAGAGAGGAGAGAGAGAGAGAGAGAGAGAGATGTTGACTTATTTCTGCCAGGGTGGAAGTAATATGGCATGAACTTGTTTGCAGTCAAATTAAGCTCGTAGCTACAGTTTGCTTGTATGTTTTTCTGTGGTATTTATATGTACAACAGTGTTACGAGTCAGTGCACACCTACACATGCGCGTAACATATACATTAGAATGCAGGGCAACTGTGGTAGTGTATGTTCACTGTTGTCAGTATACGCATTATTTAGTGTTTGTGTTTATGCGCACACTTACATGCGCTTCGGTAACTTGTGGAAAAAAATTGCTGTCAATAAAAACAGGCCTACTCGTAGATTGTTTCTACCCAGGCCCCATAATAATCTGTATGTCAAGCCTTGCTTATTCAGGAAGAACATTGTGGAATAATCTACCTCCTTTAAAAAAACACATCAGCTCCTTCAAAAAAGATGTTTAAGAGACTTTTGAAGAAACATCTGATGGACAAATTGTAAGTCCGCCTTTATGCTCGAGGCTACCTTACATCCGGCTGCTTTGTTGTTATTCTTACCCTTCTTATTTGTATTTTCATTATTTGTCTGTATGACTTGAGCTTTGTTGTACTGTCTTGGGTTTGTTTTATCCTGTGTTGTGAGGTCTTATTTAAAAAGAAAATCTCCAATTATTTTAATGATTTTCAACTAGTTGGTAGTTGCCTTTTGAATGCTTTAGAGTCCATTTTCTTGATTTTTTATGAGGGCAAGATTAAAGTAACGTTTGACACTTAATCTTTTACCCTCAATAAAGATCATTTGCAGTATTGCAATATTGTAAAACAATACTGCAAGGCACTGTCCGAGGAGGAAGAAAAAGAGACAGACCAAGGAAGAGATAGGAGGACAACATCAGCGAATGGACAGGCCTAGAACTCAACCAAATTTTGAGAAAGGCAGAACAGAGAGAGGAATGGAGGGAACTGGTTGTTAAGTCTTCAGGGGTGCCACCACAGTCGCCACACTAAGGGATAGATAGATAGATAGATAGATAGATAGATAGATAGATAGATAGATAGATAGATAGATAGATAGATAGATAGATAGATAGATAGATAGATAGATAGATAGATAGATAGATGGATCATTTTGACTTGACTTCAC
>CM060330.1:43819852-43824852 GCA_030674155.1 Stramonita haemastoma
CCCCAGCCAATGTTAATCAGCGTCGAGCGTGGTTACCAATAATGGATGGGTGACCGTTTGCGCGCCTTGGCTTCATTATCCACCCTCAGTTCACCCAGCTGTAAATGGGTACCTGCCCTCTTTAGGGTCAGGGAAGGTAAAGCAGCGAGGGAGAGGAGGTGGGCGCCGCCCTCAATATGTTGGCCCCTAGAGAAAATGAGGTCTCTGACGCCTCGCTCCCCTACGACCACACAGATTATGGGAAACCTTTACCTTTACCTTTACACAGGGAAGAAGGAACGAGCTTCAGCTTTGTATTCATGTGGGGATTTCGCCTACTGTTCCTCAGGGTCAGAAGTCTTCAAGGAGCAGAAGAATGTGGGGTCTCCAACTCTGAATGATCCTGCACTGGTACTGGGCCCTTATGTGTGTGTCTGTGATTTTCAGAGGGACACGGTCTGAGCCAAGGCAGTCAGGACACGCCACGCCCACGGCTGTCAGTTTTCCCAACTTTCATTTTATTTTTATTTTATTTTATACCACTTTATGTCACAGCAGATTTTTTTCTCTGCGTGAAATTCGGGCTGCTCTTCCCCGGGAGAGCTTCGCCACAGGTGCAGCGCCTACCTTTTATTATTATTTTTTCCCTCAGGGATGGTGTGTAAACACGACACCTGTGTGCATGATGTGTTTTTTTCGATAATTTTGTCATCCGCTCCTACCGGCACACAATGGCCTGCTCTTCCGAAAGGCGGAGCGGGGTTTTAACGTGTGTGCAAGATGATCTGCGTGCGTTCGCACACGGGGCCTCGGTTTATAGTCTCATCCGAATGATCCTCTCTGCTGCGAAAAAATCCATCCCAGCCCAGTCGGGGCCAGCTGGTGCTATTTATAGCAGGAACTGACCTCACTTGGACTAGGTAAAAGGAAAGGGCGCGCTAAGTATAGCACTCTTGACTGAGTGATGTTGGCTTTGTTTGCTGTGGCCGGGAAGTTCCTCTTTGCTACAGAATGCTTTGTACAGGCTGGGTTAAGGAGAGGTCATCTGATCTAGGATGACAGGATAATCCACTGGTGGTCAGGGCGCTCATTTCTCCAAGCTAAGGTTAAGCAGCATTGAGCGTGGTTACCAAGTGGATGGGTGACTGTTTGTGCGCCTTGGCTTTAGTACAGTTTCCCCCAGTTCACCCAGCTGTAAATGGGTACCTTGCCCTCTTGAGGGTCAGAGAAGGTAAGCAGCGAGAGAGGAGAGAGAGAGAGAGAGAGAGAGAGAGAGAGAGAGAGAGAGAGAGAGAGAGAGAGAGAAGAGAGAGAGAGAGAAGAGAGAGAGAGAGAGAGAGAGAGAGAGGAGAATGAGGCGCCACCCTTCAGATGCTGGCCTAGAGAAGCTAAGGTCTCTGATGCCTCACTCTTCAACGACCACATAGGTTATGGGACACCTTTATCCTCAGATTGAAGAACCTTAACAACACACACACACCCACACACACACACACACACATACACACATCACACATACATACTATCATACACTACATCATACATACTACATACTCCCATACAACACACCTAACAACACTACACACATACAACAACAACATACTACACACACAACCACACACCACACACACACACACACACACACACACACACACACATACACACACATACATCAACACATACATACATACATACATACATACATACATACATACATACATACATACATACATTACATACATACAACATCACATACACACACACACACACACACACACACACACACACACACACACACACACACACACACACACAGAGCCTGGAATGCAACAGCAGCAGCAGCAGCAGCAACCCAGCAGATGTAGTGTGTCTTCACGCAGTCCTAAGCCATCAAGTTCAAGCCATTCGAAAATCATTTAACACCTCACAAGTTCCCCAAAACCTCCCCCCCCACCCCTAGCCCCCCTTCCAGCCTCCCAACTCAACCCCCCCCCCCCCCCCTTCACCCCCTACTCCCCATCCGTTGCTGGTTGCAGGTCTGATGGAAAGCTCATTCAGACTTGCTTCCCGGCGTATACCCCTCATCTCCTCTTTCCTCTTCAAGCGTATCGGGCCGCTGATGACATAAGGCAGCACAAAAGAGAGGGTGGCTTTCTGTTGTCTCCCCGTCGTTAAACATGGTGTATGGGGAGCTGTGCTAGGAACGTTAGCGCTAGGCCTTGTACCGCTCATTGTCAAGGTTCTTTTTACGCCAAGGGCCCTACACCTCGCCCTTGCTGAACCCTTAGCCAGATTCTCCACTCCTCCCTCCCTTCCCTTCCTTCCTTCCCTCTCTTCCTCCCTCACTCACTCACTTCTTGAGCCAACGGAAAAACCAGAAGACCAAACACGGCACCGTGATGATTCTGCCATCAGGTGTAAAAGTTCCAGACACGTCTGTCTTTTGGCTTGAAAGTTTCCGTGGTGTAGAATGCTGTTTCCCAAGTCCAAAAAAGCCTGTTTCAGTGTGCCCGCCGCGGCTTCTCCTCTGGCTGGTGATGGTGGTGTTCTTCGTGCAATCACGGCCTCGGTTCAGTTGCAGAGACTGCTGAAGAAGTGAAGATTTCAAATACCATCAGATCATAGAGAGATTAAACCCTCGCGTGCAAAAAAACAGAGAAAACCCTTTGACACCAGGAATGGAACACCCAAGCCGACAGCATTCTTTTTCACCGTCTGTCCACACCTCATGGAGGTTTCTTTTTTTTTGCCCTTCTTTCCATGCTAGATAAAAAAGAAGATTGTCCTTATCACATTACACATACTGGTCATTTCTTCTTCGTTTTTTTTTTTCTTCTCTTTCTCCACGTTTATCTATTTAAAGGCAAGGAAACCCCCACAAGGTCTAACCCATGATGAGTTGCAAAGATCAGATATAATGGCTGTTCTTGCTGCTTTTCTCCGACCTCTTTGACATAGGTGTAAGTACTCCATTGCCGAATGTTCTATAGATCTAGGAGAGTTTTGCATTTTCCTGGTTTAAAAAATTAGAATATCATTTAAAGCAAAGAAGATGTAGCCGGAAAAGCAAAAGCCATAAAAATCTCACCAAGTGTTGAAGTTGAAACAGTGTGATCTTTCAGCTGTCCGTTGTGGTTTTCAAACATTCTCACCAGATGTTCTTTGATGTAATGAGCTGAACAATCAATAGTTTGAACACAGAGAAAAGGAAAGCAGTGTAAATGAATGAATGAACGAACAAACAAATGAAATAATGAATAAATGTATAAATGAACCAAACAGACTGGCCAGCCAGCCACCAACCAATCAACCAACCAACCCAGCCAACCAACAACCAACCATCTTAGCATGCATCCATCACCCATTGAACCAGCCAGATAACCAGCTAACCGAACAACCAATCAACCCAACCCAACCCAACCAGCAAAGGAATGTATAAATGAATGAGCAAAACACTGTTATTTTAGCATTAGGAATCATTTCACTCATATAATGAAACCAGAGCTATAAGGCAGAAACACTCGTGGATTAAAAGAGTAGGCCATTGCATACCAGTGGGAACAGATGACAAAATTTACAAAACTGTACACACGCGGAGACTAGATGTAAAAAGAAAAAAGAACAAGGGCTTTTATTCCATTATCCTCGATATTAAAGAATAAGTAAATAATTTTTTATGACTTTGCGGAAGGTCTGCCCACCAGCTTCAGATGACACGTTCTGACTTCAGCGTAGCTCATTTCATTGTACAGGTTGCATGCTGGGTATGCTCATGTTTTGGTGACCCACTGAACTCTGTATAACATGAATTGTGGGATCTTCCTTTTCACATTGCTATACTGCATTATGGAGAAATGGGAAGTGTGAACACTCCACACCTATGGAGAAGAGTCGCCATTGATTTTCTATGAATATTGTAGGCGTTGAAAGATCTCTATTGTGTTCTTGTTTTTAAAAAAAAAGTTTTGTTTTTTTTTTGGGGGGGAGGAGGGGTGTGTGTGTGTTGTAGTAAATTATGTATAACTTGATGCTGCATACATTGTGTGTGTGTGTGTGTGTGTGTGTGTGTGTGTGTGTGTGTGTGTGTGTGTGTGTGTGTGTGTGTGTGTGTGTGTGTGTTGTGTGTGTGTTTTAACCTGTATCTACTTACTTATCTACTGTATACACAAGGGGTGTTTTGTTCTCCTAATGTATTGTGAATACTCTTTCTTTTTTCCCTTTTTTATGCCAACCATTGTGTTAGGATTTTTGTTTGAGTATTTTTCACACCCATATCATGAAAGCATTGGTTTTGTCAAATTCACTGTACCCTTGGGGTCTTTTCCTTGAAATGAAAAATTTGAATTGAATACTAAAAGTGATTTTAGACAAGAAATAAGGGTTGGATAAAAGATAAAAAAAAAAAAAACAATGTTTGAGGTTTGTTCCTCCAGAGATCAACAATGGTTTGAGGTGGGTTCCCTCCCTGAAGTAACATGAATTGGGGTTTCCTTAATTGCAACTGTTTGAGAGGTGTGTCCCAGATAGAAGTCAACAATGGTTTGAGGTGTGTTCCTCTAAGGTCACTATTGGTTTGAGGGTGTGTTCCTTTAAAAGTATAGAGTCAAACAATGGTTGTGGGTGTGTGTTCCCTGATAGAGTCAACAATGGTTTGAGGTGTGTTCCATGATAAGTGAAACAATGGTTTGAGGTTGTTCCCTGCATAGTCAACAATGGTTTGAGGTTGTGTTCCCTGTAGAAGTCAACAATGGTTTGAGGTGTGTTCCCTTTAGGAAGTCAACAATGGTTTGAGGTGTGTTCCCTTGAAGTCAACAATGGTTTGAGGTGTGTTCCCTGAAGATCAACAATGGTTTGAGGTTGTTCCCTGATAGAGTCAACAATGGTTTGAGGTGTGTTCCCTGGTAGAGTCAACAATGGTTTGAGGTGTGTTCCCTGGTAGAGTCAACAATGGTTTGAGGTGTGCCTTCCTGAAGTAACAATGGTTTGAGGTTGTTCACTGGTAGCAGTATAACAATGTTTGA
>CM060330.1:43829852-43842352 GCA_030674155.1 Stramonita haemastoma
GAAGGAAGGAAGAAAGGAAGGAAGGAAGGAAGGAAGGAAGGAAGGAAGGAAGGAAGGAAGAAAGAAAGGAAGAAAGGAAGAATGAAAGGAAGGAAGGACGGAAGGAAGGATGGAATGAAGGAAGGAAAGAAGGGAATAATAGAATGAATGAAGAAAGGAAGAAAAGAAAGATGGATGGATGGAAGGAAGGAAGAAAGGAAGGACGGAAGGAAGGAAGGAATGATAAGAATGATAAAAAATAAAGTATTTTTTTATTGCCAGAAAAGGATGAGCACAATGGCGACTTCTGTCATCACGTCCTAGGGTAAATTAAAGAAAAATATGCAACTATTAATTTAATTAAGCAATCAAATATTCAAAATAGATCAAGAGACAGAGAGAAAGAGAGGGAAAAGGAGAGTGAGAGAGAGAGAGAGAGAGAGGGAGGGGAGAGAGAGAGCAATAGAAAGAGAGAGAGAGAGAGAGAGAGAGAGGAGAGAGAGAGAGAGAGAGAGAGAGAGAGACAGACAGACAGACAGACAGACAGACAGACAGACAGACAGACAGACAGACAGACGGGACAGACAGGACAGATTGACAGACAGACAGACAGACAGACAGAGACAGACAGAGACAGACAGAAATAGGCAGACAGACAGAGGGCCAGACAGATAAGGCGACAGGAACAGAAAAAACTCCCAGTGAAACAGTGAGAAGAGATACACAGTTTTTGTTTCAGACAGCCTGAATGAGAGATTTAAAGTTCTCACTGAACTGTAAATCTCTCTGTCTGTTGTCTCTGTCTCTACTCTATCCACTACCCCACCCCCACCTCCTCTACATCCTGAATCCTTATCCTGAAACACAAATCTCAACACCACACAAAAAATGGTAATAAAACAAACAACAGCAGCACAGAAATAGAATACAGGGTGTGAGTGACTACCTGTGACTGAAATGTCCTCCACCAAATAGCCTGCATGGAGCAAGTTAGCTAGACAGACAGACAGACAGCAGAGAGAGAGAGAGAGATAGAGAGAGGAGACAGAGAAAGAGAGACAGAGAGAGACAGAGAGAGACAAAGACAGAGACAGACAGACCGGCATAAATAAGTTGGAAGTTGGAAATGACGTGGCAAGTTGTGCAAATCCTGTATGCAAATCAAGCATTGAACAGAATAAGCCCCACCACATCCCCCAGAAAAAGAGATAGTGGAACACACACACACACACCACACACACACACACACACACACAAAACACACACACACACACACACACACACCACAACACACACACACACACTGATCCCAATATAACAGGAATACCACCACCACCATGCAAATGTAGCATGTCATGAACACAAAACCTGTTTTAGAACAACATGGTCTGCCATGGAAGCCTGTATGCAAATGAAGGGTTTAACTGAATTAAACATTCTCCAATGGCAACTCAGACTGTGTAGTGGGAGGGGGTAGGGGGTGGAGGGGGGAAGAGGATGAAGGCAATGGAGGTAGGTGGTGTGAAAGGCCTGCGGCAGTGTTGACACCACTGCTGGTACCTCCCCCACCCCCCTCACCCACCCCCACCCCCATCCAGGAGGACCTCTGAGCTGAACTGATCTGTAATGTGAAACAGCAGAGAGAGAGAGAGAGAGAGAGAGGAGAGAGAGAGAGGAGAGAGAGAGAGAGAGAGAGAGACTTGATTTGATTTAATCTTTTATATCAAGGATAATAGAATAAGCACTCTTGTGCAGTTTTACATCCAGTTCCCGTGTGTATGCAGTTTTGTAAATGTCATCTGTTCCCACCGGCACATGATGGCCTACGCTTCCAAAAAGTGGAACAGGATTTAACGTGTGCACAAGATGTTCTGCGTGCATTCGCACATGGGGCCTCTGTTTATAGTCTCATCCGGAGGGCTATTGGGGAGAGTGGAGTCAGCACTGATGTTAACTCCAGGAGAAAGATTTCCTTAACTGGAATCGAACCTGGGTCGTCAAATTGCCAGCGCAATATTCTGACCACTGACCACCTCCGAATGAATGAATGTGTGAATTAGTAATCTTTATTTTTCAAGGGTTAGGGATAAGTATTGACATACTTTTTTTCATCTGGCCCTTTCCCTGATTAATGACTATCAAAATAAACACAAAACTAAAAAAAAAAAGAAAAAAACAAACAAAACCCAATACCAAAGCAAACCCAAACAACAAAGTAATAGCCAACCCTGAGAGAGAGAGAGAGAAGAGAGAGAGAGAGAGAGAGAGAGAGGAGAGAGAGAGAGAGAGGAGAGAGAGAGAGAGAGAGAGAGAGAGAGAGGAGAGAGAGGGGGAGAGAGGAGAGAGAGAGAGAGAAGAGAGAGAGAGCCCCTTGAGGATGGCCAGATTGGGGTAACTGAATAGCAGTGTTACAGACTGAAAGAAGAGGGGGAGAGAAAAGCTGCAGGGACCCAGGCCAAGACTGACTCAGAGGATACAGTCAGGAGACAGTGTCAGGTTTCTGCAGCGTTGTCACTTTGATGACACTGGTTGCTGGCAATCTGTTCCATTTTATTGTATTAGATCGATTTCATGTTTTCCCGTTTTGGTGTTTAAATCAGTCATGTTATTTAGTTCTCTTGTCATTTTATTAGGGGTGTGCTTTCAATCCCTTTAAAAGAAATAAGGAGAGCATTACAAGCTAGAGTAATGTTTGATAAATTTCATTTTAATATATTTTGGTATATATTTTAGGTATATGTTTTGATATATTTAGGTATGCCTCTATCTTGCCAAAGTGCCGTTTAACTGAATCATCTTTTGCTTGGTCATACCGATTGTAGCCTTGATGTCTTGTGGACAGGAGCCAATTTCTTAGTACAGTAAGCCTAAATCTTTGATGATGATGATGATGATGATGATGATGATGATGATGATGATGATTATTATTTATTCTTTTTATATTGAAGATAATGAAGTAAGCACTCCTGTGCTTTTTTTTTACGTCCAGTCCCGTGTGAATGCAGTTTTGTAAATATTGTCATCTGTTCCCACCAGCAAATTGCCTACTCTTACAAAAAGCCGAACAGGATTTAACGTGTGCGCAAGATGTTCTGCATGCGTTCGCAAACGGGCCTCAGTTTATAGTCTTATCCGAAGGAGTGTGGGTGTTGTGTGTTGTGGAGTGTGTGTGTGTGTGTGTGTGTGTGTGTGTGTGTGTGTGTGTGTGTGTGTGTGTGTGTTAGTGTTAGTACAGGCCTATACTAGCTATTCTTCAAGGTCTAACATTGAGGACATCTATTGCATAGTATCATCAGACAGTTCAAAAAGTTTAAACTGTCCTATAGAACAGTGTGGTCAACCAAATCAAACACTTTTGCAAAATCTACCAAAAGGGAGCTGGTGACTTTGTTCTTTTTTTTTGCCAGTCATTTATTAACTTATTTATTTATTTATTTATTCTTTTATATCGAGGATAACAGAATAAGCAATCATGTGCTTTTTTTCATCCGGTCCCCGTGTGTATGCAGTTTTGTAAATATTGTCATCTGTTCCCACCGGCACACGATGGCCTACACTTAGGAAAAGCGGAACAGGATTTAACGTGTGCGCAAGATGTTCTGCGTGCGTTCGCACACGGGGCCTCGGTTTAAAGTCTCATCCGAATGACTTTTGGGGAGAGTGGAGTCAGCACTGATGTTAACTCCAGGAAGAAAATTTCCTCGACCGGACTCGAACCCGGGTCTTCAAATTGCCAGCGCAATGTTCTGACCACTTGGCTATCCGCCCCTAACTTTATTTATTTATTTATTCTTTTATATCGAGGATAACAGAATAAGCAATCATGTGCTTTTTTTCATCCGGTCCCGTGTGTATGCAGTTTTGTAAATATTGTCATCTGTTCCCACCGGCACACGATGGCCTTCTCTTTCGAAAAGCGGAACAGGATTTAACGTGTGCGCAAGATGTTCTGCGTGCGTTCGCTCACTTAAGGTGGTGAGGGCTGTGTGCCATAAGTAACATTTCCCAAAGCCATACTGATTGGGGTAAAGCAAACTGTATACAAAATGATTACAATGGGATTTCTAATGCAACTCTCTCAGGGTTCTGATGACACAAATAAAATATTTTTAAAAATTGGTATATAATTTGAAAGACCAGACTGATCACTTGGTTTTTACAAAAAAACGAGACTTTAACAACTTTGAAAGAGCTTGGAAAAGTTTTATTTTTAATCAATATTTACTGAATACAGAGGTGAGCGATTCAGAAATGTCTCCCTGATGAGATAACTCTTCCTGGGACCCCCTGATGAGATAACTCTTCAAAAAAAAAAAAAAGCTTGTGCTTTGGCGGTAATGTTGATGAAGCTACTGTCTCTTAGGTGACTTATTTATCCCTCAGTAAAAAACATGCTAGTGATGACTTAAACATGTCAGATGCCGCCCATAATTATACCTTTGGCATACTGCAGGTTGCCATGTGTCTTCAAAGTTCTTCTGTGACGCCGGCGGAGAGATCGGTTCTGAGATGGTGTCTTCCTGACTGCTGGTGGTCTCCTCTCTGGCTCCACTGCTCTCTGTTCACAAATGACTTAACCCTTAAACAAGATGTGAGTACTTACCATGCAGGTACGGGCATACGTGTGCACGTGCACGCGCGCACACTCACACACACACACACACACGCACGCATGCACGCAGCCAAGCACGCGTACACACACACACACGCACACGCACACACACACACACACGCGCGCACGCGCGCGCGCGCGCTACTTTACCATAATTTTCATGAGGGTTTGTTGCAGGGCCACAAGTGTTTCAGTTCCATGACATGAGGGACTTTATACCAAACACGGAAGGATTGTGAGATGCCATATGGGTGCAAGAACCCTTCGACTGGTAGGCAAGGACACTGAAAGCTGGCTGATGAGATGACCTGACCTGACCTATCATCCTTGACCTCGCCAAGGCCAGAAAGAAAAAAAGAAGAAGAATTGCAAACAGGAGAAAGGCACGCCAGAGGCCAAACTAAAAAACACAGAGCGGGCGTTTGAATCAACAAGACCAAGAATGATGTTCTGAAAATCAATGTCGTCCTGTTTCCAGTAGAACTAGGACCAATGTGCCTGTGAGCACAACCATTGAACATGGCAGTAGTTCAACTCGTTATTATTCACATCACACTTTGACACTAACCAGACAGAAGAATTTTACACATGGCTCTTTGCTTCAGGTTGTCCTCAACCAAGATGAACCAGGCTGAGGTCTGTGTAGCTCAGGGTGAATGGAATGCCACTGCTGGCACTCATGCTCAAGAACACTGGAGAAGTCAGCATGCTACATACTGTACTGCATCATATCATCATCATCATCATCATCATCATCATCATCATCATCATCATCATCATCATCCTTTACACCCAGTGGTGTGTAGGGCAGCACCAAAGACTTTCCACCCCTGCCTATCCTGGGCCAGCCTGGTCAATGAACTCCAAGAGTGCTGCATGGCTTCCATCTCACATTCCACTGTCCTCCTCCATGTTGTTCTTGGTCTTCCTCTCTTTCTCTTGCCGTCTGGGGTCCAGTGCAGGGCTGTTCTTGCGACAGATTGTGTGTCTCTCTGGAGTACATGCCCAATCCATCTCCATCTTCGTTACATACTGCATAGGCATTGGATATTTTGTATTGATGGGGATGTGCATGCTTTTTGAGAAAATATAACCTGCAATACAGGGAACAAGAAAGGAAAAAAAGAAGACTGGAGAAACGTCTAGGGCATCTATAGCAGTACCGCTGCCAATGGTAGGAGACCGCTTGCTAGAACGGGCCAGAGACAATACCTTGGCTCCTGCTAATACTTTGGGCAAGCACAAAGCATCATGAATATAAACATGGCACAATTCGAATGGCTAGTAACTCAGCTTGATAGATTACATTCTTGTGAAGAAACATGGCAGAAGTAAACACACATGAAACCTTGCCAGAGACCCTGGGAACAAGCCCAGAAAAATCCATTCCTTGAGTCACAAGCAATATCATGAAGTTTGACGCCAGAAGAAGAAAATTTTGTTTTGTTTTGAAAACTTAAAAATTGTAGTGAAGGAAAACAGAAAAGGAAAACTGCACTCAACAACAATAAAGTCATTGAGAAAAATGCTGATACACCATCATACACAACGTGCACACCTTTAGCATACACAACATTCACACCTTTAGCACACACACCTTTAGCATACACACTTTTAGCATACACAGCATCCAAACTTTAACATACACACTTTTAGCATATGCGCCCTTAGCATACACATCATTCACACCTTTAGCACACCTTTAGCATACACACTTTTAGCATACACAACATCCAAACCTTTAACATACACACTTTTAGCATACACACCTTTAGCATACACTTTTAGCATACACACTTTTAGCATAAACAACATCCAAACCTTTAACATACCCACCTTTAGCATACACACTTTTAGCATGCACACCTTTAGCATACACACCTTTAGCATGCACAACATCCAAACCTTTAACATACACACTTTTAGCATGCACAACATGCACACTTTTAGCATACACAACAGCCCCACCTTTAGCATATACAACAGCCACACCTTTAGCATATACAACATCCACACCTTCAACATACACGCCTTTAGCATATGCATTATACACACCTTTAGCATACACAACATCCACTGACGTCCTGTTCACAAGCTCTTGAGTCTGTTCCCCTGACGTCATGTCCCCATGGCTGGGTACTTTCTTCACTGACGTCATGTCCCCACGGCTGGGTACTTTCTTCACTGACGTCATGTCCCCATGGCTGGGTACTTTCATCACTGACGTCATGTCCCCATGGCTGGGTACTTTCATCACTGACGTCATGTCCCCATGGCTGGGTACTTTCTTCACTGACGTCATGTCCCCATGGCTGGGTACTTTCTTCGCTGACGTCATGTCACCACGGCTGGGTACTTTCTTCACTGACGTCATGTCCCCATGGCTGAGTACTTTCATCACTGACGTCATGTCCCCATGGCTGGGTACTTTCATCACTGACGTCATGTCCCCATGGCTGGGTACTTTCTTCACTGACGTCATGTCCCCATGGCTGGGTACTTTCTTCACTGACGTCATGTCCCCATGGCTGGGTACTTTCTTCACTGACGTCATGTCCCCATGGCTGGGTACTTTCATCACTGACGCCATGTCCCCATGGCTGGGTACTTTCTTCACTGACGTCATGTCCCATGCTGGGTACTTTCTCACTGACGCCATGTCCCTGTGGGACTGCACTGCCTCCAGGGGTCCACTGTCTACATCCTCACTCTCCACATCTCCCTTGCCAAAGGTCACTCCCTGTGGGATTTTCTTTTCCAAAGCTCCTGCAAGCCTGAGTGCTGGAAGTATAAAGGGATTTCTCTGTTTGACCTCTTCTCTCAAGTGCTGTGACCTGGAGGCTGCTGCAGTCTTCTGGTACTTGTCCAGGAGGTGGAGGAGATGGAAGTAGGTTTCCTGTGCATTTTTCTCTTCTTTGGCAGAATGGGTGCGATCTGCAGCCTTGGCTTTGAAGACGCCATCTTCATGAGCAGTGTGTAGCTGAGCAGCTGTGGAGAAGTCTTGCTCCTGGGCCGTTTCTGAAAACAGACACTTTTAATGAGTCATCCCAAGCTCAACAGAAAATCTTGCACACATTCCATCCGTGTTTAGTAAAAGAGCAGGTTAATTCTGGTCAGTGAGATGGAGGACATGATTCTGCACCACACACACTCAGCTACCTAGAGTGGGAATGCCTCCACCTGGTTCCACTGCCTACAGCATGTTGCCTGAAAAAAGGCGCTTACAAATCCTCCAGTATTGAATTGACAAGTCAAGTAAAGTCAGTCCACAGCAGTTTTGTCCTCGTAAGTGTTTCAGTAATAGATAACATCTGGCTGAATCTGCTGTCACTAACACAAAGATGGAAGTTATCACAGATTATAGATCGGAGTTGTGGAAGCCTCCGGGGATTAGAAGAGATGATAGTGACAATGTCCCTTGTTAACGTTTTTGCTGGTGTCTTTCTCCACTTTCCATAAGTGTTCAAATATGGGTTCACCATTGTTATAAATTTTAGTCTAGTGCAAAGATAAAGGTCCACCCCCTGGCACTATTACCCCAGTTCCACCAAACTGGAGCACTCCTATTATGACAGATGGGAGAGGCCACCCTCCGCCAGTATTACCAGCCCCCAGAACAGCAGTAACCACAATGTGTGTAGGGATGGTCACACTTCCAATCAAAAATTTACATGGACTCTATAAACAGACGATGATCATACTTCCAATCAGAATTTTACATAGACTTTAGAAATAAAAGATCAAAAATGCATGTTCTGAGTCTACAAGCAAAGAAAAAATATCACCATTCAAAATCTGCGTAGTTTCAAACTATTTCAAAACTATTTTAAAGGTGATCGTTGTCTGTAGTACTTGAAATTTAAGAGATAATTCCAAAGATCCAATCCAATCCAATCATGTTGTTTGGGGTTGTCACCTCGTCAAATTTTAAAGCTCCAAAATTACAAAAAATAACAAATGTAACACGAAAGAAATAATGTAAGTTATTTGGTCTTGAATCTGTGAACAAAGTCCTTCTCTTCTTAGCCTAGTCTGTTTGTTCACAAGGTTCAGTTACACCATTACGGGAAAAGAAGGCTTCCCATCAAAGATTAACCACGGGCTCACTACACATATGTTCACTTAGAATTGAACAGTTTAACATAATCTTACCGTGACAATGCACCAAACAGCACAAGAGAACTACGACTGACAGAAACATCAGCTAGTCTACTCTGTGGCAAACAGAAGCTTCCAATGACTTTTATGCTAGGCCTGGCCACTGTTCAGATGGAGGTGTTTCTCTGGATCCTTTGGTGTTTGATCTGATGGGGCATTTTACGTAGCTAATAGCCTAAACGTGACGTCAAATGTTTCCAGTCGCTGACATGCTTTAAAATGACGGAAGGAGGGGAGGGCAGTGGTATGCAAAATGGTGGTTTGGTGTGTTAAGTAAAATGGTGGTATGGTGACAGAAGTTATCTTTTTGTGTACATTGCCTCTCGTAAATAATGTTCCCGTCCTTCTGTTCCCACCCAGTTCATTTCAGTGCCACCCCCCCCCCCCCCCTCTTCCTTCCTTCAGATAATAGTCCCTGTGTCACATCCTCAGGATCAGAAGTCTACAGGGAGCTTATCAATGTTACAGGGCGCACTCAAGTGGTGCCTGTTCTGAGTTAACATGCCGGGACACCGCCTACTAAGCCCCCTACTGGATTCAGTAATCGTTACGTCAAGGGGATGGGGGTCAGACTGAATGAGACATCTACGGGAAAGCTAAATCTTATCAAAGTCAGACTGCCCAAGGTTCTACAGGAAGGAAAAAAAACAAACGCAGGGCAAGCTGTGGTTTAACTTTGCTTGCAGGCAAAGAAACAACAACAAGCAAACAAAAACCCCAGACATAAGCTTTCCTATATATAGATCTGAAACATGGAGCTAAAATTAATCCGAAGCAATTTTGATGAAAAGTAAAAACTGCTAGCTGAGAATATAAATCAGTTGTCAAGGAAGAATCCAAATATCTATGTTCTTAAATGAACTTCAGTGTTTCAAACTAGATGATCCAAAGACATTTTAGAGCATTGGAAATGTCAATAATGGTTAAAAATACACAAGGCATGAAAAAATATTCATGTGATGAATTTTCGGTGAATCTGAGGATAAAAGAGAGAGAGAGAGAGAGAGAGAAGAGAGAGAGAGAGAGAGAGAGAGAGAGAGAGAGAGAGAGAGAGAGAGAGAGAGAGAGAGAGAGAGTAAATGAATGAATGAACGAATGAACGAATTTCATTTGACAAAAGCTACAAGCCCATCAGTCAAAGGGGGTTAATAAAACATGAATAATAACTCGAAATCCAGACAAATATCAACAAATATTTTTAGTTATTACTTATAGAATCTATTTGGTTCATAGTCTGCTTGCGTTTTTCTAGAGCCTGTGTTACATATATTGCTAAAGATATCATCTCGGACATATTATTTGAAGTTAACACTTTTTGTACACGACTAGTGGACCTGTTGGTTGGGTTTGTCAAAAAAGTAACTTTTTGACGAATTTCTTGGTAAGTTCGATATGTTAACAAAAAGTGCAATTTGTCTTCTTCTTCTTCTCCACATGCTGGACATGGATTGATGTCTGTCTCCTCTGTAATATACCATTGTCTACAGTTCAATAGACCACATAATCTCAGCCGAAATTTCAGTAGATTGCTTCGAAGCCTCTTATTAGTTAACGATATCAAATATTGATAATCAAAAATTAGAGAGAGAGAGAGAGAGAGAGAGAGAGAGAGAGAGAGAGAGAGAGAGAGAGAGAGAGAGAGAGAGAGTATCTGTCTTTTGTCTTTCTCTGTCTGTTAGTCTGGTGTTTTTTTGTTTTTTTTTCCATATTCCATGCTACTCCAGCATTAAGGTGCAAGCAAGTTAAGTGACAACACTCCAGCTTACCGTTAGTGTTGTGGCTTCTTCAGATAAAAAGCCAGTGCACTAGAAGATGTGTTTGGTCTCCGTATCATTCGCAGATTACAATGCAGGGGTTTCTTGGTTTTGTTTTAGTTTCTGTTTTGTTTTTTTGTTGTTTTGATATCTGGAGCACTTGGGTGTGTGTTGTTGTGTTAACTCACATGGTCACGGTTATTTCTTTCCTTCCGTGTAAAGGGGAGGTAAAAACATCCACTTCCGTGAATGCTCTTTTTCCCTTTCCTGTGCTTCCTTCCGTTTTTTGTTTTTGTGCTGTTTCCTGTTGCAAGGAAAAGGTGAGAAGAACAAGGGGCGTGGGTGAAGAAAGGAGGCAAGAAAGAGAGAGAGAGAGAGAGAGAGAGAGAGAGAGAGAGAGAGAGAGAGAGAGAGAGAGAGAGAGAGAAGAGAGAGAGAGAGAGACAGAGACAGAGACAGAGAGAGATAGAGAACACACACGCACACACACACACACACACACACACACACACACACACACACACACACACACACACACACACACTGGCACTGACACTGACACTGACACTGACACTGACACTGAAAGTTGTTTATTGCTATTGACATTACAGTCCTAATGGCAAGTAACACACACTAAAACTCCTGTATTCATTACATTAAATAGCACTAGGGAGAAAAGACCAAAACAAAAGGAAAAAGAAAACCAAACAAGTAATGATAATCATCAATGAAAAAAGAAAACCAAAGCAAACAAACAAAAAAACATTTTATAACAAAAAATGTTATGGAAAGTCCGGCCTAGATCAAATGTCAGAAACACAACTCTGAAACAAAGAGGACAATTGGCTAAACCTCCAAAACAAGCATTTGCAAATCATAATAAACAGGACCACTCCATACTTCAGTCTACCCATGCTAGCAAACTTTGGTATGGCTTACAAACTGACATTCTTTTTTTTCCCTCGCAAGCCTTACATGAATGAAGTCTTGGGCAATTAAATAGAAACACGAATGAAGGTAAAACTGTTATTCCACCACCTGGCATTATAAGTAACAACTATCAACCATTTAGGTTCGGTTTAGGTGTGAAAACATTAGTTAAATGACAGAATCTGAAACTTAATCACCTTGAAACACCATGTCATTGGAATACTGTTTTCAATCTCTTCTACAATCTCAAGCAAGGGCATCACACTTTGAAGATCCTAGAAAAATGTCATCTTCGGACAAAAGTAAATCAGTTTTATCTTTGTTTTTCAATAATTCTTTATTTAAGGCATGGCATTTCTGGACAGTATCATCGTATGACTTCTTCACCTTCTGTTCTGCCGCAGTATGTCGCAACAACGCAGTTTTGTCACAATTTGCGACAAACTGCGTTAGGCCCCCAATGTAAGAAAAAAAGAAAGAAAGACAAAGAACGTATCTTTGATCAATGTAAGTTCAATATAATCCACAGCATTTTAGAAGCTACTCATACCTTTTGTCAAGTTCCTGACTTCAGTTCTTAGTATAGAAAGTAAACTACAATGAAGTTGATTTGTAAAAAAAAAAAAAAAAAAAAAAAAAAAAAAAAGGAAATACCCCCCCCCCCCCCCCAATAAAAAAAAAACCCTTTGAATCCTCTGCTATTACCTTTTTTCAGTTGATTGACTTTACTTCTAATAGCTGAGGATTCAAAGGGTTTTTGTTTTGTTTTTTGTTTGTTTGTTGTTGTTTTTTGGGTGTTTTTGTTTGTTTGTTTGTTTGTTGTTGTTTTTTTTTTTTTTTGGGGGGGGGGTTGCTGTTTTGACGTACTGCGGCAGAATACCTTCCCCTTCACCACCTGTCCCGTAGTCCCGCAGACCGTGGGGGCACCAATGGAGATTTTGCAACCAGCTTCCTCCACTCCTCGCGGTCCTGCGTCCTCCGTGGCAAATCGTTCCACCCAAGGCCAGTCCACTCTCTGGTGCTGTCTTCCCTTCGTTTTCTCTAACTTCAGTGAAAAAAACGGAAAC
>CM060330.1:43849852-43857352 GCA_030674155.1 Stramonita haemastoma
TGTGAAGGTACCCAATGACGGGGTAACAAAATAATATTAGCCTATGCCTTTTAAACTTAAAACGTGTACTGTGTGTTTTATATCTAAGTTACAAATAAATCTTGTAATCTGTAGATTTTATGGCATGTAAAAATTATTTAGAATCGACACAAAGTAAGATATGAAAAAAACAACAATATAGATGATTTCGCATTATGTTAAGGCCATTAAAGTTACAGCCAATTCAGCTGTAATTACAATCAGATTTCATGTGTGTGTGGCGTGTGTGTGTGTGTGTGTGTGTGTGTGTATGCGAGCGTGTGTGTTTTAATAGCTATGGACGATTATTCCTGTGGTATGGACACGTGTTTTGTTTGCAAGTAGCTCATGTACTCCGTCTCTGTCTCCCTCTTTGTCTCTTTCTGTCTCTGTCTCTCTTTCTCTGTGTCTGTCTGTCCCTGTCTCTGCCTCTCTGTCTTTGTATCTCTGTGTCTGTCTCTGTCTATTTTTGTGTCAGTCTCTCTCTTCCCTCCTGTCTCTGTCTGTCTGTCTATGACTGTCTGTCTGTCTGTCTCTGTCTGTCTGTCTCTGTCTGTCTGTCTGTCTGTCTGTCTGTCTGTCTCTCTCTCTCTCTCTCTCTCTCTCTCTCTCTCTCTCTCTCCTCTCTCTCTCTCTCTCTCTCTCTCTCTCTTCAAAACCTCCGAAGACATAATCTGACTCCACAAGATTCTTACATCTGTTGCCCTCTCTCTCGACACTTCTTTTGATCCTTTTGACACAACAGCCCCCCTCCCCTCTTCCTCCACCTCCTCCCCACCCCAGCCCCCCACCAACCCCATCACCCTCACCCCCCACCCCACCCCTCTCCTTCAAATCTCCCTATATACCCTTTCTGCTTTCCTCTCCCATTCTCTTTTCTGTCTTTTCTTGCTTGTAGTTCTCTCTCTCTCTCTCTCTCTCTCTCTCTCTCTCTCTCTTCTCTCTCTCTCTCTCTCTCTCTCTCTCTCTCTCTCTCTCTCTCACACTCTCACTCTCTCACACACGCTTGTGGAAAGGATCTGGTTTCGGAAATCCCTACAGTGTTTTTTTGGTGAAAGGTGCGAAGGCGTGTGATGGCGATCATAGGCCATAGTGTGTGAATGGGGGTACGATTGTTGGCAGTTGCGTTTACATTGTCAGAGGGTATGGATGGAAAAGGTCTTGGGTGTTTGATTTTTGTCGGTGTGGTTGTTGTTGTTCTTGTTGTTCCTGTTGTTGTTCTTTGCAATTCTTCTTTTTGTTTATCTTCTTTTTGTTGTTGTTGTTGTATTCTGTTGTGCTCTATTGTATCATATCATGTTATATCGTAATATGTCATAATTATTATATTCAGTCGTATTCTTTTTTGTTCTATTTGTTAAATGTTTATGTTATGCTATGTTATATTATCTTATAGTGATATCTTATATCATAATATATATATCATAGCCTATCATAATGTATCGTATCACGTTGTATTACAATACAATACAATACAATTATGTTACGTTAGACTATACTACAGCTTGTTATGTTACAGTATGTAATGTTATGATACGTATGTAATGCTATGTTATATCAGATTAAATTCTATTATGTTCTATTCTATTATACAATATTTTATTCTTGTCTGTTATATTATATCATATCATATCACATCACATCACATCACATCACATCATATCATATCATATCATATTATATCATATTATATCATACTATATCATATTATATCATACTATACCATTATTATTATATTATATTATATTATATTATATTATATTATATTATATTATATTGTATTGTATTGTATTGTATTGTATTGTATTGTATTGTATTGTATTGTGTCGTGTCGTGTCGTGTCGTGTCGTGTCGTGTCGTGTCGTGTCGTGTCGTGTCGTGTCGTGTCGTGTCGTGTCGTGTCGTGTCGTGTCGTGTCGCGTCGCGTCGCGTCGCGTCGCGTCGCGTCGCGTCGCGTCGCGTCGCGTCGCGTCGCGTCGTGTCGTGCTGTACTGTGCTTTGTTGTGCTGTGCTTTGCTGTGCTGTGCTATGTTATGCTATGTCATTTTATATTATATCATATTATATTTTATCATATTACATAATATTATATCATATTACTATTACATTACATCGTATGGTATCGTATCGTATATCATCATAGGTTATAAACCTTATGAACTTATTGTATCCTTTCAATAGGATCCCCAAATAAAAGGCACCAAGATTTGCTAGGTCTAGGTCTATATTTTCTCCAATTTGTATAAGGTTTTTGTGCGACATATTTTAAAGTATATTTTCTTTCTTTTTTATCATCGTTTTTTGATGGCAGCTTAAAAAGGCCACAGGTGTGGTGATGATGTCCTATTAAAAATAGACAGGTGTGGTGATGATGTCCTATTAAAATAGACAGGTGTGGTGATGATGTCCTATTAAAAATAGACAGGTGTGGTGATGATGTCCTATTAAAAATAGACAGGTGTGGTGATAATGCCCTATTAAAAATAGACAGGTGTGGTGATGATGTCCAATTAAAAATAAACAGGTGTGGTGATGTTATTCTATTAAAAAAAATAGACAGTTGTGGTGATGATGTCTTCTACTAAAAATAGACAGATGTGGTTATGATGTCCTATCAAAAATAGACAGGTGTGGTGATGATGTCCTATCAAAAGTAGACAGGTGTGGTGATGATTTCCTATTAAGAATAGACAGGTGTGGTGATGATTTCCTATTAAAAATAAGGTGTGGTGATAATGTCCTATCAAAAACAGGCAGGTGTGGTGATGATGTCCTATTTAAAACAGGCAGGTGTGATGATGATGTCCTATTAAAAATAGACAGGTGTGGTGATGATGTCCTATTAAAAATAGGTGTGATGATGATGTCCTATTAAAGATAAACAGGTGTGGTGATGTTATTCTGTTAAAAAAATAGACAGGTGTGGTGATGATATTCTATTTTAAAAAAACAAACAGGTGCGGCGATGATGTCCTATTAAAAATAAACAGGTGCGGTGATGATATTCTATTATAAAAAAAAACCAGGCAGATGTGGGGATGATGTTTTATTCTGAAAAACAGGTGTGGTGGAGATGTTCTATTCTTAAAAAGCAGATAAATGTGGTAATGGTATTTTATGTAAAACAAAAACAAAAAAAACATGAGTGGGGATGATATTCGATTTAAGAAAAACAAACCCAGACATGTGTCGTGATAAATTACGTTCTACATAAAAAAAGAAATGTTGTGATGATGTTCTATTTTTGAAAAAAAAAACAGACAGGCGTCGTAATAAATTATGTTCTATTAAAAAAAAACAAAAAGATGTGGTGATGATGTTATCTTTTGGAAAAAAAAAACCCAGAGAAGTGTAGTGATGATGTGCTGGGTTTGTTTGTTTTTTGTTTCGTTTTTGAATTAACCCGCCCCCTAAACACAAAACAAAAACAACAACAACAACAACAAAAACAAACAAAAAAAACAGGTGTAGTGATATGATCTATGTAGAAAAAGAGACAAGAGTGGTGATAATATTCTATCAAAAAAACAACAGGCAGAAGTGGTGATGATGCTCTATTAAAAAAAAAACCAAACCAGACATGTGCGCTGATCATGTTCTATTTTGAAAAAAAAAGAACCCAAGCAGATGTAATGATATTCTATTTTTAAAAGGAAGATGTGGTACTGATGCTCAATTCTGAAAGTGCAACCATTTCCTCAAGAAAAAAATAACAATTAAAGGATAAAATGGGTATACATTAGATTTAACAAGAATTTTGTTCGTCGCCAAACTACAGAGACCGATTTAACAATAATTATAACAATTACACGCACTTGCAAATACTAACGCATTGATCACCAGCAACAATCATTCAACGTCGATTAAGTTACACACACACATATCAAGGCAACATTTTTGTATGTGAAGGTAGTACATTAGTTCTCTCTCTCTCTCTCTTCTCTCTCTCTCTCTCTCTCTCTCTCTCTCTCTCTCTCTCTCTCTCTCTCTCTCTCTCTCTCTCTCTCTCTCTCTCTCTCTCTTCGCTGTATGTTTTGTTTTATTTTGTTTAATGTCCTTCACTACTTGGTGATATAGATACACCCGAAATCAAATCTCTTTGTATATATATATATGTCAAAGTCATTCGGATGAGACTCGAAACCGAGGCCCCGTGTGCGAATGCACGCAGAACATCTTGCACACACGTTAAAACCCCGTTCCACCTTTTGGAAGAGTAGGCCATCGTGTGCCGGTAGGAGCGGATGACAAAATTATAACAAACCAACATGCACACAGGTGTCGTGTTTAGACATCATCCCTGAGGAAAAATCGGGGAGTTGGAGTCCCAGAGCGGCTCGGGGCTGTAGGTATAATTATGGCAACGTTCTGGTGGCTCCTGCGACGGTACTGGAACCATTCGTATCGGTCAATGCCCTTCCAATGGATCATTCCAGTGCCGTGGAGAGGGGGGGGGGGGGGGTGTCTGCTGCATGGGTAACAGCTTGCCCTCCATACATACTTGCCCAGGCTTTGCGCTCTAAAGACTAGTGCGCAACTCCATAGTCTTCCGAGACTTATGAGTGCCTACTACTACTACTATCTATCTATCTATCTATCTATCTATCTATCTATCTATCTATCTATCTATCTATCTATCTATCTATCTATCTATCTATCTATCTATCTATCTATCTGTCTATCTATATATATTTGTGTGTGTGTGTGTGTGTGTGTGTGTGTGTGTGTGTGTGTGTGTGTGTGTGCCCACTTGCTTATGTTTTCCATAAAATAAAGCTGTTTCAGTATTTCTCTCTCAATATTTTCCTAAAAATGTAGAGCTATTTGTTATGTCTTTGTGCCTCTCTCACAACTCATTTCAAAGGCAACTTGACTTATTGTTCAGAATGAAATGATTCACCCCATGTCTCCTTTTTTGTTTAGCTTTCTTTGTTTGTTTGTTTTTAGTTTCTCCTTTTTTCTGTTGTTGCTTGTGTTAACATCAAAATGTCTAATACATATTCTTGAACAGAGTTAAATAGGACACGAAGATTTTTTTAAAAAGTATTATGATGCACTAACAAAATATATGCGTTATGTATGTGAACACATTTTGGACACTATGTATACAGTATTACATCTATACCAGAATATTATTGTCAACACGTGTCTGTGATACTTTGCACAATAAGAAGCAGTAAAGGATATTTTTTCAGGGATTGAATTAATGTATAATAACACTTTATACGAATGCGATTCTGGTTCTTGATTTAAAAAAAAAAATTTCGTTCCTCAGCCAAAGCTCCCAGGTTCACCAATGGTGAGATTTTGAGCATGCGATCGATTTTACCCACCATGAGGGTAGCTGCATTCCGACTTCGGGGATGTACATTTGGGTGTGTTTGTGCTTACGTAGCCCCACCCATCGTTGACATAAATTGAGTGATCTTTGACGTGCATATTTGATTTTCTGAATGTGCATACACATGAAGAGAATGAAGAAGATACTGGCAGGTCTGCACCTGAAGTTAATTTGGGAGATCGTAAAAATCCCCAAACTTGATTTGCAAGACGCGGCCAAGATTCGAACCCACGACTTCATAGACCAGTGGGATTGAAGTCTAATGGTGTTAACCACTCGGGTATAGCGTCTGTCTGTTTTTTATCTTGGATGTGCTGGCTAGACAAATGAGCCCATCGACTTTCGTTTGAAATGATCAGGAGGAACAAACATTTTTGTATGCCGAAATGAAATGATCGTTATATGGGTTTAGCCATGAAACAGTTTCTGCAAAACTAGTTTTTAGCCAGTGTGCATGATATTTTGTGTGCTTTCATAAGCGAGATTTTATATTATTATTATTATTTCTTCTGCCAACTTTCCAGTGTAGTGAACTATTATTCTATCTAAATTATTTGTTTTCATTTCGAGGATAATGGAATAAACACTCATGTGCTTGTTTACATTTTAGTCCCCGTGTGTGTGTACAGTTATGTAAAATTTGTCATGCGTTCCAACAGGCATACAATGGCCTACTCTTCCCAAAAGTGGAACTGGGTTTTAACGTGTGCGCAAGATGCTCTGCGTGTGTTCGCACAAGAGACTTTGGTTTATAGTCTCATCCGAAGGACTTTAGGGAGAGTAGAGTCGGCACTGATGTTTACTCCAGAAAAAATTCTCTTGAACGAGATTCGAACCCGGGTCAGCAGACCATGAGCGCATCACTCTGACCACCAGACTGTCCCTTCCCCTGTTACGTTACCACTGTCAACCCCAGGAAAGTGGAGTCTGACCTTAGCATAGTTAACTTCAGGGGAGTGGAGTCTGACCTTACCATAGTTAACTTCAGGGGAAAATTCCTCTTAAGCGGACTGGAACCGCCACCGTCACCCCCACCAAGTCTATGCATCCCCTTCACAGCCACCCCACCCAATCACCCATACCCCCCTCACACACACACACACACACACACACACACACACACACACACACACACACACACACACACACACACACACACACACAACTACAACAAGAAGAAGATATGGACAATGTATTTAAAAAAAACGTCAGTAAGAGCAAAAGAAATTAGCAAAAAATAAAGGAAAATAAAGCACACAAAAAATGTCTACATGTCTGCACTTTAACAGTAACAATCGAGTATTCGCAAATAAATGATTTTTTTTAAAGTATCATTAACAAAAGAAAACCATAGCAAAACCTGTCTTCTTTAAGGCTGCACCTTAAAGTAAAGCAAAAAACAAAACAAAAACAAAGGGTAGAAAAACAAGATCATTCTTGGGAAGAAAAAAGTAAAACGATGGCCAAGGAAATGAATAAAAATAACCCCCAGATCAGTGAATACAAAAACAAATTAATTTTTGGAAAAAGATATTGATAAAAATGTATATAAACATGTATGTATGAAGGAATGAATATGAATTACGAAAATGCAAAATCATTTCAAAGGGGCTTCCTTTGCACTTTAACCACACAACGTACCCTTCCCCCCAAACCAAAAACACCCACCCACACCCATATTATATATATATATATATATATATATATATATTATATATATATATATATATATTATATATATATATATATATATATATATAGATATATATATAATTTCTTCCATAAACATCTCAATCTTCTACCCACCCCCACACAATCGATGAATGAATTACACACACACACACTCGCCACAAACACTCCCAAGCAAGAAGAAGAAGAAGACCCCCCCCCCCCAATTTTTTTTTTTTTTTTTTTTGGTGAGGGGGGGGGGGGGGGGTTAAAAAGAAAGAAATAATAGGAAGACATCCATCCCCCCTCAAACTGCCAGTCATGGCTCGCACTCATCTTGCAAGAAAATCTAGTTAGGGTGAGAGAGGTAAACACGAAGGTGTTGCGCACTAACTCTCTAGAAATAACAAGGGACAGCAAGGGCCGCCTTGGTGGCAACCTGGGCTGATAGAGGGGGGTAAGCCAGGGCGATG
>CM060330.1:43862352-43872352 GCA_030674155.1 Stramonita haemastoma
TCCATGATAACAAAATAAGCACTCATGTACCTTTTTTAACACCCAGTCTCTATGTGCACATGGTTTTGGTTATCCTCAAAATAAAAGAATCTAGATTAAAAACTACAAATTAAACTCTCTCTCTGTGTCTCTGTGTCTCTGTCTGTCTGTCTGTCTCTTTCTCTTTCTCTCTCTCTCTCTCTCTCTCTCTCTCTCTCTCTCTCTCTCTCTCTCTCTCTCTCTCTCTCTCTCTCTCTCCATGTGGACATGTTTGCTTATGTGTGCACATAACTGTTTACATACATGTGTAACATACAAGCCTGGATATATTACGATCTCTAATGCCCAGGCCTACAATACCTCACACACACATACACCTGTTTAACATTAAATGCATACCTGAAAGTACACCTTTCTCCTGTAGTGTCTGTTGGAAACGTGCGGTTTTGGAAAGGGGCAGTGTTTGCCCTGATGGTGCTGTTTGCTGTACACAGGGAGGATTCACACCAAACAGCCTCCTCTTTTTCTGGCCCTCTGTCCCAACTGGCCCATTGTCCTTATGTTTGTCTAGTTCTTTCAAAGGAATATCTTCTTCACAGGGTTGGGAGGAGATTTTCCAGTAGTTGGAGGATTGGGTGGGTGGTTTAGTGTGTATGTGTGCACCCGGTGTGTGTGTGTGTGTGTGTGTGTGTGTGTGTGTGTGTGTGTGTGTGTGTGTGTGTGTGTGTGTAAGGGGGTGGAGTAGTGAGATGGTGAAAGTGTGGGAAGCAGAGATATGAAGTTTAGAGGTTGTGAAGGTGGTAGTGAAAATGAGTGGAGGAAGAAGGAAGGTGGAGTTGAGGAGGTTGGTATACAATAATGGAGGGAACTGTTCATGCCAATATGTAGAATCAGGCTGCAGTCTCTTGGTCAGGTATATGGCATACTTGTATTTCTTATTCACCTAATCATTTATCTACCTATTCATTCAATTATCTCTTCATTTTGCTGCTGCATCTTCTGTGCCAATCATGTCCTGCAGTAACATGGTCCTGCTGTTACTGTGCCACTTATTTTCCAATCTCTCCACCTGTTTTGCACCCAGGCTTGTCATGTTGCATTCTTAGTGTCAGAGGTTCACAGGGAGCTCATCAATGTTCCGTTGCTATGGGGCCACCGCCAGAAAGGCTCTGCACTGCTGCTAGGTCATTTTGGTAGTGTTCAGTAGTGCATGTTCTGAGCTAACATGGACAGGTACTAGGACACACATAGCTTAGATGCAGAGCCCCTGTTGAAAGAGATATCTACATGAATAGGTGACTTCAACATGTCCCAATCCAATCCAATGGCATATGTAGGCCTACGTGAACTTTCAACCCTGAAGACTTTGATGCTAACTCACCACATGAACAGCTATATATGGGAAACTGAAACTGAGGTCACTATGAGACCAGAGCATTAGAGACTAAATTTCTTTATTGCATAATGATCAATGAGGATGATAACTATCCAGATGCCATTATAACTGTGCATCTACTTTAGATTAGCAAGGTTGTGCTCTACACTTCCTATCATTGTATATCCTAGTGTCAACCAGGAATGAGAGATACAGACACCTGCAGTGTTCGTCAGGTAATTTGAGTGACACTCTCAAAATCCCAAGTGAATAATGCCTGACTGTATGGTCCCAATCTTCCTAATTAGCCCATAACAAACTCACTCTAATTAGGAGTCAGCCAGAATATAAAAAAAAATTCCATGGGATTCAAACCTGCAACCTTCCAGCCAAGAAGACAATGTGCTAACCCCTGTACCATAACAGCTGGCTATTGATTAATTTTGTGCAGTCATTTATTCATTCATTCACACATCTACGCATTATTTGTTAGTTCTAAATATTTTTTTCTTTATTGATGCAGAAATAATAGTGGAGAAAATCAATTGCAGGTAACCCCTTACAGCTCCTCAATCATTTGGATAATGGTGTATCAAAGATTAAATTTAAATCAACAAAAGTCCTACAGAAAAGACAAACAAACAAACCTCCAGAAAATAAAAACTTTCAATGACAGCAGTTTAGGCATGTTTGAGTAAGAACCATGCCTTTGAGTCTGACCTGACTAAGTTTCGGCTGCTGGATGAGCCTCCACCAGAGGTCCTGGTGGTGATAGAAGAAGCTTCACTGGCTATGGTACCTTACACAGTTTCAGTGAGACACTTTTCAGAATGTCAATCACATTCAGAAGAACAATTTGATATTCTTGGGGCCTATCTAAGATATCATCGAAAGATGATGACAAAGAGATAAAAAATATAATACCTTAAGATATATGCTGCACAAAAAGCATAATAATAACGAAAATGATAAAAAAATAACAATGATAAATAATAATGATGATAACAATGAGAAGAAGAAGAAGAAGAAGAAGAAGAAGAAGAAGAAGAAGAAGAAGAAGAATTTTGATGATGATGATGATGATAATGATGATGATGATGATGATGATGATAGTGATGATGATAATAATGATGCTGCTGCTGCTGCTGCTGCTGCTGCTGCTGCTGCTGCTGCTGCTGTAGTAGTAGTAGTAGTAGTAGTAGTAGTAGTAGTAGTAGTAGTAGTAGTAGTAGTAGTAGTAGTAGTAGTAGCAGCAGCAGCAGCAGCAGCAGCAGCAGCAGTAACAGTAGCAGAAGTAGTTATGATGATGATAGTATTAAGGAGTTCTTAGAGCATAGATTAAAGCGCTCTCTCTCTCTCTCTCTCTCTCTCTCTCTCTCTCTCTCTCTCTCTCTCTCTCTCTCTCTCTCTCTCTCCTCTCCTCCTCCCTCTCCTCCTCCCCTCTCTCCTTCCCCCTCTCCTCCTCAACCTTCTCCTCCCTCTACTCCCTTCCACTCTCACACACTCTCTCTCTCCCTCTCCCTCTCCATCATTCCTGCTCTCCCCCATGTCTGCCCCCCCCCCCCCCTCCCCCCTCCTCCCCTCATCTGCTATCCGAAAAACCCATTGGTTATTCAGGTAACACACAGTGGGGCCACACACCAAGGGAAATTGTGTGAAGGGCCACATCCACTGATCATAGGTTGCACACTGTGTTGCGTGGCCTAGCCCAAGACTATGCTGCACATCATGCCCATATATGGCAGTCACTGTATAGACGATTCCCGGTAAATTCTTCGTCGTCGAACACTCAAGGCAGCGCAACTTCTGTTGTCTGTCATATGAGCGAAAATGCGTTTTGCGCTGCCGTTAAGCACCTGACAAGTCAGGCCCTGCGCATCCAGCTTCGGTGTGGGAGAGAATTGCTATGATCTGTAAAGTCTCTTTGGAAAAAAAAGACAGGAGAGTAGACCAAAAAAGGTAGAAAACGGATTAGATGAGGTGGCATGAAGAAAAGGAACGAGGTAGAAACAAAGAGAGGGATGAAGAAGAGGGAATTCCTGGCACAGAATTTCCAGAAGGTGAGGATGCTACATAATAATACTGACAGGCCCCCGGCATCTCCACGGGGGTCAATATATATTATGTATCGTATTAACACATAATTAAAGCCACTTGCTCGAAATAGTTAAACGAAGACAACTTTTCAAGATTAAACTGCTTGATATCGACATGGAGCTCAATCACAACCTAGTTTCAATGGTAGCTTGAGTCCCGTCCTCAAGGCCAAACCCAAGGAGATGGGTTTTTTCACCTACTAGTTGGCCATCCCTTTCTACTTTGTAATTGTATGCAGTTATGCTCGCTACTATAGTTTGTGTGTGTGTGTGTGTGTGTGTGTGTGTGTGTGTGTGTGTGTGTGTGTGTGTGTGTGTGTGTGAGAGAGAGAGAGAGAGAGAGAGAGAGAGAGAGAGAGAGAGAGAGAGAGAGAGAGAGAGAGAGAGAGAGAGAGAGAGAAGAGAGCGTACGTGCCTAGGTGCGTGCGTGCGTCGAGAGCGCGACGTGCGTGCATGCCAGGGACAATTCTCTTGTTGCCATGAGTTCTTTTACGTGTGCTAAATAATTTTGTGTAACACACATGACCTCTGTTTATCATGTTATCCGAAACACTAGCACCCAGACCACCACTCATGGTCTAATGGATGGGGGGGGGGAAGTTTTCGGTCCAAATGGGTTCAAACCACAACATACTTCCACACGGACATTTCGATTTCTAAACGGGCGCGTTACTTCTAGGCCACGGATCCACCACCGTCCAACACCTCACCAAAGCTACGAATTCCGGGAATCTGCAATAAGTCAAAGATAAGGGGAGGGGAATGGTCATTACATCAACACACAGAGAGGGACGAGTGGCAAGTCCCGGACAGCTCCCTGAGCCTGCAGCCTCCTGTGGACTCACGTGGCCACAGCCCTGAAGCCCTGAAGGTCACCCAGAGTCACCGGGGAACCCCCAACACCTTTGACCTCTTACGTCAGAGGGTATCGGACATTTGACAGCGAAAGCAGGAACAGACTGGGGGATAGCGGAGGGAGGTCGCCTGGATTGACAATTAATGTCACCAGCCAAAAAAAAAAAAGGGGAAAACAGAAAAAAAGGAAAAACAAGTCAACAAAAGAGCGCGAGCGCTGAGCTTTCGTTGTAATACTGCAGTAACAGGGGGGGGGGGGGGGGGGGGGGGGGGGGGGGAGGGGTAGGAGGACGAGACAGTTCCGCAGAGAATGGAAGTTTGTTGCAATTGATTGGTTGTTGGGGGAAAACGAAGAGTAATGGTGGCGATTGTGTGTTAGTTTTCTCTGTTGTTGTAGTTGCCGTACAGCTTTCAGAATATCAACCAGGAAATGTCCCATATGGGAGAATTGAGGATGACCTAAAGCCCTAGATAACGGCAATACAATGAACAAGGCTGGCATTGTCTTGTGTATAATTGATGTGACTGTGTGTGCAGTTACGGTACAATGAATGTGCCTTTCGTCTGGCGTTTTGTGGTTTGTTGTTGTTGTTGTTGTTTTTAAAGTAAATACATAATAAATGTGACTGTATTGAGACTGAGAATAATGCCTTTTTACTGCTCAGATACATTTTTGAAAAAGTACCTAAGTTTAAGACGTACTAAGTTTAAAACTGATATCTTTAATTCATTGATGACACTTGTTTCAAAAGGAGTGGATTTGTTGTGACAAAGGCACGTTTTACTTCAGCTGCCAAATAACCAATTTTTTTCTTCTAGTTGATGTTGGAGTACTACACTATACATTTTAGACTTGTTTCTGCTACAAATGACATTGTGTACAATGTGCGTCTTTTCTTAATAAATATCTGTTTAAACCAATAGATAACTAAGCAAAAAAGAGGAAGGTAGAGGTGTCCCATAACCAGCTTCTCTGGGGGCCAGCATATTGAGGACTGCGCCCATCTCCTCTCCCTCGATGCTTTACCTTCCCTGACCTTAAAGAAGGCAGGTACCCATCCTTTCACAGCTGAGTGAACTTGCTTAGAGAGAGAGTGAGAGTTCTCTGACCACTGTATTCTGTCCACAAAAATACCCCAAAAAATAAAGAAAGAAAAAGAACATAAGAACACCTTAGTTGCCGAACCAGAGTGAGAGATGTCGATTCGATAGAATGACAAATACCATCGCCATTTCCATGATACAGCCCCCGTCCTCACTTCCCCATCCCCTCCTCCTTCCACTCCCACACAAACCCCATTCCCCCTCCCTCCCCCCTCCCTCATACCCTCTGCACCGTCTCTGTAAACTGTGCACGAACTGGCCATTGCGCATGCATGCATGCAGGCAGGTTAACGCAGACACTGTCATTGATCATTTATTCCTCTATCTCTTCCTCCTTCTCCTCCTCCACCTCCTCCTCCGCGTTTCCTTTGTTCCGTTCTCATCAATCAATCAGCATTGAAGATTGTCCACTTCCCTTTTTGGCACGGCGTTGAAATTCCTATCAATTATTCCTCAGCAGAATTATTCTGTCGATTATCAGCCGCGCAAGTACTGCTTAAATATTCATTCATCTGTGGGGAGGGAGTGATTGTGGCTAGGGTAGGGGTTGTTTAGTTGTTGTTGTTGTGGGAAAAAATGGTTGTTACTTTGAAGCTGTGGTTACTATCTGTTATTGCATAGAGTTGTCTGGCATCAATACTAGTCAGCATGGTTAAAAAAAAAAGGTAAAGGTGTTCCATAACCTATGTAGTCGTAGGGGAGCGAGATGTCAGAGACCTCGGCTTCTTTAAGGGCCAGCATATTGAGGGCGGCGGCCATCTCCTCTCCTTCGTTGCTTTACCAATTCCCTGACCCTAAAGAGGGCAGATGCCCATTTACAGCTGGGTAAACTGGGGACTGTACTGAAACCAAGGCACGCAAACGTTCACCCATTCATTGGTAACCACGTTCGATGCTGCTTAACTTTTAGCTTGGGGAAAGCGAATGCTCTGACCACTGAGCTATCCCGTCCCCTAGACAGCATAGGAGTGTTGTGATAAAGTGACACATAATTCCACACCTTTTCTGGGGGGTTCATTGAAAGTTTTGAAACAAAGTTATATCCCCAAAGTCAGACTGCGGCTACCTTAGTGGTGGGTTAAAAAAAAACGGTCACAGACGCAAAATTCTCACCATCAGTTAACCTCAGAGGTGTAGCGGAGGAACAAGAAAAAAACAAACAAAGTTCACACACACACTTTAACACACACACACACACACTTTAACACACACACACACACTTTAACACAACACACACCACACACACACACACACACACACACACCACACACACACAACACACACATCCCCCACACACAACACACACACCCCAACACACCCACACACACACACATACACACACCACACACACACACACACACACACACACACACACACACACACACACACACACACTAACACACACACACACACCACACACACAACAACACACCACACACACACAACACACACACACAACAACACACCAAACGTACACACACAATAGCAGCCACAAACAAGAAGCCAAACAAGAAAAGACAAAGCCAAACTGTATCAACACATGCATAGTTTCATCCGTTCAGCTTCTTTCAGGAGGTAACTGTCGGCCCCAGCCATTTCCGGTTGCTTTGTGTGGAGGGTCTCGCTCTGTTGCACGTGCGCAACTGTTGATGTGTCCACTTCGGCCAATTTATAGGGCTAGCAACCGTTGCGAACTGCCAACTGTGTGCACTGGATATCACCAAAACCCTGGGGACAAAAACCACAAGAGAGAGAGAGAGAGAGAGAGAGAGAGAGAGAGAGAGAGAGAGAGAGAGAGAGAGAGAGAGAGAGAGAGAGAGAGAGAGAGAGAGAGAGAGAATGAATGAATGAATGAATGAATGAATGAATAATCTTTATTTTTCAAGGGTTACACAGTAAGTATTGCATCCTTGCCCTGATTAGGGAATATAGATATGAAGAGAGAGAGAGAGAGAGAGAGAGAGAGAGAGAGAGAGAGAGAGGAGAGAGAGAGAGAGAGAGAGAGAGAGAGAGAGAGAGAGAGAGAGAGAGAGATGCTTAACACGCAACCCCTCATAAAACATTTTTTGAAAAAGAGACATGAATTTTTTAACAGTGTCCTATTGATTCATAATCTGTGATGTATGGTTAGACTTTTTTTTTAGAACACGTGCTGCTATTGTGCGAAGTATTTTCTGCTATCCACAACAGAAAGCCACTACTCTATTTTTTATTGGACTCTTTTAAGTTTGTAGTCTGTTCGCATTCAAGGTCAATTCAGATTTAATAAAGAAAACAAAGAAAAGGTTTGGAATCTGTCATAAGTTGCGTATACATTACACACTAGACAATTCGTAACTAAAAAATAGAAGTTTTGAATCTGTCATAAGTTGCTATACACTTACACACTACACCAATCCTGTAACTAAAATTTCCAGTGGTGAATCGTGTCATAAGAATGACGATACCCATTACACTCTGACAATTCCTGAAAACTAAACATAGTTTTGCATCTTCATAAGCTTGTCTTTTTACCCTGTACACCCTTCTGATTCATCCTTTGTAATCACAATAATGAATTTTAATCTATCATAGTTGCGTATACTATTACACACTATCTAGACCAATCTGTAATCTAAAAAATAGATAGTTTGAATCTAGTCATATAGTTGGTATATATTCCATAGAAATATGTAATAGAAGATAGAAGTTGAATCTGTCATAAGTTGCGTATACATTACACACTAGACCAATCCTGTAACTAAAAAATAGAAGTTTTGAATCTGTCATAAGTTGCGTATACATTACACACTAGACCAATCCTGTAACTAAAAAATAGAAGTTTTGAATCTGTCATAAGTTGCGTATACATTACACACTAGACCAATCCTGTAACTAAAAAATAGAAGTTTTGAATCTGTCATAAGTTGCGTATACATTACACACTAGACCAATCCTGTAACTAAAAAATAGAAGTTTTGAATCTGTCATAAGTTGCGTATACATTACACACTAGACCAATCCTGTAACTAAAAAATAGAAGTTTTGAATCTGTCATAAGTTGCGTATACATTACACACTAGACCAATCCTGTAACTAAAAAATAGAAGTTTTGAATCTGTCATAAGTTGCGTATACATTACACACTAGACCAATCCTGTAACTAAAAAATAGAAGTTTTGAATCTGTCCTAAGTTGCTCTATACACTACACACTACACCAATCCAGTAACCATTTCCCCCGTGGGGATGCCGGGGCCTCTAAGTATGAATGACATCCCCACTTTCTGGAAATTCTCTCCGAGAAATTCTTCCCTTTTCTGTCCCTCTCTTCGTTTCTGCCTTGTTCTTTTTTTGATTTCCCTGTCAGCTCCTTCTTGTCTATTTTCTGCCTTCTTGTTCCACACGCTTACATTTATTTTCCAGATCTATCTATCTATCTATCTATCTATCTATCTATCTATCTATCTATCTATCTATCTATCTATCTATCTATCTATCTATAGATATATAGATAGATATATAGATAGATATATAGATAGATATATATCTATAGATAGATAGATAGATAGATAGATAGATAGATAGATAGATAGATAGATAGATAGATAGATAGATAGATAGATAGATAGATAGATAGATAGATAGATAGATAGATAGATAGATATAACAATTTCCTCCCGTACCGAAGTCGGATGCGCTGGGCCTGACTGGTCAGGCGCTTAACGGCAGCGCAACACATTTTCATTCTTATGTCAGACACAGTAGTTGCTGTCTGAGCGTTCGTCGCTGAAGAAGTAGTCCCCGAGGATGTCTGTGCTCACTGTAATATCATCGCCCTCAACTTGTGGCGGTCGTGTGTCAGTTCCTGAATCTCAACTCTTTTCAGATCTGTCCAGTGATCCGGCCTGACAGATAGGTGAGGAAGCCTGAGAATCCAGTGTTGATTCTGTTCACTGCCTGAAGTGAGTGATGTTTTCTGTAAAAAAAGAGGTTTTCTATAATCTATGCAGTCGTAGGGGAGCGAGGCATTAGAGACCTCAGGTTCTCTAGGCTCCAGCATATTGAGAGCGGCGCCCATCTCCTCTCCCTCGCTGTTTTACCTCCCCTGACCTTAAAGAGGGCAGGTGCCCATTTACAGCTGGGTAAACCTGGGGACTGTACTGAAACCAAGGTGCACAAACGGTCACTCATCCAGTTGGTGACCACGCTCGATTCTGCTTAACCTAGGCAGGGGGGGGGAAGCAAATGCTCTGACCACTGAGCTATCCCGCCCCCGCGACGTGTTTTCTGTACATTTTTTTTTAATCATTCAGATAAACAGTAAAACACGGAAGCTGAAAACAAACTAGAAGACAAAAAAGTGTACGTCTGAAGGGCTTGTTGAGCTGTGTGGTAAAAGAACAGGTTATTTCTAAAACCAGAAAATTTAAGATAAAACAAAATAATATTTTCTTTGATTTAAAAATTTTATGTTTTAAAAAGAACTTGACATATGCCAAAACAAATTTCTCCAGGGGGAAGAGAAGCCACTCGAACGGGGAATCGAACAAAAGTTGGTAATAGTCTGATCGTTCGAGGCAGTAGATCTATATCTTTGTCCTGGGCTTCTG
>CM060330.1:43877352-43882352 GCA_030674155.1 Stramonita haemastoma
AGTAGTAGTAGTAGTAGTAGTAGTAGTAGTAGTAGTAGTAGTAGCAGCAGTAGTAGTAGTAGTAGTAGTAGTAGTAGTAGTAGTAGTAGTAGTAGTAGTAGTAGTAGTAGTAGTAGTAGTAGTAGTAGTAGCAACAGCAGCAGCAGCAGTAACAAGAGCAGCAGCAGCAGTAACAAGAGCAGCAGCAGCAGCAGTAGCAGTAGTAAGTAAGACATACAAACTACATAAACGTCTAAAATTCTGTACAGATATAGTTCTTATTTCGTTTAAACCACAACCATTGGATCAAAAAAACAAACAAACAATCGAAACAAAACAAAACTAGTCCAAAAACAGCAATCTCTCTAAGCAAATCCAAACAAACTCTGCAAAAAAGGTAGTAGCCCAGTTTTTCGAATTTGCCCTAAGGGGTCATTTCACCCAGAGGGGGGAGCTTTTTCTCTCTCTTCCCATCCCTGCAGGGAACGGTTCTAGGTGGAGTGAATGGAATGAAAAGCCTTGGGTTTCGCTCTTTTATTCCTTCTTCCCTCAGTCGCTTTGTTTCCTAACGTGTCAGGATAGGGGTGAGAGCAAGCGTTTGAGAAACAACGTCTTCAACTCAATTTCAAGACCTCCTTTTTTTTTTTTTACCTTCTCTCTCTCTCTCTCTCTCTCTCTCCTCTCTCTCTCTCTCTCTCTCTCTCTCTCTCTCTCTCTCTTCTCTCTCTCTCTCTCTCTCTCTCTCTCTCCATTTTGTTTTCTTCTTTGAGTGTGTAATATGTGGGTGGGCGAGTTAGGTTTTGCTTTTTTTTTTTCAAAGTAGAGTAAAAAGAATAATAAAAAGTTGGTAGTAGTAGGGAAGTAAGGAAGGAAGGAAGGAAGGAGGGAGATTCAGAGAGTGTTGAAAACAAAAAGTGATGATGGGTTGGGTGGGGGGGGGGGGGAAGAGGAGGAGTGGGGGGAGGGGAGAGTTGTATGAATGGAAGAGTGTTGATGTAATTTAGTTGGCAATGGAAGCCTGTAAAAGGCGGAGGAGGTATCCATGATATGTCTTAAACAAGATCGCTAACTTTCTCTCTCTCTATGGGAGCAGGGTGCTACAAGACCAAGAAGGGTGATGCGAATAAAAAAAAAAACCCACCATCATGGTGGCTTTGTCACGGGCCTATCTACTTACACACAGGTAAAAGAGAATATGGCGCCTTGTCTGTTTGAATACTCTTTCTCTCTGTCTCTCTCTCTCTCTGTCTCTATGTCTGTCTCTCTCTCTGTCTCTCTGTCTCTGTCTCTTTCTGGCTGTCTATCTGTCTGTCTGTCTGTCTGTCTGTCTGGCTGTCTGTCTGTCTGTCTGTCTGTCTCTCTCTCTCTCTCTCTCTCTCTCTCTCTCTCTCCTTCTCTCTCTCTCTCTCTCTCTCTCTCTCTCCTCTCTCTCTCTTCTCTCTCTCTCTCTCTCTCTCTCTCTCTCTTCTCTCTCTCTCTGCGCGCGCGCGCGTGAGTGTATGAGTGTGTGGTGTTCTTTTTGTTTTGGGGTATGCTCTTTCCGGCTTTTTTCCGCATTTGAAAATTCGGTACAAAAGTAAAATTCCCCACCTACGTTGTTTTGATAAAGCCAAGTTTCAATGGTGTGTAAGGTAAATTTAAATTTAACTGTATTTTCCTTTTTAAAAACAACAATCAGGAATAGAAATCTGTGCCATGTAAAAAAAAAAAAAAAGAAAAAAAGAAAAAAAAGAAAAAAAAAACGTAAAAGTGTCCCATAACCTATGTGGTCATAGGGGAGCGAGGCACAAGAGACCTCAGCTTCTCCAGGATTCAGCATATTGAGGGCAGCGCCCATCTCCTCTCCCTTGCTGCTTTACCTTCCCTGACCCTAAAGAGGGCAGGTACCCATTGACAGCTGGGTGAACAGGGGGACTGTACTGAGGCCAAGGCGCACAAATGGTCACCCGTCCTTTTGGTAACCACACTCGATGCTAGCTTGGGGAAAGCGAGTGCTCTGACCACTGAGTTATTTGTGCCATGTAGAATCTGTAATTTCAATGCAGTAAAATACAGACATGAATAACACCTTCTAGTGAAGAGGAGTCGATGATCTAGAGGTAACTTACTTGCCTAGAAAGCAAAAAAGTTCGGGCTTCAAGTGTGTGATGGGTTGATCCCTAGTCCTGCCCGAAACTTTTCCCCATCCACTAGACCATGAGTGGTGGTCTGGGTGCCAGTCTTCCGGATGAGACAATAACCTAAATTTCGGTGTGCAACACGCATTTAGTGCACGTTAAAAACCCCTCGGCAACGAGAGAGTTGCTCCTGGCAAAAGTCTGTAAAAAAAAAACCCTAACTACTCTGATAAGAGAAACACATACATACGCAAACAGGTACAAAATTATGGCGCTGCTCTTGAAAAGCAACGCACTCTCCCCAGCTTTCACGCTGAAAAATCTGCCATGACTTAAAAGTGGTTACAGCTTTAAATTGAGGTAGATACTTACAAAGTAAAATATAGGCTACAAAGCATTGGATTGACATAATTGTACAGGTCTGTGTTTTCCTACTGACCTATCCACACGCTCTTGTGACCTCTTTTCGTAAGAGCAGGCCATCGTGTGCCGGTGGGAACAGATGACATTTACAAAACTGAACACACACGGGGACTGGATGTAAAAAAAGCACAAGAGTGCTTATTCCATTATCCTCGATATAAAAGAATAAATCAAATCAAATCTTTTGCCATGAAGTCAGCAGTCTCATTGCCCAGCACACTGCCCTGGGAGGCAGGGGTCCACTGCAGACTGACTGACCACTGTATGTAGGACTCCTGCCTCTAGAGGTAGGAACGCAGGCAGAACATCTTGCGCTCACGTTAAATCCTGTTCCGCTTTTCGTAAGAGTAGGCCATCGTGTGCCGGTGGGAACAGATGACATGATTTACAAAAACTGCATACACACGGGCACTGGATGTAAAAAAAAAGCACATTGAGTGCTTATTCCAGTTTCCTCGATATAAAAGAATAAATAGATAAATAAATAAATAGATAAATAAACAAATAAATAAATAAAAGAGGGAGGCAAGAGTGGAGGACATGTCATTTAGGTCTGTATCTCTTTTGGACAGTAGTCTGTAGAATGGATAGGGTATTGGTCAAGTAGACGACTCTGTGGGAAGTATATGGGCTGGCTGGCTATGATGTCGGCTACTGCAGTTTACGTGGGTTCTGCCTCAGCTTGTGTAGTTCGTGGAGTAAAGGCCAGTACAGGGTCATGGAAGGTAAAGCAGCGAGGGAGAGGAGATGGGCGCTGCCCTCAATATGCTGGCCCCTAGAGAAGCTGACGTCTTTGATGCCTCGCTCCCCTATGACCGCCTAGGTTATGGGACACCTTTACCTTTTACCTTTACAGCAGCCAGGCGTTACATTTTTTTCTCTGCCTTCAAAGTACTGGATGTAGATCCCTACCCCTCCATTTCTAATATTTCTATGCTCAACAGGGCCATCAGTGTAGACATGGGTCCTGGTATCTTTGGAGTTGAGGGTCAGAGACCCACCCCCTTTACACCTGGTGAAGACAGCACAAAGCACACAGAACTCTCTCTGGATTTATACAATCACAGTCAAGGATTTTCTTATGTCATTGTTGATGCATCCTGCATGCTCTGATAAATGTAGTTGCTTCTCTTCAGTCATCTTTTTTTGTTGTTGTTGTTGTTGTTATTGTTGTTGTGTGTTTGTGTGGGTTTTTTTTTTTGGGGGGGGGAGTCAGTCTTCTGGTTATAGGATGGCAAATTCTGCAGATTTTAAGGGGGTTGATGGTGCTGTTGATCAATTAAAAAAGGTAAGGTAAAGGTAAAGATGTCCCATAACCTAGGCGGTCGTAGGGGAGCGAGGCATCAGAGACCTCAGCTTCTCTAGGGGCTAGCATGTTGAGGGCGGCGCCCATCTCCTCTCCCTCGCTGCTTTACCTTCCCTGACCCTAAAGAGGGCAGGCTCTCCACCATAAAGAGGACCCATTAGATTTTTTGTATTTTGTACCACTTTATGTCACGGCAGATTTCTCTGCGTGAAATTCGGGCTGCTCTCCCCGGGAAGAGCGCGTCGCCACATGTGCAGCGCCTACCCATTTTTTTTTCTTTTTCCTGCATGCAAGTGTATTTGTTTCCCTATCAGAGTGGCTTTTTTCTACAGAATTTTGCCAGGGACAACCCCCTTGTTGCCGTGGGTTCTTTTACGTGCGCTAAATAGTGATGTGTAACACACGGGACCTCGGTTTATCGTCTCATCCGAAAGACGGAGAAAGCTGATGTGGTTTGGTCACACCACAAGACACAATACCCTAGCAAAAACCATCCTGCAAGGAACAGTCGAGGGCAAGAGAAGAAGAGGCCGCCAAAAGAAATCATGGGTTGACAACATCAAAGACTGGACCGCCCAACCCCTGCAACACCTCCTACTAGCCACACAGGATCGTGAAGCATGGAAAAAGATCTCTGTTGCGTCTTCTCTCATGTCCCCCCTACGTCCTTTGGGACATGGGACTGAGTGAGTGAGTGAGTGAACAGTACTGAGGCCAAGGCGCGCAAACGGTCACCCATTCAACTGGTAACCACGCTGGACGCTGCTTAACTTGACTGGGGGAAAGCGAGCGCTCTGACCACTTAGCTATCCCGCGCCCAAATAATAAAGACGGATATATTTGTTGAGGATGACATTGATAATGTTGATGTTCAGGAAGATGATGGCGATGATGATGGGAATGCTGAAGCTTAAGTTGACTTAGATGCTGAAAGTGCTGATGGTTATGATGATGCGAATGTTACAGATGATGATGGTAACGATTGTGTAGATGTTGAATGTGGTAGCAGTGGTGATAGCGACTCTGATGAAGATGTTAAAGATGAGAATGGCGAATATGATGTATATGTTGAAAATGACGATGGAGACGATGATGTAGATGATGAAGATGATGATCGTGACAGTGATATAGATATTAAAGTAAAATAAACTTTTCAATGTTCATGTATTCATGCT
>CM060330.1:43887352-43889852 GCA_030674155.1 Stramonita haemastoma
CGACCTTCCACCCTGCAAAATTGACACTGGCACACAGGGTGAAGGAAGGGTGGAAGTTTTCTTTTTTTCTTTTTTCTATCCCTATTTTAATCCAATCAGAAAATTAACAACCACTCTTGTTTTCCTTTCATTCCTTGTCCAATTCTCCTCTCTCACCCCAGGCAGGGCGAAGGGAAGTCACCCTCGCGCAAAACAGGAGAGTTACCTCCCGTGTTATGCAAATTAAACACGTGGTCGTGCCACTCACGTGACTCACCGCGTGTGAAAGTGAACGCTTCACTGGACATCTGGGTGTTCTTTTTTTCCCTCTCTCTTTCTTTCAATTCCGCTTTTTTCTTTTTTTATTTATTTATTTTTTTGTTTCTTCAGTCTCTCTCTGTTCGCTTCTTTGTTTCTTTCCTTCGCGCGCTCGGTATCTAGGAAGCTAATTTCCACTAATTCGTCTAAGATCTAATCTAATCCCTTCACTTTGTCCTCCTGGATAGCTATCAGGTTGGTTCTTTTCCGGTTACGTCGTCGCCATGTCTATTTTGAGTTGCTAAAGGGAGGCAATAGGGTAGGGGGATGAGAAAGGGGAGGGAAAGGGGGGGGGATACAAGGTGAATATTCCCAGTCTGGTGAGGTATAACATCTTCTCACGCACGCGTGTGATCGCGCGCACGCGCGCGCGCGCGCATACACACACATAAATAAAAGATTTAAAGTTTCTGTGTCAGTGTCACAGAGTGCAAATATTCCACACACGTTATATCATCTCCTTCAATATGTGTGTGTGTGTGTGTGTGTGTGTGTGTGTGTGTGTGTGTGTGTGTGTGTGTGTGTGTGTGTGTGTGTGTGGTGTGTGAGTGAGAAGTCAAGTCAGGTCATGTCAAGTCAAGTCAAGTGAAATTTTATTTCCAGATGGTACATTGAATAAGCAGTGCTTTTACCTTTTTATTCTTCAAGCCTTCTATCTCGAAACAAATGCAGCATTATCAATAATATCTAAACTAAATATCAATACAACCACGCACGTGCGTGAGTGTGTGTGTGTGTGTGTGTGTTTGTGTGTGTGTGTGTGTGTGTGTGTGTGTGTGTGTGTGTGTGTGTGTGTGTGTGTGTGTTTAAAATGTCTTTAGTCATAAATACAATTTGTTTATATCACTTTGTGAAGAACTCTTGCTTTTCAATTCTGGTTAGCATTGATATTATTTTGGGGTGTATTGCTGTTTGGTTTGTTCTTCTGTTGAATTTTCCAGTAATCTTCCATACCCCAAAATGGGTTACAAAAAAGTTAAAGTCTGTCCCGAGCCTAAGGCTCATCAGGCCGGTGCTTATCCCGGTTTCTGTGGCGTTAAGCGACTGAGAGTCATAGACTCCCCCCTGGATAGGACGCCAGTCTATCGCAGGGTTAACCCCCAACACAAGGTTGGTACCCCTTTTACACCTGGGTGGGGTGAGAAAATAGCCGTAAAGTGCCTTTTCCAAGGGCACAACGCCATAGCCGAAAGCTGGGATCAAACCCGCAACCTTTAGATTACGAGTCCAATGCCCTAACCACTGGGTGAAAGAAATTAAATCTTGAATCTTGTGTTAGGGTGTGTATGTGTGTGTGTGTATGTGTGTGTTTGTGTGCATGCAGAGTGTGTGTGTGTGTGTGCATGCAGAGTGTGTGTGTGTGTGTGTGCGTGCATGTATATGTGTGTGTGTTTGTGTGCGTTGGTGTATGTGTATGTGTGTGTGCACCTACAATGAAGCGTGCACCCTCACAGTACAATAGTCAAATGATAGGATTCCAATCGAAATCATGTACTCTGCTGTGCACGAGTGACTTTAATAATAAATGATAATAATTATAAAGGCGTGGTAAAACTTTCATACTTTTTGCAAAACAACCCACACTCAGACAAAACTGGTCTTGTTTTGAATAATGAAATTCTGAAACACACACACAGACACAGACACAACACACACACACACACACACACACACACACACACACACACACACACACACACACACACACACACACACACACAAACCACAACTATCTCCAACACACACACACACACACACACACACACACACACACACACACACACACACACACACACACACACACACACACACACATTGTTGAAAAAAAGCAAATTTATTGCTTACTCAATGTACCATCTGGTAATAAAATTTTGACTTGACTTGACTTGACTTGACTTCACACACACACACACACACACACACACACACACACACACACACACACACACACACACACACACACACACACACACAAACGCACGCACCCCCCCCTCCCCCCCACACACACAAACCCCCCACCCGCCACCCCCCACCCCCAAACACACACACACACACCTCAATTGCTGATGGAAATCTTTGAATGCATATTGCATGGTGGCGAGTCGCCATTAATTTTCCTTTCTTCTCCCACCTTTGCAAGGTCACTCATCCGGGGCTGGGCGACAAGGGAGGCAACAATGGATTTGATGTGCTCTCAGTGACA
>CM060330.1:43901763-43904263 GCA_030674155.1 Stramonita haemastoma
CCTTCCTCCTCCTCCTCCTCCTCCTCCCTCCTCCTCCTCCTCCTCTTCTTCTTCTTCTCTTCTTCTTCTTCTTCTTCTTTCTTCTTTTTTTCTTCTTTTTTTTTCTTCTTCTTTCTTCTTCTTCTTCTTCTTCTTCTTCTTCTTCTTCTTCTTCTTCTTCTTCTTCTTCTTCTTCTTCCTCCTCCACCTCCTCCTCCTCCTGCTCGTCGTCGTCGTCGGTGTCGAATGCTCAGTCAGCAACTATTGTTGTATTTCATATGATATTATAGAATATGGAATTAAACAAACCTTAAAAAAAAAAAAACAGGAATAAGAAGTTGAAGACGTCAGTAGTAGTTAGAAAAACGTTATGTGAAATCTTCAGTTTTTAAAAGTAAAATTAATAGCTAATAGGAATGAAATACTTAAACGGAGAACATAATTATTATACAGACTACAAAGGGTAACGTCTGAGCATTTGACTGATGATGACAATCTTTACTTATACACACACGCGCGCGCGCACGTACACACACACACACACACACACACACACACACACACACACACACACACACACACACGCACACACACACACACACACACACACACACACACACACACACACACACACACACACACACAACACACACACACACACACACACAACACACACACAAAGAGAAGAAGAAGAAGAAGAAGAAGAAGAAGAAGAAGAAGAAGAAGAAGAAAGAAGAAGAAGAAGAAGAAGAAAAAGAAGAAGAAGAAGAAGAACAAGAAGAAGAACAAGAAGTATGATGAAGACGAATTGCAAAGAATTGCCAAGAAGAAGACGTTGCAAAATTTTGCGAAAACGAAAGAGACAATCTTGAAAAAAGAGAAAAGAATTTAAAGAGAAAAAGAAAGAAAGTGAGGAGAAGAAGAAGAAGAAGAAGAAGAAGAAAGAAGAAGAAGAAGAAGAAGAAGAAGAAGAAGAAGACGAAGAAAAAAAAACAGAAAAAGAAACCAGATATAGACCCAGACAGAGACACACAGAGAGAGACAAAAAGACAGAGACAGAAACCAAGAGAGACACAGAGACAGAGAAGAATTAAGCCGTTAGAGAGAAAGTCTTATCTTTTATTCACACAACAATAACACAAGACAGGCACGAAATTAAAGATTGGGAGCAACGTTGGCCAAATCCTTCTCGCCACTACGACCTTCCACCCTGCAAAATTGACACTGGCACACAGGGTGAAGGAAGGGTGGAAGTTTTCTTTTTTTCTTCTTTCTATCCCTATTTTAATCCAATCAGAAAATTAACAACCACTCTTGTTTTCCTTTCATTCCTTGTCCAATTCTCCTCTCTCACCCCAGGCAGGGCGAAGGGAAGTCACCCTCGCGCAAAACAGGAGAGTTACCTCCCGTGTTATGCAAATTAAACACGTGGTCGTGCCACTCACGTGACTCACCGCGTGTGAAAGTGAACGCTTCACTGGACATCTGGGTGTTCTTTTTTTTCCCCTCTCTCTTTCTTTCAATTCCGTTTTTTTCTTTTTTTATTTATTTTTTTTTTTGTTTCTTCAGTCTCTCTCTGTTCGTTTCTTTGTTTCTTTCCTTCGCGCGCTCGGTATCTAGGAAGCTAATTTCCACTAATTCGTCTAAGATCTAATCTAATCCTTCACTTTGTCCTCTGGATAGCTATCAGGTTGGTTCTTTTCCGGTTACGTCGTCGCCATGTCTATTTTGAGCTGCTAAAGGGAGGCAATAGGGTAGGGGGATGAGGAAAGGGGAGGGAAGGGGGGGGATACAAGGTGAATATTCCCAGTCTGGTGAGGTATAACATCTTCTCACGCACGCGTGTGATCGCGCGCACGCGCGCACGCGCGCATACACCACACACATAAATAAAAGATTTAAAGTTTCTGTGTCAGTGTCACAGAGTGCAAATATTCCACACACGGTATATCATCTCCTTCAATGTGTTGTGTGTGTGTGTGTGTGTGTGTGTGTGTGTGTGTGTGTGTGTGTGTGTGTGTGTGTGTGTGTGTTGTGTGTGTGTGTGTGTGTGTGTGTGTGTGTGAGAGAGAGAGAATTCAAGTCAGGTCAGGTCATGTCAAGTCAAGTCAAGTGAAATTTTATTTACAGATGGTACATTGAATAAGCAGTGCATTTACCTTTTTATTCTTCAAGCCTTCTATCTCGAAACAAATGCAGCTTTATCAATAATATCTAAACTAAATATCAATACAACCACGCACGTGGGTGAGTGTGTGTGTGTGTGTGTGTGTGTGTGTGTGTGTGTGTGTGTGGTGTGTGTGTGTCAAAATGTCTTTAGTCATAAATAGAAATTTGTTTATATCACTTTGTGAAGAACTCTTGCTTTTCAATTCTCGTTAGCATTGATATTATTTTGGGGTGTATTGCTGTTTGGTTTAATCTTCTGTTGAATTTTCCAGTAATCTTCCATACCCTAAAATGGGTTACAAAAAAAAAAAGAGTTAAAAGTCTCTCCCGACCTAAGGCTCATCAGGCCGGT
>CM060330.1:43914263-43919263 GCA_030674155.1 Stramonita haemastoma
AATAAAACAAACACAGAATACGAGAATAATTAAGGGTGTAAAGGAGGAAGGGGGAGGGGGGGAATGCAGAGAATAAAAGGTGAGTTTACTTTTATTTAAAAAAAAAAAGAAAGATTTGCAGTAAGGAAATAGATAGTAAATGAATAATTTATAACGAGTGAACACAACAGCAGCAGCTAAAGATACCAAGAGATTCAAAAAAAATTTAATCAAAAATAAATCAAAACCGAAAATGTGGTAAAATGGTGTGTTGAGATTGCCTTAAGCTATGACTACCTCTTAACATAACAACCTGGCACTCTTCTTTAATTAAAGAAGAAAAAAATCTTTTGAAGTCGGAGTATGGCTGCTCATGTGACGAAGTACTTGAAAATAGTTATACACAAACTTTTTCTCATTCAGTGTGCAATTTCAATCTCACAGTGACTCCCAGTAAGTGGGATGAGTGAGTGAAAGTGCACATTCTGAGTGACCCCCCAGAGTGTCAAGCTGGGGAACGCACAACAGCAACAACAACAACAACATCAGCAACAACAACAACAACAAAAACAAAAACAACAATCGAAGCAAACGAAATAGAAATTAGAAGTAAGGAATAAAGAAAAGAAAATGAAAACCAGTCATGATGAAAACAAAAACCATACAATAACCAACACAACGTACTCTGAAGACTAGAACACTGACCGCAGACAAACAAACAGACAGACAAACAATCGTCATGGTTAGGCTTACGTAAGCAGGTCCTATCCAATCACATAATAATAATAATAATAATAATAATAATAATAATAATAATAATAATAATAATAATAATAATTATTATTATTATTATTATTATTATTATTATTATTATTTAGAGTCCCGGCCGACAACAAAGGCCATACTTTTATCAGAGATGTAATGCTATCCACAATTCAAGCTCAGCTACACAGCTATTTCATTTTTCCACAATTTCTTCTCTTTTTTGATTGGGGTGTGTGTGTGTGTGTGTGTGTGTGTGTGTGTGTGTGTGTGTGTGTGTGTGTGTGTGTGTGTGTGTGTGTGTGTGTGTAATTGTTGTTGCTGTTGTTGTTTTTAAACAACAACAGCAACAGTTGTTGTTTTTAAACAATCTGTGGTGCGGAAGTCCCGATGACGTCATAATGGCCGCCATTTTGAGAGGCAAGGTAGAATACAATTATATCCTGCAGGATGATTCCTCAATGGACGAAGATAGTATTGCTCACCTTTGACCTCTCTGTGGATTTCAGCTGTGCCGATCAGTCAATCAGATTTTGTCACTGACCTTCATGGGGTGGGTCCAGTAGTTTTGACTTGACATGCATCTATCTACCTACCTACCCCCCCCCCCCCCCAAACACCTCGTATTGTATTTCATCATACTTCCATTGCAGTCATTCTTTGCTTTATCGTTTTATTTAGTGTGGTGGTATTGTGTAGTAGCGTTTATTCACACAACTAAAACAGTCCTCTCCCATTCAAAAACAACAACAGCAATACCTTAACTCTGAAAAAAATCTGGAAAATGTTCAACGATGAGATTTCAAGTATGATCGGCACAGTTGAAATCCACAGATATGTCAAAGGTCGAATACAAGCGCTTTGATTTCTGTTTTTTTTGTGTGCAAGATATAGATCTAGCGCTCTATAAATTTAAAGTATTATTATGATTATGATTATGATGAATCTTCTTCCTCTTCTACTTCTCCTTCTTCTTCTTCTTCTTCTTCTTCTTCTTGAACAACACAATCTTAGCCCTGTCCATAGATAGATGTATCTCTGTCGTACCCCTGAGACCTCCTAAGAAGTGGCGACAAGACAACATAATGGAACTAGTTTGTTTATGTTTCGGTAAAACCAAAGATAGGACGTGGGCATGCGTGCTCTAAATTATTATTATTATTATTATTATTATTATTATTATTATTATTATTATTGTTGTTGTTGTTATTATTATTATTATTATTATTATTATCATTAATCACTTATCGGTAGCTAAAAACATTATTTTTTTAAATTTACTTTTTCATACGGCAGTTTATCAAATTTTCACTCGAATAACAGCCAGTAGTTGCCTGCTGTCTGAGCGTTCCACGACGAAGAAGAACTTTTCCTTTGGGTATTTTATCTGCAACCACAGAACGATGCGACGGTGGCCATGTTGAAAATACTACCCTGGATGCATACGTACATTATTTTTTCCCTACCGTCCATTGTCGGATTGGTATTTGAATTGTTTGCAAAGTCACCCATCATGTGAGGGTAAAAAACATCCATAAATGACAGACATAAAGCCTACTACTTTTTCTCTTCCTTACCGGAAAGTTGGAACAAAAGAAAGACTGATCAACAAACCAGACAGCTAAAAACAACAAAATATAATTATGACATTTGATAAATAAAGAAGAAAAAAAATGAATGAATGGGTGGATGAATGGATGGATAAATGAACAAGCACACAGAATGATAAATCAGCAATGTACAGGTAAAGGTGTCCCATAACCTATGTGGTTGTAGGAGAGCGAGGCATCAGAGACCTCAGCTTCTATAATTAGGGGCCAGGATATCGAGGGCGGCGCCCATCTCCTCTCCCTCGCTGCTTTACCTTCCCTGACCCTATAGAGGACAGGTACCCAATTAAAGCTGGGTGAACTGGGGAACTGTAGCAGAATTTATAAAAAAGAAGAACGAAACAAAACAAAACCGAAATAAGTGAAAACACCCCCCTATCAAAGCAGCGACAACTAATAAAACAAAACAAAAGCAAAAACATAAACAAATAACATAAGAAAAAAAAAACTTAACCACCCACCCACCCAACCAAGCCAACCACAACTCAGACAAAAGACCCCCCCAAAAAAAACAAAAAAACCCCAACAAAAACCAGACCAAAACAAACAAAAAAACACAACAAAAACAACAAGAAAAACCCCAACCAACCAACCAACCAACCAACCAACCAACCAACCAACCAACCAACCAACCAACTAGTTCAAAAACAAATACCCCCCCCCCCCCCAATTCAAACAAGCAAACAAACAAAAAAATAGGAAAACAAAACAGAAGTGAAAAATGGCTGATTAAGCTATAGTTGTTGTAGTTTATTTGTTTGTTTGTTTTTGGAAACAGCAGCACATAAGCAGTGTAATTTTAAATGAATAAATCAATCAATTGATTAAAAGATAAACAACACAATACACTTCAGTAAAGTGACATGCGATGCAATTCAATGTAAAATAATACAACACAACGCAACACGATAACTGTGCGATACGGTGCAAAACACCCCCAAAGCATTCCGATAAAAATCGATACGATACAACACAATACACCACCCCAAAGCATTGCAATGCAATACCATAGATACAATACACCCCAAAACATTGCAATGCAATAAGATACGATACAATGCACCCCAAAGCATTACACTGCAATACAATAAAATACAATACACCACAAAACATTGTAATGCAATGCAATACGATACAATACAAAACACCACAAAACATTGTAATGCAATACAATACGATACAATACAAAACACCACAAAACATTGTAATGCAATACAATACGATACAATACAAAACACCACAAAACATTGTAATGCAATACAATACGATACAATACAAAACACCACAAAGCATTGCAATGCAATACGATACGATGCAATGTACCTCAAAGCATAACAATGCAATACGATACGATACAATGCAATACCTAGTTTTAATGCTTACATATTGATACCATATCTCACATATGACCAGCGTGTATATGTCAGTGGTATATATCTTATTTTGTGTATATTTTTGTTATTGATTTGAATTGATTTGATATGTTTTACTTTGTTTTATCGTATTTTATTTCATTCTAGCTTATTTTATTTAATTTTCTTTTATAAAATAGGATTTTATTTAACTGCTTAGCTATCGACCTATTCATGCTTGGTACATTGCCAATGTTTCGAGGTGAACATTCCATTTGTTACGACCGAAAATGGGTATGAACTATTACTGTGGTTATTAACACATTATTATTATTATTATTATTATTATTATTATTATTATTATTATTATCATTATTATCATCATCATCATCATCATCATCATCATCATCATCATCATCATCATTTTATTTTAGAAATACTATAATTGTTATCATTACTACTAGATCTAGTAGTAGTAGTGTTATCACTATCGTTGTTGTTGTTGTTGTTGTTGTTGTTGTTGTTGTTATTATTATTATTATTATTATATTATCATAATCATCATCATTATCATTATTATTATCATTATTATTATTATTATTATTATTATTATTATTATTATTATTATTATTATTATTATTATTATTTCATTGCTACAATTATTCTTATCATTATTGTCATCATCAGTTAAAAAAAATCACTGTTGTTGTTATTGATGTTGTTACAGTGTACTTGCACAGGTTGCCATGTAACACAAACACGTCCTCAGTGATAATGTATCGTATCGGAATGTGTTGTTACCCTTTTGTACAGTCTGCTTCCTCAAAAACTTGAAGCCGTTGGGTCATTTTAAACTGCAACTATTTTAAGACGAAGATTAATGAAAGGGATTTATGGTCTGTATTTTCTATTAAAAAATATACCCCTCCAAAATTAAGCCACCACAAACAGTTCATACACACATGTTTTGTTGATTATAGTGTTGATTTTTGTTTGTGTGTGTTTTTAATCAACGTTGTGTCTGACTGTAAAACACCACAGTCACCTCTCCCCCAGTCACTCAACAAACAAGAGGCAGTAAATAAGCAGTGTGTACTGGACGCAGCAAGAACACTTATCACAGAAAACACATCCTGCCCCAACCGCAGAAAATCAAATCAAACAAACCAACAATCTTTCACGTTCATCACCCCCCCAAAAAAAACAGAAACAAATCTCTTCATCGGAACAAACAACCTCTGAACTCACACTGTCAACTCCAAAACCGCACAAAATCAAACCAGACCCACAATCTTTC
>CM060330.1:43924263-43934263 GCA_030674155.1 Stramonita haemastoma
GAATATGTGTGTGTGTGGGGACAGACAGATAGACAGATAGACAGGCAGACAGACAGACAGACAGGCAGACAGATCATCATATAATTATTACAGCTAGCTGTTTGCAGACAGATAGGCAGACAGACAGACAGACAGGCAGACAAACAGACAGAAAGATCATCCTATATTACAGCTAGCTGTTTGCAGACAGACAGACAGACAGACAGACAGAAAGATCATTATTACAGTTAGCTGTTTGCAGACAGACAGACAGACAGACAGGCAGGTAGACAGGTAGACAGACAGACAGATCATCATATATTACAGATAGCTGTTTGCAGACAGACAGACAGACAGACAGACAGACAGACAGAAAGATCATCCTATATTACAGCTAGACTAGCTGTTTGCAGACAGACAGACAGACAGGCAGGCAGACAGGTAGACAGACAGACAGACAGATCATCATATATTACAGCTAGCTGTTTGCCAGTCTTCGCCTTGTCACACACAGCTGTCGTTGATAGACAGCCAACTCGTTGCTGTTCCATCATGTACAGATATTGAAGAAGAGGAGGAGGAGGAGGAGGAGGAGGGGGAGGGTTTTCTTCTGTTATACACGCTTCACCTCTAGGGAAGAAGTGACGTGAAAGAATTATCGCAAGTGTTGAAATAGATGATGCTTGGATTTGTGTTTGTTAGGGATATGTTCAGGCTTTGATCATTATGGTCTAGACGTAAACAGTTGGTTTATATATAGATCTATAACATGTTATAATTGCATGATGATCAGTGATGATGAGGATGATGTAATGATGCTGTGTATATATATATATATATATATATATATATATATATATATATATATATATATATATATATATATATATATTATATATATATATATATATCTGGCGCTCCACCACGAAATGAGTCGCTTAGCACATTACCTAGTTTTGCGCTAGGAGCCTTTAAAGGCAGGTGAGGGTCAGGTTGTCAATTTTTTTATTTTGATTTATTATTAAACTAGATCTGTTTATTTACCTTAGAATGAAATATCAAGGCATAGTTTTTATTCCTTTTGCTTTTAAATATGTTTTGAAAATACCAAAGCACTCATTCTGACAACCTGTTACTAAAATAAACTTGCCCGTTTCTCATTTTGTCCCATCCTGCAGTCTATCATTTCAATTTGTAATAATGTTGCACAGATTTGTCCGATTTTCAATCTGTTTTTTGTATTTGATAGCCACTTTATTGCACATTAATAACATGTCAATAACTTAAAATTGACCTCAGGTGCACTCCGTCTCATTATGTGGTGGAGCGTCATAAATTATATATCTGTGTGTGTGTGTGTGTGTGTGTGTGTGTGTGTGTGTGTGTGGTGTGTGTGTGTGTGTGTGTGTGTGTGTGTGTGTGTGTGTGTGTGTGTGTGTGTGTGTGTGTGTGTGGTAGACGGATGCTATAGCTGAGGGTTTAAGACCGATTTCAATCCCGTAACGTAGGTCTATGAAGTCGTAGGTTCGAATCTTGGTGGTGTTTGGTGAATTCAGGGAATGAACTTTTTACGATCTCCCGAGTCAACTTCAAGTTCACACTTGCCAGTGTCTGTATTTCTTTCGTGTATACATACATGCAAATGATAACAAAAAATGCACGTTAAAGATCCCGTTATTCATGTCAGCGTTCGGTGGGTAACGGAAACACGAACATACCTAACATACACCCCCAGAAGACGGAATGCAGCTCTTCTTTCATCATAAAAATACGGTCGCATACACGAAATCTCACCATTGTTTCTAACCGAGGAACGAAAATGATTATAATTATATCCAACACAGGTTTGCAATATTTCACATTATCATTTTGCATCATTAGTCTATTATGCAAGATGACAAAGACTAGCTTTTGAAAAGTTTGCCTGTATGTCTGTTTTCAAGTACCTTAACATACAGGCAGCCACACTCCGACTTCAGAGGATTTTTTTCCCTCCTTTTTAAAGGAGAGTGCAGGTTGTTATGTTAAGAGCTTGTCAAGGCTAAAGGCAGTCTCAATACAGCATTTTATAACATAGCAACAAGCCAGTATAGGCATTGGCAGTTAGCTGACATCAATAACTGACACAGCTTTTGGCCTGGGCTAAATACTGGTTGTAATCTTATTGATTTCCCTCTTTCTTAAGCTACCAAGCCTTAGTGGCTGCTGCGTGTGCTTGTTCTTTACTTCTGCTGATCTGGTGTATGTGTTATTTATTTATTTATTTATTATTTTATTTATTCTTTTATATTAAAGATAATGGAATAAGCACTCGTGTGCTTTTTTACTTCGAGTCCCCGGGTGTATGCAGTTTTGTAAATCTTATCATCTGGTGTGTGTGTTTTGTGATAATTTATATATATATATATATATATAATATATATATATATAAATAAATATATATATATATATATATATATATATATATATATATGTGTGTGTGTGTGTGTGTGTGTGTGTGTGTGTGTGTGTGTGTGTGTGTGTGTGTGTGTGTGTGTGTGTGTGTGTTTATTTCATCGATTCTACAGGCAGGCAATGACCTGCTGTTTTCCGAAAAGTGTAACGGCATTTTACACATAATATAGTTACAGGTGCCTTTTTAGGAACAGGGAAAATAAAGCAGCAAGGGAGAGAAGTTGGGCGCGCCCTCAATATGCTGGCCCCCTAGAGAAGCTGAGGTCTGTGACAACTCGCTCCCCAACGGCCGCATAGGTTATGGGACACCTTTACCGTTTAAGTGCCTGTGCATAAGTTCATGCTCATAACATTGATTTAAAGTCTCATCTGAAATTAACTAAATGGCATACCACTTTTAGTCACAGCAGATTTTTCTCAGCGTGAAATCCCGGCTGCTCTTCCCATGAAGAAAAGCACGTCGCCACAAGAGCAGCGCCACCTATATTTTTAGTTTTTTATTTCCTGTCTGCAAGCGAATTTCTAATTATTTTCCTATCATAGTGGATTTTTTGGACAGACTTTTGCCAGGAACAGCTCTCTTGCTGCTTTGGGTTCTTTTACATGCGCTGGATGCGTGTTGCATATGGGACCTCCGTTTATAGCCTTATCCGAAAAACTCCTAGCACCCAGACCATGACTCGAGTTCTACTGGATGAGAGAAAAGTCTAGGCACAAGCGGGGATCGAACCCACACATCTGGCTTTTTATGCAGATGTTACATCTAGACAATCGATCCACTTTAAAAAAAAACAACGTTTTTTAGAAAGGCAGATCAATATGTGTCGGTGGGAACAGATGACAACATTTACAAAATTGCTAACTGTACACAAAGTTCATGAGTGCTTATTGTACTTTCCCGAAATTAAAAGAAGATAACCACAATCTGAAAGAGGACTGGAATCTTCACACGTTGGCGATACCAAACAGGTAAAGCTAAAGGGAAATGCGCCCCATAACCTATGTGGTCGTAGGGGAGCGAGGCATCACAGACCTCAGCTTCTCTAGGAAGCTGCATATTGAGGGTAGCACCCATCTCCTCTCCCTCACTGCTTTACCTTCCCTGACCCTCAAGAGGGCAGGTACCCATTTACAGCTGGGCGAACTGGGGGAACTGTACTGAAGCCAAGGTACGCAAACGGCCACCCACCTACTGGCTAACCACGCTCGATGCTGCTTAACCTTAGCAGGGGGGAAAGCGAGCACTCTGACCACTGAGCTATGAACTAAAAAACCTTGGAGGCTGATACAGAGAATCGAACCCGTAACCTCAGCTACCCCGTTAATTTAAGCATTTCTCGTTCTAACCCACGGGGACCAACCATAAACCAGGTACACACTTAGCACCAACCCAGCAACAGTGATTGCAGTAAGCCAGCTACCATCAACAGATCAAAGGTTCCTAATGTCCCTCCTCTCTCCCTTCCTCTCCTCTCCTATACTACACAGAACACTACAACTAAAAACAGAGCAGACCCCGTTGTTTTCAAGCAGGTGTTGAGGATGGTTAGACATCACCGGTACGGGTGACACTGTCGGCTGCACGCGAGGGGACGAAGTGGGGAAGGGGAGGTGGAGAGGGTAACTTGGGGGTAAGGGGTGATCAGGTATGCAGTAAGAAAACAGTAGAGACCTGGGCCAGGTAATCTACAGGCTGTGAAAGATTGATCAGTATCGGGGTCAGGTCTTCTAACTTCTTCTTCCCTCCCCTCTCTCTCTCTCTCCTCCTCCTGCCTTGTATATTAGCTATTGGCGCCTGTGCCTGCCTCTCTCTCTCTCTCCTCTCTCTCTCTCTCTCTCTCTCTCTCTCTCTCTCTCTCTCTCTCTCTCTCTCTCTCTAACTTTTTATCTTGATGTTATCCCTGAAAAGGGCGGGGACTGGATGTAAAAAAGCACATGAGTGCTTATGATTATCCTCGAATAAAAGAATTTGCCTTGCCTTGCCTTGCCTTGCCTTGCCTTGCCTTCTCTTCTCTCTCTCTCTCTCTCTCTCTCTCTCTTCCTCTCTCTCTCTCTCTCTCTCTCTCTCTCTCTCTCTCTCTCTCTCTCTCTCTCTCTCTCTCTCTCTCCTCTCTCTCCTCTGGTGCCTGTGAGCATCACGCCTTGTTGCAGTGAAGTGAAGGAAGGACTCCTGGTGGTAGGGGTTTTAAGGGGTGGTGGTGGGTGTAGGGTGGTGTGGTGGTAGTGGTGGTGGTTGAATTGGTGGTGTGTGTGTATGTATGTGTGTTGTGTGTGTGTGTGTGTGTGTGTGTGTGTGTGTGTGTGTGTGTGTGTGGGTGGAGAGAGAGAGAGAGAGAGAGAGAGAGAGAGAGAGAGAGAGAGAGAGAGAAGAGAGAGAGAGAGAGAGAGAGAGAGAGAGAGAGAGTGTGTGTATGTGTGTGTAGAGACAGAGAGAGAGAGTTAGAGAGAGAGAGACAGAGAGAGACAGAGAGAGAGAGACAAAGAGAGAGAGAGGAGACAGACAGACAGACAGACAGAGGAGTTGTGTGGTGTGTTTGTGTGTGTGTGTGTGTGTGTGTGTGTTGTGTGTGTGTGTGTGTGTGTGTGTGTTAAAATTGGGTGGTATTGGTAAGGGTGGGGTAAAAAAAGTACACACACACACACGCACGCAAGCACATACTCACACACAGAGGAAAACAAACTAAGGGTTCACGAAACACATAAGAGGACACCCCACCCCAAAAAAACAAAAAACACAAAAAAAAACCACCAACAAAAAAAACAAAACAACAACAAAAACCAAAATATACAAAAAACATCCTGAACCATAAAATAGTGGTTTCAACTAAGGGAGACAACTTCTGTGGAGGAGTGAACTAACACCCCCACCCCCTGCTCCCTCCACCCCCACCCCCAGGCCTCCTTCTCAGCTCTTTCCCCCTCCCCTCCACATCTCTTTCCCCCTTCACCTTTCTTCACTTCTACATGCTCCTGTTTACTTTGCTGCCTTCAACCCGTCAGATCTTCTGTCTGTGATAAAGTCAGCTGATTTAGCTCCCTTGTGGCTTTTAAAGAAGATCTACGACTTTTCGCCTCTCTCGGTCTCTCTGTCTCTCTCGCTCTCTGTTTCTCTCTGTCTCTGTTTCTCTTCTCTCTGTTTCTTCTCTCTGTGTTCTCTGTTGTCTTCTGTCTGTCTGTCTGTCTCTCTTGTCTCTCTGTCTGTCTGTCTCGTCTGTCTGTCTGTCTGTCTGTCTGTCTGTCTTCTCCTCTCTCTTCTTCTCTCTCTCTCTCTCTCTCCCCTCTCTCTCTCTTCTCTCTCTCTCTCTCTCCTTCTCTTCTCTCTCTGTTTCTGTTTCTGTCTCTGTCTTGTCTGTCTCTGTCTCTCTGTCGGGCTGTCTCTCTGTCTGTCTGTGTCTCTGTCTCTCTCTTTCTCTCTCTCTATGCATACACACGGGGACTGGATGTAAAAAGCACAAGAGTGCTTATTCCATTATCCTCGATATGAAAGAATAATCAATTAAATCAAATCAAATCATCAAATCAGATCAAATCAATCAATCAATCTCTCATTCTCTCTCTCTCTCTCTCTTCTCTCTCTCTCTCTTCTCCTTCTCCTCTCTTCTCTCTCTTTCTCTCTCTCTGTCTCTTCTCTTCTCTCTGTCTCTGTCTTCTCGTCTGTCTCTCTGTCTCTCTGTCTCTCTGTCTCTCTGTCTGTCTGTCTGTCTGTCTGTCTGTCTGTCTCTGTCTCTGTCTCTGTCTCTGTCTCTCTCTCTCTCTCTCTCTCTCTCCTCTCTCTCTCTCTCTCTCTCTCTCTCTCTCTCCCATCTTCCTGTTCTCCTCTTACTAACATCGTTTTTTCTCTCGTTCCCTAGGCTTTTAAAGAAGATTTACAACTTGTCTTCTCTCGCCTGACTTTCTCTCTCAATAACCTATCTTATGTACGTCTGTCTTTCTCTATCTGTGTGTGTGTGTGTGTGTGTGGTGTGTGTGTGTGTGTGTGTGTGTGTGTGTGTGTGTGTGTGTGTGTGTGTGTGTGTGTGTGTGTGTGTGTGTGTGTGTGTGTGTGTGTGTGTTTGTTTGTCTTTGTCTCTGTCTCTTTGTTGTTCTGTCTCTCTTTGTGTCTGTCTGGGTTCTTTTCTTTTTCTGTCTGTGGGTATGTCTGTCTTTGTCTTTCTCTTTCTGCCCGTCTCTGTCTTTGCAATTGTCTATCTGTCTCTAGACTCTCTCTCTCTCTCTGTCTGTCTCTGTCTTTGCATTTGTCTGTCTCTGTCTCTGTCTGTCTGTCTCTTTCTCTCTCCAAGTGTTTACCCCACCTTCTTTTGATTTGCAGCACACCAACTCACGCATACGTCTGTTTCGTTATCAAACAAATTTTCTCATGAGAGAGAGAGAGAGAGAGAGAGAAGAGAGAGAAGAAGAGAGAAGAGAGAAGAGAGAAGAGAAGACGACAAGACAGACAGACGACAGAAGACAGAGACAGAGACAGAGACGAAGAGAGAGAAGAGAGAGAGAAGAGAGAAGAGAGAGAGAGAGAGAGAGAGAGAGAGAGAGAGAGAGAGAGAAGAGAGAGAGAGAGAGAGAGAGAGAGCAGAAGAGACAGACAAAGGCCACACCCACACAACAAAAACCGAAAGAGACAAACAAAGAAAGAACAGATGGCAAGGGACACAGACAGGCAGAAGGCAGCAGAAGACAGAACAGACAGACTTACAGAGACACAGAAGTCAACCATAAATACTATATATAGTCTATATGATGCAGTCACTATAATCAATGCTCATCTACTACTACACATCATCTAACCACTACAAAAAAAACCTAGAAAAACTAATACTAACTACAATCACATCTATCTAACAGATAAGTAACAGATATGACTTATAATATAATATATCATACAATATATATTATATATATATAAATCCACCAATAATGAAATGCGCGAGTCAACCTGATAAATCAGAGCTCTCATTCTTCGCCACCCCCCCACCCCCCCTCCAACCCAACCCTTACCAAAATAAAACCAGGAAAAAACCTCAAACCAACCCCAAAACCAAACCAAAACAAAACAAGAAGCACAAGATCATGCTTCCCCCTCTATAATATAATATCTCTTTGAAAGCTTTTATTTTCTTTGGTGCTGCTTCCTCTCATCTCTAGCAACGAAGGTTAGGGGTGGGGGGGAGGGGAGAAGTGGAAGGGGGGGGAGGGGGTGTGGGTGGTTGGGGAGGCAGAGGGAGGGCGGGAGGTTATCAGGGGCTCCTTTCTTCTGATTCTGAGCTAAATATTGACACAACACTTAGGTGAGGAAGGGGAGAGGGCAAGGCAGGGTATAGGGCAGGGCAATGATGAGTGTGTACTTCAGAATACTGAGTTGAAGCCTGTTTTTGTGTGTGGTGTGTGTGTGTGTGTGTGTGTGTGTGTGTGTGTGTGTGTGTGTGTGTGTGTGTGTGTGTGTGTGTGTGTGTGTAGAATATTCTCTTATATGCCATCACTGTCATCATCGGCACACTTCGTATTGGGGAAGGAAAGTGACACACAATAGGAAAGACAGACTGACAATCAGTCAGACAGACAGACAGACAATCAGTCAGACAGATAGATTGGTTGATAGATAGATAGATAGATAGATAGATAGATAGATAGATAGATAGATAGATAGATAGATAGATAGATAGATAGATAGATAGATAGATAGATAGATAGACGAATAGATAAATAGATAGATAGATAGATAGATAGACAGACAGACAGACAGACAGACAGACAGACAGACAGACAGACAGATAGATAGATAGATAGATAGGTAGGTAGGTAGGTAGGTAGGTAGGTAGGTAGGTAGATAGATAGATAGATAGATAGATAGATAGATAGATAGATAGATAGATAGATAGATAGATAGATAGATAATAGATAGATAGATAGATAGATAGATAGACACGCACGGAGGAAAAGGAAGGCAAATAAAGGCAAACGGGAAGAGAGAGAGAGAGAGAGAGAAGAGAGAGAGAGAGAGAGAGAAGAGAGAGAGAGAGAGAGAGAGAGAGAGAGGAGAGAGAGAGAGAGAGAGAGAGAGAGAGAGAGAGAGAGAGAGAGAGAGACCCACCTCCTCACCACAACACCAATGTTGTAGTTGGTCATCTGACTGACCAGTCAGCCAGCAGTGTCTGGTCATCCCAAGTAAATACTTGGTGTCTCTGCAAACACAAGCAAGGACCACACCTCCCAAGCCTCCAGCCACTGTAAGGGGAGATATGATTGGTTCATTTCCTTGTTGCCTGACCAAACAGGAAGTGTGTAAGGTGACGTGGTGGGAAGGAAAGTGTGGAAATACCGCTAAAAAATGAAAAGGGGGATAACTTCTGTTGTTTTACAGTAACGTTTGCTCTTTTTATCTGAGAATAAACGAGCCTGGAATGTTTATCTTCTCTCTTTCTTTCTGTCTTTCGTTTTCTCTTTTATAATATTATTGTAAATTTTTGTGTGTGCTTTTCTTCTTATCATTTGGGGTTTGTTTTCCTTTGGATCCATTGACAGAACGTTCGTTTGTAATAGAAACATTATACAACTAAAGACATTTCGGGTTCGTTTTAGAAACAGATAAAAGCATATAGTTCAAACAGAAAGACCACAAACTTGTCAGTATTCTCAAACTTGTACCCTGCACAACAACAGCACTGGAATCCACCCAAGACAAAACCAGCGTTTTTCTCTCCCTGCCTGAGCTATCAGTGTGACCCTCAACATGCTCTACCTAACCACACACAAACCTCAAAGAAACAGGCTGTTTGAATTCATGTCAAAGAAATGTGAACCCAAGAAGCAACTGTTTATACACTAAACAAAGACCTAGAAGTGCTTTGTTTTTTGTTTGTTTGTTTTTTTTTTGGTCTGAAAGAAGGAAGACAAAGGTACATACTGTCCTAACGTCAGAGGGCGAAGGGATTCAAACGAAAGCTTATCAGAAGTGAAATATTATTGATGTGATTCTTTTGATCCGCTGCCTTCTCAGCTTCATTTCCACATGGTGAAGAAGCCAGCATCGGGGAGTTGGAGTCCCCAGCGCGGCTCGGGGCTGTATATGGCAACATTCTGACATGGCGGCTCCTGCAATGGTACTGGAACCATTCGTATGGGCGATTGCCTTTCCAATGGACCATTCCAGAGGAGTGGAGAGGGTGGGTGGGGTTCTGCTGCATGGGTAACAGCTTGCCCTCCATACTTACTTACCCAGGCTTTGCGGTCTAAAGACTAGAGCGGAACTCCATAGTCTTCCGAGACTGATGGGTACCTACTACTGCTACTACCTTCTGGAAATTTTGTGCGAGAAATTCCCTCTTTTCTACCCCTCTCTTTTGTTTTGGCTTTGCATGTTGCTTTTCTTCCCTGTACCATCCTCCTACTAGTCTATTTTTCTGCCTTCTTGGTCCATGCATGCTCCTGCCTGTTTTTATTATTTCCAGAAAGACGTAAAACATAGTTCTCTCCCTCCCACACCGCAGTCGGAAGAGCTGGGCCTAACTTGTCAAGTACTTTAGGGCAGCGCAACGCATTAATTTTCACTAATATGACAGACAACAATAACTGC
>CM060330.1:43936763-43941763 GCA_030674155.1 Stramonita haemastoma
AGAGACAGAGACAGAGACAGAGACAAAAAGACAGACAGAGACAGAGAGACAGAGACAGACAGAGACAGAAACAAAGACAGAAAGACAGAGAGACAGAGATACACAGAGAAGACAGAGACAGACAGAGACAGAAAGCTTTTTACGCCACGGCCCAATATTATTATACTGTGCATTGCACGAAGTAGACTGTCTCTATTTTCAAGACTGAAGCCAGCCAACTTCTATGTGTATGTCACGCTGCAATGATGCCTAACGGTACATGTCTATTATGCTGACAACAGCGAGAAGAGGAACTGAAGAAGCAAGTAGACGTGGCAGGTAAGTCTGTCTGTGTTGACTACGGAAAGCAGAAGGCTGTAGGGACTGGAGGAAGCTGGTTGCCAAAATCTTCAATGGTGCCCTCGCGGTCCATCCGGACTACGGGATAGGGAAGTGCTTGTTTCATTATCCTTGAAATGAAAGAAGAAGATAACAGAACAACAACATCAACATCAACAACAACAACAAATGCTACTACTACTAGCTGCTGCTACTACTACTACTACTACTATACTACTACTACTACTACTACTACTACTACTACTACTCTACTACTACTACTATCTACTGCTGCTGCTGCTTGCTGCTGCTACTATACTACTACTACTACTACTACTACTACTACTATACTACTACAACTACTCTGCTGCTGCTGCTAGCTGCTGCTGCTGCTGCTGACTACTACTACTACTACTACTACTGCTGCTGCTGCTGCTGCTGCTGCTGCTGCTGCTGCTGCTGCTGCTGATGATGGTGATACTATTACTACTGCAGCTGCTGCTACTACTACTACTACTACTACTACTACTACTACTACTAACTACTATACTACTACTACTACTAATATCTGCTGCTGCTGCTTACTGCTACTACTACTACTACTACTACTATACTACTACTACTACTAACTACTACTACATACTACTACTACTACTATTACTAAAACTAGCTTGCTGCTGCTGCTGCTGCTGCTCGCTACTCTAAACTACTACTACACTACACTACTACTGCTGCTGCTGCAGCTGCTAGCTGCTGCTGCTGCTGCTGCTGTGAGATGATGATGATGGTGATACTATACTACTGCAGCTGCTACTACTACTACTACTACACAACTACTACTACTACTACTACTACTACTACTACTACTACTACTGACTGCGCTGCTACTGACTGCTACTACTACACTACTACTACTACTACTACTACTACTACTACTACTACTACTGCTGCTGCTGCTAGCTGCTGCTATGCTGGCTGCTGCTGATGATGATGATGATGATGATGGTGATACTATTACTAACTGCAGCTGCTACTACTACTACTACATACATACTACTACTACTACTACACTACTACTACTACACTACTACTACTAACTACTGCGCTGCTGCTACTAGCTATACTACTACTACTACTACTAACTAACTACTACTACTACTACTACTACTACTACTACTACTGCTGCTGCTTGCTGCTGCTGCTGCTGCTGCTGCTGCTGCTGCTAACGGTACTGTTGCCGCTGCTGCTACTTCTGCTACTACTGCTGCTGCTGCTGCTACTAGTAGTAATAATAATAGTGATGATGATTGATGATGATGATGATGATGATGATGATGATGATGATGATGATGATGATGATGATGATGATATCAATATTGATAATAATAATTATTTCAATATAAATAACAGTTCTAATAATGATAAAAATGAGAATAATCATAATTGTCCGCAGCAGCAACAATACAGTCATAATGAAGCAACTTGAAAGAAGTCTTACACAGACAGACAGGCAGACAGACAGACAGACACACACACACACACACACACACACACACACACACACACACACACACACACACACACACACACACACACACACACACACACACACACACACACACACACACGCTCTGAAACAGGTCGGGGTGGGGGAAGGGGGGGGGGCAAACAGAAACAGAGAGAGAGAGACAGAGAGAGAGACAGAGACACAAAGACATGGAGGGACAGAGACAGAAAGAGAGAGTGAGTGAGAGAGACAGACAGACAGACAGGACAGACAAACAGAAACAGAAACAGAGAGAGAGACAGAGACAGACAGACAGAGAGGCAGAGAGACAGAGAGAGAGAGAGTGATAGAGACAGAGACAGAGAGAGAGAGAGACAGAGACAGAGACAGACACAGTGAGAGACAGATAGACAGACAGACAGGCAGGCAAACAGACAGACAGACAAACAAACAGAGGCAGAGAGAGAGAGAGAGAGTGAGAGAGACAGACAAACAGAGAGAGAGAGTGACAGACAGACAGACAGACAGACAGACAGACAGACAGACAGAGGCAGAATGACAGACAGAGAGAGAGAGTGAGAGAGAAAGACAAACAGAGACAGAGAGACAGAGACAGAGAGAGCGTGACAGACAGACAGACAGACAGATAGATAGCCAGACAGCCAGACAGATAGACAGACAGGCAGACACAGATAGACAGACAGGGAGACAGAGAGAGAGAGAGAGAGAGAGAGAGAGAGAGAGAGAGAGAGAGAGAGAGAGAGAGAGAGAGAGGAGAGAGAGAGAGAGAGAGAGAGAGAGAGAGAGACAGACAGACAGACAGACAGACAGACAGACAGACAGACAGACAGACAGACAGACAGACAGACAGACTCACACTCACAGACTCACAGACAGACTCACAGACCTACAGACAGACAAAGACAGACAGAGACAGAGATCAACAGCAGATAGACCAAAATGGCCACAATCGATGTAATAATGAGGAGGTGGGGTGACACAGCAAATGGCGGACCTGTCTGCTGGCCATGCCTTCACTCAACCAGCCCCTGTGCTGCGCTGTGCTGTGCTGTGTTGTATTGTGTTGTGCTGTGTTGTATAGTGTTGTGCTGTGTTGTATTGTGTTGTGCCGTGTTGTATAGTGCTGTGCTGTGTTGGATAGTGTTGTGCTGTGTTGTATTGTGTTGTGCTGTGTTGTATAGTGCTGTGCTGTGTTGGATAGTGCTGTGCTGTGTTGTATTGTGTTGTGCTGTGTTGTATTGTGTTGTGCTGTGTTGTATAGTGCTGTGCTGTGTTGGATAGTGCTGTGTTGTGTTGTATTGTGTTGTGCTGTGTTGTATAGTGCTGTGCTGTGTTGGATAGTGCTGGCTGGCTGTGTTGTATAGTGTTGTGCTGTGTGTTGTATGTGTGTTGTGCTGTGTTGTATAGTGCTGTGCTGTGTTGGATAGTGCTGTGCTGTGTTGTATAGTGTTGTGCTGTGTTGTGCTGTGTTGTACTGTGCTGTGCTGTGCTGTGTTGTGCTGTGTTGTGTTTGCTACACTGTGCTGTGCTGTGCTATGTTATGCTATGCTATGCTATGCTATGCTACGCTACGCTACGCTATGCTCTGCTCTGCTCTGCTCTGCCCTGCTATGCTATGCTATGCTATGCTCTGCTCTGCTCTGCTCTGCTCTGCTCTGCTCTGCTCTGCTATGCTATGCTATGCTATGCTATGCTATGCTATGCTCTGCTTTGCGTGAGTCCATTCCCTCATCTGCCCAGCCGTAAAAGACATGAGTGCAAATGATCCATTTATTTTTTTTGTCCTTATAACTCCCCCACCCCATCCACCCCATCCCCTTTCCCCACCCTCCTCCCGCTATAATTTTTTTTCTCTCCATTTTCTTTCTTCCTCCCTTTTCCCATCTTTGGGGAGAGAGAGAGAAAATTGGAACGTCGATGCTGTACACGCGTTTTTCATTCCCTTTCCGCTACTTGTTATTGGGGATAGCTGTCATTGCTTGCTTTTTCTGTCTGTGTCTGTCTGTTTGTCTGTGGTGTGTCTCAGAGAGAGAGAGAGAGAGAGAGAGAGAGAGAGAGAGAGAGAGGAGAGAGAGAGAGAGAGAGAGGAGATGTGAGATGTAGTAGAGGAGATGTGAGAGGGCTGAGAGATGTGAGTGAGTGTGGTGTGTGTGTGTGTGGTGTGTGTGTGTGTGTGTGTGTGTGTTGTGTGTGGTGTGTGTGTGTGTGTGCACGCGCGCTGAAATTTCTCCTGTAATATTTGATGCACATTTTGCATGTAATATGAAGAAAACCCTCACATCTTTTGAAAAATAAAAATGGATAGGCAGAAATGTTCCGTACTATCACTAACATCTCTGAAATACTGTTAGGGACAGTAGTGAGATAAGTCGAGTTTGGAAAAAGGTAAAAAAAATTATCTTTTGTTTTTCTTGAAAGGTGAAAAACCCACAGCCAGAGCATAACATATATCAGGCATTGTTGGTAGTTTAGCACAAAAGGTCCTAAATAAGGAGCCTAGAATGATCCACAAGACAGACACACCAGATGAATGAAAAGGCAGAAAATACGAAGCGTGTGCTGAAATGTCCACTTTAGTATGCTTATGTTTATCATGACAGAGGTCCCGTGTGCGTACGTACGCACGCATATCTTTCCTACACCTTAAAACCTGTTCCGCTTTGCGGAAGTGTAGGCTATTGTGTGCCTGAGGGAAACTGATGACAAAATCGACAAAACTGCATACACACGGGTCTCGATGTAAAAATGTTCATATGTGCTTGTTCCATTCACCTCGAAATACAAGAAAAAGAATTTTTAAAAATTGCTGGAGATGATGCACTCTAGTTTAAATTCTGGAGCATCTGACAGACAAATCTCATGATGGAGTGTTTAGTGCGTCATCTGGTGCCTTTGATGCGTCATCTGGTGCCTTTGATGCGTCATCTGGTGCCTTTGATGCGTCATCTGGTGCCTTTGATGCGTCATCTGGCGCCTTTGATGCGTCTTGGCGCCTTTGATGCGTCATCTGGTGCCTTTGATGCGTCATCTGGTGCCTTTGATGCGTCATCTGGTGCCTTTGATGCGTCATCTGGTGCCTTTGATGGTCATCTGGTGCCTTTGGTGCGTCACTGGTGCCTTTGGTGCGTCATCTGGTGCCTTTGATGCGTCATCT
>CM060330.1:43944263-43969263 GCA_030674155.1 Stramonita haemastoma
CCAGGGGTTATTGCCCCCTTTCATTTCCAGCCAATTTTGCGATTTACCACAGCAGTTCTCCCCACTTCCTGTCAACACAGGCCCTGTTTGGACAGGCAACAAGGAAATGAACCAATCATATCTCCCCTTACAAGAGAGGCTGGAGGTTTGGGAGGTGTGGTCCTTGCTTGTGTTTGCAGAGACATCAAGTATTTACTTGGAGATGACCAGACATGCTGGCTGAGTGGTCAGTCATATGGCAACTGCAACATTGGTGTTCTGGTGAGCAAAGAGGTGGGTGTGGACATGAGATGGTCAGAGAAGAAAGGGAGGAATGAATGAGGCCAGCATATTGAGGGCGGGCCCATCTCCTCTCTCTCGCTGCTTTACCCTTTCCTGGCCCAAAAGAGGGCAGGTACCCATTTACAGCTTGGTGAACTGGGGGGACCCACTGGAGCCAAGCATGCAAATAGTCACCCATCCAACAGGTGACCACGCTGGACACTGCTTAACAGACGTAGAGGAAAGCGAACTCTCTGACCACTAAGCTATCCTGACCCCCAATAGTGAACTATTTATGGATGAGGACAATATCACCTTTTACATAGATAGATTCTTTGTATCCTCTGTTCTTTCTCTTCTTGTTTTGAGGTTGAACATCAACATCTACTTTGAGGTTCTGCAGGTGGGAACCCTATATCCAGACAATGAGGGTGAAGGGACTATTCTAACACCATACTACACTACCAGAACAAATTAGAATAATTCCTTTTTGTCTACTGCAGTGAAAGCTGACATCACAGATCTCTAAATAAAAGTTCAGCTCTTGCATACAAGGATTAAGAACAGGAACTTAGTCATCTCTTCATTGTGCACCCCATCAGCATTTCTTTGCTTCAGTCTTACTTGGTTACAAAGAATGAATTAGCTCTTCTCATTTTTGGAAGTGCAAAGAGATTTATTTGAAAGAAACCAGAGTTTGATGTCTATTTCTCTCCATCAGAGGTCTTTTTTATTCTTAGGCTAAGTCTCTTAGGTTCTCTACCAATGGTGAGATTTTGCGCATGCAACTGTTTTTGCCCACCATGATGGTAGCCACATACCATTTTCAGGGATTAGTTTTGTTGTTGTTGTTGTTGTTTATTTGTTTGTTTGGCAGCTCAGTCTTTATGACAGTCGGTGTCTCTTGATGAGGTCTTAGATAGGTGTGGGATTTTTTTTCTCTTCCTCCAAAATGTCCCGCCAAAGAATGATTCTAGTTTTGATTGCATAAGGCTGAAGGTCAGTGACCTTATAACTTCCAGCTAATTTCCAAACACATTTCTTTAATTCTCCCCACACCAGGTCAACAAACACTCGCCCTGTTTGGTCAGGCATAAGGAACTTAGCCAATCAAATCACTTGTTTCAATTGCTGGAGGTTACAGGGTCTGGTCACTGCTTGTTCTTGCAGAGAAAATAAATTTTGGTTTGTTTGTTTTGATCCAACCTTGTCACACCCTGTTCTTTTGCAAAGTAAACTCTTTCACCCTTACCCTTCCTGTCAGTGCCAAACAAAATACCTTCAGTAAAAGTCAATAGTTTGAAAGAACTTGACTTTAAAACACAAGCCACCATTGCCAGAGACTGGACCTTGATGCTGAAATAGTGCTATTTGGTAGTGATGCAATTACAAAACCTGATAAAGTGTTTGACTTGATAATATTGTTAGTGACTGTTAATGTTTACAAATGTAGGATTTGGAAAACAAAACCTAATGTGGCATTTTTGTGAAAGAACTTATATACAAATATGAAATGTAAAAAAACTGGAACACTACAAACAAACACAGTGTTCTGATTTTCAGAAAAAATTGGTTTCGATACATAATTTGGTAGTCAGTTAAGTACCATTTAAAAATAATAGTAAAATTCTGTATATGATATATAAATCTTGTCTTGACTTTGAAAATGATGACTGATTTTGAGTACTTTGTGTAGCTAGTAGCCTTGTAAGTCTGTACAATGGAAATGATGAAATGTTGTCTGGATTAAAAGCTAATTTGCTTTGAAATGCATATGTGTACCAGCCAAAAAAATTTTTTTTTATGATAAAAAGTATGTATATCTTTCTGACCAAAAGGAAGTATACAAAAAAATGGAAAATCACCAGTAACATGTGTAATCTTTCATTCTTTCTTTTCATTTTCTCTCTGCCTCTAACTCTTCAACACTGAATGTTTCCAGATCACTTCCAACACAAACAGCAGTACCTACTTCTCTTCTGAAACCATCAAGCAGACAGCTATGGGTTGACTTTTTCAGAGAACACAGCTCTGCTTCATCTGTGGCTAATTTCCAAGATCTCACAGCAATTCTCTCCACACCACGTCAACAAACACACACTCTGTTTGGTCAAGCAACAAGGAAATTAACCAATCATATCGCCCCTTAGAGTGGCTGGAGGCTTGGGGGGTGTGGTCCTTGCTTGTGTGTTTGCAGAGACAATATTTGGAGATGACAAGATAATGATGGCTGACTGGTCAGACAGCCAACTACAATATTGCTTTCCTGTTGAGCAAGGAAGTGATCCAGAGTGAGGGAAAAGATACTGGAGTATTCTGCTTTCTTAAGGAGAAATCTGGTTCCAGTATTGCACAGACTGTCTTTCCTCTGCCCTCTCCCTGCCCTCTCATGTGAATGTGGGCTCAACATTTGCTCAGAAACAAAGGGACAAGTGCATCCCCCTCCCCAAGAAAACATAAAGCAGATAAAGAGACTACCTGTGGTAGATCGCTTTACATTGTTTCTTAACAAAATTGGAGCAGAAGTTGTAGCAGCAACTTTTTTTTCCATTTCTTAGCTATAACTTTGATGATCACTTCTGGTGAAATTTTACATTATTATGCAACCTTTTACCACCATCACAGTAGCCACATTCCTACCAAAGAGATGATATCTAAACATGACACCAGTGTGCTCACATTTCTTAGAATTTGTCATCCTCTCCTGCCAGCATACAATGATGTACACTTCTGAAAGGTAAAATGGGTTTTAACATGTGTGAACAAATGTGTTGCCTACAGGGAACATTGGTTTAAAGTCTTATCCAAAGGACTTTTAGAGCAGTGGAGTTAGTACTGATGTTAACCTCAGGGAAAAATCTCTTGTAATAAGCATCTGGATCTTTTATTTGAGACTTTGATTTCCCTGCTCATTCCAAAGAACCTTGCTGTTTGCCAGAGTCAGTCAATGCCATTTCCTTGCATATATTCTTTAGTCACATTCCCGCCGTTTTCTAATTAGAATTAAAACTTCAACACTTTCTATATCAATATACAACTAATAGAAATAGGCATTCCAGACAATGAGAAAAAGAGAATTTATCTATCACCATGTTACATGACCAGAACACCAAAAAGCTAAAAAAAACACCCAAAAACAAACAAAAAATAACAATTTTTGATTTTAAACAATGGAAGTTGGAGTGACTGCTAATTTTCAGATGACAATTCCAATACTTAAGGAAGAGACTGCATATCCACAGCATAATTGTTCATTCCTGGATGTTGAGAGCATCGTTTGTACTCAGTATGACTTTAAAAACTCTTGTACAAAAAAAATCTCTAATTCATAGACTAAATTAGTTCCTTTTGAGGAAAATTTGCTAAAAGCATACAAGGTATATGGGGGTGAAAAACTTTCAACTATATCCATATAATTATGTCAGAGCTTGAAAAACTTACAACAAGCCTTTCAAGATAAGTTTCTGCATGAGGCTCTCAACAATCCAAACCTATCATGGGAGATAGGACTGTCTCTAATACAGCATCCAATAACTTCCTTTAAAAAAAAGATAATAAAATGTGACCTTGAGACTGTAACAGACTTACTGTCTAAATGATTTGCAATTGTACAGGTTCTGCTTTTAGCACAGTGTTTGATTGCTGTATGTTTTTGTTCTATTTGCCTTTCTTTGCCATGTTGTTGCTATGTTGTTTGTATTTTTTTTAAATCAGCATTTTGATACACACAAGATCTTTTAATACCAACACACATCTTTGTACTTTAAAACCTTCATCTCATCAACCCCCCCCCCCCCACCCCCTTGCCCCCCTACCCCCTTTGTCTAATATAATGCCAGTTTAAGTGAGTAGATATAAAATTAAACACACACACACACACACACACAGAAGCACCCACGCGCGCCTGCGTGCGCCCCCCCCCCCCCCACACACACACACTGACTGTCTCTATGTCTCTGTCTATCTGTCTGTATGTATGCCTGAATGTCTGTATGTCTGTTTCGTTCTTCCTGTCTCTGTCTGTCTGTATGTATCCCTGTATGTCTGTCTTTCTGTCTGTCTGTCTCTCTATCTCTCTCCCAACCCCCCACCCCTTCTCACTTTCTAATTCAGTCTCTATCTCCAAATGTCCCCCTGAGCGCCAGGCAGACAGACAGAGAATTCTCTCCCCCTGACTGGAGGGGAGTTAAGTTGGCCCCACCTTCCCAAGGGTGTCTCAATTTTGGGCCGTTTTGAGCCACTGGTGTGACGTAATTGGGTTATGACGTGGGCGAGTGAAATGGAAAGAAAAGAGAAGTGCCGCGGATGATTTGATCATCTGTGTAAGAAGAGAGAGAGAGAGAAGAGAGAGAGAGAGAGAGAGAGAGAGAGAGAGAGAGAGAGAGAGAGAGAGAGAGAGAGAAGAAATAATGGAAAAGAAGAGAGAGAGAAAGAGGACTTCAGAGGCGTGCACAAGCATGCAAGTAAGCGTATGCACCTCTCTCTCTCTCTCTCTCTCTCTCTCTCTCTCTCTCTCTCTCTCTCTCTCTCTCTCTCTCTCTCTCTCTCTCTCTCTCAAGCAAGCAAGCAGCAAGCAAGCAAGCAAGCAAGCAGCAAGCAAGCAAGCAAGCAAGCAAGTATATGCACGTCTCTCTCTCATTGTTTCTTGCCTGGCGTGAATATTTTCCTTCCTTCGCTCTTTTCTTTCTTCTTCTTTCTTTCTTTCTTTCTTTCTTTCTTCTTTCTTTCTTTTTATGTATCCTTTAAGCCTTTCATTCTGTCTTTTTTTTGGTTCTCTTTCGATCTCTTGCATGTTGGCCTATTCTTGCCATATCTATATGATGTATTGTTCTGCTCTTTTTTTCTTCTTGTGGCTTGGTTTTTCGTGTTTTTCCCCCCTTTTTTTTCTTTTAGGTTTTTTTTTTTAACTTTATTTTTTCGTACCTCGGCTATAGCTCCAAGGTTCACCAATAGGGAAATATATAATGTATGCCACTGTCAACCCCCACCTCCCAAAAAAAAATAGGTAGCCGCATTCCAACTTTGGGGATGGTGACTAAACCCGACACTTGTGCGTGCGCTGGTTTTTTTTTTCTTTTCTGTAATCCGTTCCTAACACACAATTGCCTACTCTTCCAAAAGGCAGAACAAGTTTTTTTTAAGTGTGTGCAAAATGCTTTTGGGCACGTTTGCAAACGAGGCTTCGGTTTATATAGATCTACTCATCCAAAAGATTTCAACATCCAATTCATTTTTTTTTTCGTCAAACGGGTAAGAAAGGGCAAGATTTGGGAATGGAACCCAGAAACTCACAGTTTACATGATGGCAAGCATGACATAACCATCTTGCCACCCCTCCTTCTTGTTATTCTTCTTTAATACCTGTGTTATTCTTTTTTTAAATTCCTTTTCTTGGTCTTTATTTCCTCTATTTTTTCTATCTTTTCCGTCGTCTTGTTCTCTCTTCTATTCATCCAGTTACTGTTATCTTTCGTGTGTTCTTTCCCTTTCCTCAAGCCAGTCATGACCTTCTCTGTGGCTGAACTAACATTGACACAACACTCACATGGACATTCTTGCAGAATAACCAAAGGCGAGAAAAGCACCCCCCCCCCCCCCAAAAAAAAAAAATGGAAGCCTGACTCTTTGACAAGATAGAAGAATATTCTCTGTCATCTAACTTCTCCAGACCTTACCACTTAAGTTCCTCATCTCCTAGTCTGTACCCCCCTCCCCCCCTGAAAGCCAACTTGTGTTTATGCTTCTGTCTTCCCAATGTGACCATGTTGTGACCATGTTGTCACTTGTGACCATGTTGTCTTGTGAGCCATTTGTCTCTGTGACCATGTTGTCTCTGTGACCATGTTGTCTCTGTGACCATGTTGTTATCGTGACTTTTGTTGTCATCGTGACTATGTTGTCATTGTGACCAGGACCATGTTGTCATTGTGACCATGTTGTTATTGTGATCATGTTGTCATTGTGACCATGTTGTTATTGTGACCATGTTGTCATTGTGACCATAATGCCATTGTGACCATGTTGTTATTGTGACTATGTTGTTATTGTGACCATGTCGTCACTGTGGCCATGTTGTCGTTGTACCATAATGTCACTATGACCATGTTGTCATGTGACCATGTTGTCATTGCGACCATGTTGTGCCTAGATAGTGTGCAGGAGAGGGCAGGACACCCCACCCCCTTGTGCTGACTGACTCTTCCTTCTTCCTTCCTTACTTCCTTTCTTCCTTTTTCTCTTACTTCCTTTCTTCCTTCCTTACTTCCTTTCTTCCTTTCCCTTCTCTTCCTTACTTCCCTTCTTCCTTCCTACTCTTCCTCTTCCTTTCCTCCTCCTTCCTTCTCCTTCCTCCCTTCCTTCCCTCGTCCATCCCTCCCTTCATTCCATCCATCCTTCCTTCCTTCATACCTTTGTTCATTCTCTGACTATCTCATGGCCACAGCCACCTTCTTGCTCACCAGAACACCAATGTTGCAGTTGGTCATCTGACTGACCAGTCAGCCAGCAATTCTGGTCATCTCCAAGTAAATGCTTAGTGTCTCTGTAAACACAAGCAAGGACAACACCTCCCAAACCTCCAAGCTCTCTCTGTAAGGGAGATATGGTTGGTTCATTTCCTTGTTGCCTGACCAAGCAGGGGACATGTTTGGAAGATTTGGGGAGAGCTGCAGTGGTGTACAGTAAATTGCCTGGAAATGAACAGGGCAATAACCCCTAGACAATATTAGATGCATGCAGTCTGTTTCAGGACATTTTTGATGTGGAGGAAAGGAACCTAGGCTTCTCCTTGGCTGGGAAGGATTGTTTCACATTTCCATTTTACATTTTAGGCCACTTTAGGTAACTGGCAGATTTCTCTTCATGGAATTCAATTTGGGCTGGTCTACCCAGGGAGACCACTTCACCATATGAGCAGCACTGTCCATTATTGTTTTTCTTTTCCTGTCTGCAGCTGTATTTGTTTCCCTATCAGAGTGGCTTTTTTCAACAGAATTTGGCTAAGGGACAACTCTCTTGTTCCCTGGGTTTTTTTTTTTTTTTTACATGTGCCAGACATTATTTTTTTTGTACAACACATGGGACCTTGGGTTTATCCTCTCATCCAAAACACTAGCACCCAGACCACCACTCATGGTCGAATGGATGAGGCAAAAGTTTTGGGCCCAAAAAAGGGTTCAAACCATGGCACACTACCAGTCTGGACTTTTTTTGTTTTTGGGGCAGGTGTATTACCTCTAGACCACCCACCTGTGTCCACACACCCAGACACCCCTAAAGTGGCCTAAAATGTAAAGTTATTTCAGTGCGAGGAAATGAGGCTCGGGTGTCTAGGAGCTCACAAAGAACTACGTAAATTTGAGTCTTTTGTTAAAACACGAGAACGTGATGTATATTGTTCAAAGCAGATTGTTTCCTTAGCTTGTAGATGGAAATTGAATTGCTTTAAGACAAAATATGTTGGAAATATTTTTTGCATGTGCGGTAATAATATAACAGTAGATCATGTACTAACATGCAGCAGCTTAAAAGGGCATATTCCCGTTTTGATGGTAAATTCTCCATCAGCTATCTTTAACAATCTATCACTTATGTATGACTTTTTTAGATCGTTGATTCATAGTCCAGTTGGTTTGTTATTGTGATTGCTTTGGACTCTAAAGATGCTCTAATCGGTTTTTTTTTTGTTTTTTTTTTTGGTCATGTTTGTGAGGTTTTTTTTTTTTTTTTTTTTTTTTTTTTTTTTTTTTTTTTTTGGGGGGGGGGGGGGGAGTATTTTCTTGTACTTGGTATTTGTATTTCTTCTGTTGTTTATTTTTGTTTGGTTTTGGGGGGTGAGGGCTTGGAGATGTTGCTGATTGTAGCTGATTTTTCGCTGTTATTGTTGGGTATTCCCGTTCTTTTTTCTGGGAGGGGTATTTTGTGTTTTCTTATGTGAAATTAAGTAACTATTTAGTTACGTTTTTTATTGGAATTACTGATTTTGTTAGAGATTGTTAGAACTGCATTTCCCGTTTTTGCTTACTGTATGTAGTTCAATAGGTTAGTGACAAAAAGGTGTTTTTTAAATTTATTTATTATTATTATTATTATTATTATTATTATTTTTTTTTTTTTAATTTACTTAGCAAGTATTGACTCCTTGAAATTCCTTATCCCATACATTGCCAACTACACCCTCTTTTCCTGACACTCATACACCCACCTACTTCCCCCCCCCCCCCCCCCCCCCCCCCTCCTGTCTAATATCACAATTTGTGAAAAGACGTTAAATGAATTTGAACCCAGACACCCATCACAGGGGATTTTTCTTTGATGTTAATATCTTAAAGTCCTTTGGATAAGATTATAAACCAAAGACACTTATGTAAACAATATTTCACACATGTTAGAACCCATTCTTCCTTTCAGAAGTGCACATCATTGCATGCTTCCAGGAAAGAATGGAAAAAAATTTAAGAAATACATGCACACTAGTGTAACATTTACACATCATCCCCTAAGTCTGAATGTGGCTACCTAGATGATGCATATGCAAAATCTAGCCATAAGTAAACCTGAGAACTACAGCTAAGGCATGGGAAAAAAAACCCCACTCAAGTCACTAGGACAGCCTCTGCTCCAATTTTGTAGGGAAACAATGTAAAGATATCTAGAACAGGCAGTCTCTTTATCTGCTTTCTTTGCCTTTTCCCTTTTTTAGGGGGTAGGGTAGAGGTTGGGGGTGTATAGAACTGTTTACCCCAAGTTCACAGGAGGGAGGGACATGGCAGGGAAAGACAGTCTGTGCAATGCTGGAACCAGATTTCTCCTTAAGAAAGCAGAATACTCCAGTATCTTTTCCCTCACTCTGGATCACTTCCTTGCTCAACAGGAAAGCAATATTGTAGTTGGCTGTCTGACCAGTCAGCCATCATTATCTTGTCATCTCCAAATATTGTCTCTGCAAACACAAGCAAGGACCACACCCCCAAGCCTCCAGCCACTCTAAGGGGCGATATGATTGGTTAATTTCCTTGTTGCTTGACCAAACAGAGTGTGTGTTTGTTGACGTGGTGTGGAGAGAATTGCTGTGAGATCTTGGAAATTAGCCACAGATGAAGCAGAGCTGTGTTCTCTGAGAAAGTCAACCCATAGCTGTCTGCTTGATGGTTTCAGAAGAGAAGTGGAATACTGCTGTTTGTGTTGGAAGTGATCTGGATACATTCAGTGTTGAAGAGTTAGAGGCAGAGAGGAATGGAAAGAGAGATGGATCCATCAAACACTGGTGATTTTCCATCTCCACTTCATTGCATCTATTTCGGCTCAAGATATTGACTTGTACTGAAGTTGTTTTGTTGAGTGCTGATGAGAAGGGGAAAGGTGGAAGGAAGATTCACATTGCAGAAGACTGAGATACCACAGGTCTGGATAGAAGCAAATAAACACAAAATATTGTTTCTGCAAACACTAGCCGTGGCCAGACCACCCCCTGGCCACCAGCAATTGTAACAAGTGATATGATTGGTTAAATTCCTCATTGCCTGACCAAACAGAGTGAGTGTTTGTTGACGTAGTGTGTGTGTGGGTGGGTGGGGGGGGGAGAGAATCAAGGTGACTATGTAGAAATTAGCTGGACATTTTAAGGGCAGTGACCTCTAGCTGTATGCAGTAAACTCTAGGATAAATCTTTGGCAGAAAACTCTGTAGAAAAAAGTCACTCTGACAGGAAAACAACTAAACAGCAAACAGGAAAAGAAAAAATAAAGGTGGCCCCGACTTTGTGGTGACGCACTCTTCCAAGGGAGAGCAGCCCTTATTTCGTGCAGAGAAGCTGCCATGACTTAACAGTGATATACAATAAAATAATCGATATTTTATAAAACGTTTTTATTTCCTTTAAAAGAATTTTTCTTTTTCATTAAGTCACTCTATAAACTGAGACTATAAACTGAAGTCCAGTGTGCGAATTATGCAGAACATCTTGCACACATGTTTAAAACCCGTTCCACCTTTCGAAAAAGCAGGCCACTGTGTGCCTGTAGGAGTGGATGACAACAACAACAAAAAACAGCATGCACACAGGTGTCCTGTTTAGACACCGTCCCTGAGGAAAAACTCGGGGAGATGGAGTCCCCAGGGCAGTTCGGGGCTGTTTATATGGACACTTTCTGTTGGCTCCTGTGACGGCATTGGAACCATTCGTATCGGCGATTGCCTTTCCATTGAACCATTCCAGCAATGTGGAGGGGGGGGGGTCTGCTGCATGGGTAACAGCTTGCCCTCCATACTTACTTACCCAGGCTTTGTGCTCTAGAGCCTAGAGCACAACTCCACAGTCTTCCGAGAATGACGGATGTCTCCTAGCCCATAAAACCCCCATCACTTCCCCACTCCTCTTCTGAGCAATCCACCCCACCCCCACCCTTCCAAATATAAAGCAACTCGATGATAGAAGAGTACAAGAGCTGTAAAACAAAAAACCCCCACAGAAATATAAACTAAAAAAAACCGCATGTCAGGAAACCATCGTTTCTTTTCTTTCTTTTTTTTACATGCAGAAAAGAATAACAACGATTAAAAAAAAGAAATACAACCAACTCATGAATGACCCTTTTTTTCTCTGATTATGGCCAACAAGAAAAAAATAATACCGTTGTAGAGAAGATGTATCGATATTCCCTTTTCCCCTTCCATTCTCCAAGAGAAATGAAGAGAAGGGAGGGAGGGGGAGGGGACAGGGGAATGGAGGCAAAAGAAAAGAAAATGAAAAAAAAAATCATAATACAACATAGAGACGAAAGATAGGGAGAGACTGGAGGTAAGAGAGAGAGAGAGAGAGAGAGAGAGAGAGAGAGAGAGAGAGAGAGAGAGAGAGAGAGAGAGAGACAGACAGACAGACAGACAGACAGACAGACAGACAGACAGACAGACAGACAGACAGACAGACACGACACACACAACACACACACACACACACACACACACACACACACACACTCACCACACACACACACACACACACACACACACACACACACACACACACACACACAGACATACAATTAGACACACAGAGATGGGGGAAGGGGGGAGAGATTGGGGGGTAAAGGAGGAGGGGAAGGATAATGAAGCTATGAGAGAAAAGACTGGAGGGATAGGGGAGGGGGGGAGGGGGGAGGATAGAGGAAGTGACTGGCCAAGTCCCTCCTCCCTGAAACGAAAACACAAGGGTGACATGAAGCCAGCTGTGACCCTTGTTAGAGAGAGAGAGAGAGAGAGAGAGAGAGAGGAGGAGAGAGAGAGAGAGAGAGAGAGAGAGAGAGAGAGAAGAGAGAGAGAGAGAGAGAAGACAGAAGACAGACAGAGACAGAGAGGACAGGACAGACAGAGAGAGAGAGAGGACAGACAGACAGACAGAGAGTGAGAGAGAGAGATACAGACAGACAGACAGACAGACAGAGAAAAGAGAAAGAGAGAGAGACAGAGAGAGAGAGACAGAGACAGACAGAGGAGACAGAGAGAGAGAGACAGAGAGAGAGAGAGACAGAGACAGACAGAGAGAGAGAGACAGACAGAGAGTGAGAGAGAGAGATACAGACAGACAGACAGACAGACAAAGAAAAGAGAGAGAGACAGACAGACACACAGACACACAGACACACAGACAGACACAGACACAGACACGGATACAGACACAGACAGACAGACAGACAGACAGAGACAGAGACAGAGAGACAGAGAGACAGACAGACAGACAGACAACACACACACACACACAACACACACACACACACACACACACACACACACACACACACACAACAGAGGAGAAAGAGGTAGAGAGGGGGAGAGAGAGAGAGGAAGAGAGAGAGGGGGGGGGGAGAGAGAGAGAGGGGGGGAGAGAGATGGGGGGGGAGAGAGAGAGAGAGACAGGAGAAGACAGAGACAGACACACAGAAAGAGAGAACAGAAGAGAGACCGAGAGAGAGAGTAGAGAGAGAGAGAGAGATGAGAAGAAGAAGAGAGAGAGAAGAAGAGAGACAGAGACAGAGACAGAGACAGAGAGACAGAGACAGAGACAGAGACAGAGACAGAGATTACATACGATTTTTTTAGATGGGTACTTCATCACAGGGTAATGCTGCAACTGTATTGGATTTGTTTTTGTTTTCGTTATTGTTTTGTTTTTTTCCTTCATTCCTTCTTTCCAGGGCGGCTTTTTTTTTTTTTTTTTTTAATCATACTTAGACTACCTGCTTCTTGTCTTCTGGTTCTAACTTTTTTTTTTCTTTTCTTTTTTGTCCGTTCCTCTGCTAGAGCTCTGAAGTTTGCCAAAGATAAGATTGTACGTATACCACCGGCTTTGCCCTCCATGAAGCTAGCCACATTCCGACGTCAGGGATGTATAGTGGGTATGTTCGTATCTTTCTGTAACCCACCAAATGCTGACATAAATGACTGAATTTTTAATATGTATATTTTTATCTTCCTGCGTGTGTATTACATCTATATACAAAGGGAATTAAAGCACTGGCAGATTTGTACTTGACGTTGACCCGCGAGTTCACAAAAATCCCTGATCCTGGCTTAGTAGGTGGTGTCCTGCGTATGTTAGCTCAGAACAGGCACCACTGAACACCACCAAAGTGACTCAGCAGAAGTGCAGGGCCCCTCTGTCTGGTGGCCCCACGGCGGCCTAATATTGATGGGCTTTCTGTGGACTTCAGATCCTGAAGGTGAGACACAACAAATCGGGTATGGCTGTGGCGGGGAGATTGAAATGAGTGGCGTAGGAACAACAGTACGGGGACGTCACAGAAGACGAGGCAGCAAAAAAAAAAATCCTTAATTCCCTAGAGGCCACCGGGATTCAAACCCACGACTTCACGGACCCTTGGGATTGAAATCGAACTGTGTAAACCACACGGATTAGTGTTTGGCTATATTTTTCTTCCAGTCTTTCCTTGTCTTTGGCAAGAAACCAGGCAGGCCCTCAACCGCCGTCCAATTTTACCTGCAGCAAGTGTGTCCCAGACTGCCATGCACGTACTGCTTGGTCTGCTGAACCACTGCAGGTGTTGTTCCCAACAAGAGTGACCTGACTCCAGAAGGGATTGCAGCTCTTGTCTTCCAGACACAAGAAGCCTCCCCTTCCCACCCTCCCCTCCCCACTACTGTCATGTGTCTTTTATTGACTTTGATTTGGTCTCTTCTCTATTTACTTTTCATTTATTTTCCTTATTAAATTGGGTGTTCGTTATCATTTGATAGCTGGTTTTTTTTTTGGTTCGTTTTTTTTGTACTTTCCTAGACTGTATTAAATGTTGTTGCTTTAAAAATTAGTTCACATAATTATTGTTTACAAGTGTACAAAAAGTCTATTAATTCTTCTTTCATAAAGAAAGCAAAGAAATAATTATGTGTTGTGTGTGTGTGGTTGTGTGTGTGTGTGTGTGTGTGTGTGTTGTGTGGTGGTGTGTGTGTGTGTGTGTGTGTGTGTGTAGGTGGGTGGGTGGGTGCGTGCTGCGTGCGTGCGTGCGTGCGTGCGTGGTGCGTGTGCTCGCGGGAGGTGGGGAGGAGCAATTTATAATAGAATTCTAGTTTAAAACTGCCAAAGCACGTTCTCCAACCTGCTGAGTTCGAGGATAAAACTTGAGTAGATGCCTGCAGAGCAGTACAATTTTACTTTCATAAGCAATAAAGAGGAGAGGGATTGCTTATTTTGTTTCCATCCTTTTTTTTTCTTTTTGTGTTGCCGGGGTTTTCTTTACTCCTTGCTTGATGCAAGCTCAATAAAATGGCAGAGTAGAAATGTGTGACCATTGAAAAGAAGTATTGGCAGTCTCTGCGTGAGACTTTGAATAAAAGATCTTTTCACAGACTGCGTGAAACTTCTGACGAAAATAAATCACAAACTGCGTGACACATTTTTTTTAAAAAAAAGCATTTAGATCTACAGACTGCGTAAAACTTTTTTTCAAATCCACAGACTGCCTGAAATTTTTTTTAAAATTACAGACTGTGTGAATCTTTTTTTTTAATTCACAGACTGCGTGAAACTACAGAAAAGAAAATCACAGACTGCGTGAAGCTTTAAAAAATTTATTAACTGTGTGAAACCTTAAAAAAGGCTTTTACAGACTTCGAGCAACAGACTTCATGCAATTTTTTTTAAGCATTCACAGATTGCGTGACATATTTTAAAACAAAAATTACAGACTGCGTAAAATTCTTAAACAAAAAAAAAGAACGAAAGAAAAGAATTCATTGGCTACTTGAAACTTTTTTTTTAAAAATCACAGACTGCGTGAGCGTGTTCTATAAGAAAAGATCACAAACTGAATGCCTGAAACTTAAAAAAAAAAAAAACACCCAGAATGCGTGAAACTTAAAATACACTCACAGATATCGTAACACTTTTTAGTAATAAAAAAGCTGTCACATCACAGACTCTGTGTGAGGACTTTAAAAAAGAAAAAAAAGCGCAGCATTCAGTCTTTGCGTGACATCGTTGTAAACAGTCACAGCCTTTGCCTGGGGCTTTAGAAAATAGACGTTACAGCCTGTGTGGCTATCCCCCCCCCCCCCTAAAACATAGACCTTATAACTAGTGTGGCTTTTTTCCCTAAAACATAGACCTTATAACTAGTGTGACTTTTTCCTAAAACATAGATCTTATAACTAGTGTGGCTTTTTTCCTTAAAACATAGACCTTATAACTGGTGTGACTTTTCCCTAAAAAACATAGACCTTATAACCACTGGTGACTTTTCCCTAAAACATAGACCTTATAACCACTGGTGACTTTTCCCTAAAACATAGATAGACCTTATAACCACTGGTGACTTTTCCCTAAAACATAGTAGACCTTATAACCACTGGTGACTTTTCCCTAAAACATAGATAGACCTTATAACCACTGGTGACTTTTCCCTAAAACATAGATAGACTTATAACCACTGGTGACTTTTCCCTAAAACATAGATAGACCTTATAACCACTGGTGACTTTTCCCTAAAACATAGATAGACCTTATAACCACTGGTGACTTTTCCCTAAAACATAGACCTTATAACCACTGGTGACTTTTCCCTAAAACATAGACCTTATAACCACTGGTGACTTTTCCCTAAAACATAGATAGACCTTATAACCACTGGTGACTTTTCCCTAAAACATAGATAGACCTTATAACCACTGGTGACTTTTCCCTAAAACATAGACCTTATAACCACTGGTGACTTTTCCCTAAAACATAGATAGACCTTATAACCACTGGTGACTTTTCCCTAAAACATAGATAGACCTTATAACCACTGGTGACTTTTCCCTAAAACATAGACCTTATAACCACTGGTGACTTTTCCCTAAAACATAAGACCTTATAACCACTGGTGACTTTTCCCTGAAACATAGACCTTATAACCACTGGTGACTTTTCCCCTAAAACATAGACCTTAAAAACACTGGTGACTTTTCCCTGAAACATAGACCTTATAACCACTGGTGACTTTTCCCTGAAACATAGACCTTAAAAACACTAGTGACTTTTCCCTGAAACATAGACCTTATAAACGGTGTGATTTTTTTTTCTAAAAAGGACATCTAGTACTTAAAACAAGGGTGACCGTTCTCCAAAAACAGACCTAAGCGTGTATGACGTTTTCCTAAAGCATTGACGTCAAAGCTTGTGAGACTTTTTCTTTTTATTTAAAGCATAGATGTCATAGTTTGTGTGACTTTTTATTTATTTATTTTATTTTTTTTTTTTTTTACTAAAGCATTCACTCACAATGATGCTCTACACAACAACACACACCAACACACACACACACACACACCCCACACACACACACACACCCACCCCACACACAGTCGCCAGCACGCACACACACACACACACACACCCCCTCCACACACACACACACACACACACACACACACACACACACACACACACACACACCACACACACACAACACACACACACACACACACACACACACACCACACGCACACACACACACACACACACACACACACACACACCACAACACACACACACACACACACACACACACACACACACACACACACACACACACACAAAACAACACACACACATCCTCCCTACATGTACGTACTGTTGGTGGTAACCCATTGTCATCCTGTCGTGTTATCTGGAAACAGTTACCATTCTTCCCCATCCCAAGTTCACAGGAGGTCGTCAGGGGTGGTGATAATCGTGGGGATGAAGATGATGATGATGATAATGATGATGATAGCGATGATGACAGTGGTGGTGACAGTGGCGGTGGGGTCGGAGGGGGAGGGGAGGTAGGGACGGATAGAGGAGAGGAGGATACAGGGGTGAACCAGTACACACTGAAACTGGTTTGATGAGCACCTCTCTGTGCTGAATTCAACGAGGTTTCTTGATGCCTCTCGAGATTTTCGATTGCTTCACGATTTGTTCTTCTCTCTTGTCTTTGTTTTGTTGTTTTTTATTGTTGGATTTATGTCTTTACTTTGTGTTTCGGCATTTTGTTGTTGTTCTTGTTTCTTTTCTTGTTGTTTGATTTTGTTGTTGTTGTTTTGTTGTTTGTTCTTTTCTTCTTTTCTTCTTTTTCTTTTTCTTTCTTCTTCTTTTTTTCTTCTTCTTTTTCTTTCTTTTCTTCTTCTTTTCTTTTTCTTTTTTCTTTTTTTTTTTTTTCTTCTTTTCTTCTTTCTTTCTTCTTCTTTTCTTCTTCTTCTTCTTCTTCTTCTTCTTCTTCTTTCTTCTTCTTCTTCTTCTTCTTCGGTGGTGGGAGGGAATTGTTATAGTTAAAGTCTTTCTGGAAAAAAAACATAAATAAGGCAGAAGAATGAGACCACAGGAAGAAAGCAAGAAAACAAGTCACACAAAGAAAGAAAGTAACAAGAAACAACCCCGCAAAAAAACAGAAAGAAAACCACAGAAAGAGAGTAAGAAAACCATACACTCACAAAGGAAGAAAGTAAAACCTTACAAAGAAAGGAAAATTCCACAAACAGAAAGACAGAAAAAAAAACACAGAAAGGAAGGAAAAAAAACCACTTTCACAATGAAAAAAAAAACAAAAAAAACACAAAGACAGAAAACCACAGAAAGATATGTAAAAAAAAAAAAAAAAAAACAACCCACTCTCACAAAGAAAGAAAGTAAACAAAATTTAAAAAACCCACAAAGAAAAAACACACAGAAAGAGTGAAAGAAAAATCACACACATATAAAAAAAAGAAAAAGAAAAAAGAAACACAAAGAAAGAAAGAAAGAAAAAACAAACACAAGAAAGAAAGAAAAAACAAACACAAAGAAAGAAAAGAAGAAACAAAAACTACAAAAAGGATTTAAAAAAGAGAGAGAAAAAAGAGTGAAAATACACGCGCAAACACACACACACGCGCGCGCGCGCGCCAAGCACACACACGCACGTACGCACGCACCACACACACACACACACACACACCACAAAATACTTTATTGGGAACAGATGACATTTACAAAACTGCATACACACGGGGACTGGATGTAAAAAAGCACAAGAGTGCTTATTCATTATGCTCGACATAAAAGAAAAAAAAAACAACACACACACACACACATACATCCCGATATCACTGTATGTGGAAGGACGTAAAATTGTAGGCTACTACTACTACTACTACTACTACTACTACTACTACTACTACTACTACTACTACTACTACTACTACTACTACTTCTACTACTACTTACTACTACTACTACTTCTACTACTTCTACTACTAGCTACACAGACACAGACACAGACACAGACACACACACACACACAGACACAACACACACACACACACACACACACACACACACACACACACACACACACACACACACACACACACACACACACACACACACACACACACACACTAAACAGACAGAAAATCAGGAACAAAAACAACAACAGACTATACAAAAAAACCACACACAAAAACCTAAAAAAAAAAAAGCAAAAAATTAACCAAAACACAAAAAAAAAGAAGAAAAAGAAAAGAAAGTAGCAGAAACAAAAATACACAAAAACAAGAAGAAAACACACACACACACACACACACACACACACACACACACACACACACACACACACACACACACACAGTGTACCCCCCTCCTCCCTCCGCCCCCTCCCCCCCCTCCCCTCAAAAAAAAAAAAAGAAGTAACACGTGTGAACGAAGTACAAAGTCAGAGGTTGGAGAGAGAGAGAGAGCAAATGACCTGCACATGTGTAGTGCATGCTTGACCAATCGCGAACGCCCCGCAACCTGACGCTAGGCTACTACATACTTACTACTACATCTACCTACCTACCTACACCTTTCTTCCTCTCATTTGTCTCTGTCTGTCTGTCTGTCTGTCTGTCTGAGAGCGCCAGACTTGGCTAAGGTTCTCTGTCTGTCTGTCTATCTGTCTGCCTGTCTGTTTACCTGTCTGTCTGAGAGTGCTAGACTTTGCTGAAGCTTTCTGTCTGTCTGTCTGTCCGTCTGTCTGGCTGTCTGTCTGCATGTCCGCCTGTCTGTCTGTCTGTCTGTCCGTCTGTCTGGCTGTCTGTCTGCATGTCCGCCTGTCTGTCTGTCTGTCTGTCTGTCTGTCTGCATGTCCGCCTGCCTGTCTGTCTTCTGTCTGTCTGTCTGCATGTCCGCCTGTCTGCCTGTCTGTCTTCTGTCTGTCTGCATGCCCGCCTGCCTGTCTGTCTTTCTGTCTGTCTGCATGTCCCCTTCTGTCTGTCTGCATGTCTGTCTCATGTCCGCCTGTCTGTCTGTCTGCATGTCTGTCTGCATGTCCCCTGTCTTTCTGCTGTCTGTCTGTCAGTGCCAGACTTGGCTAAGGCTCTCAGTCTGTCTGTCTGTCTGGCTGGCTGGCTGGTTGTCTATCTGTCTGTCTGTCTGTCTGTCTGTCTGACTGTCTCTATGCCTGTCTGTCTGTGAGTGCCAGACTTGGCTAAGGCTGTCTGTCTGTCTACCTAGCTGCCTGTCTATCTGTCTGTCTGTCTGTCTGGCTGCTGGCTGTCTGTCTGTCTGTCTGTCTGTCTATCTCTCTGCCTGTCTGTCTGTCTGTCTGTGCCAGACTACGTGCCTGTGTCGTCTGTTTCCAGGTTTAAGTTGGCTGGGTTCTTGTGTTTCCTTTTTTTTTAGGGGGCTGTGTGAGTGTAAGGTGAGGTAGAGTAAAGGGGGAGTAGAGGTGTGTGCGTGTGTGCGTGTGTGCGTGTGTGTGTGCGTGTGTGTGTGTGTGCGTGCGTGCGTGCGTGCGTGTGTGTATGTGTAGCAAGCCCGCTCTATTTAGTGTCTGAGAGTATCAACAAACGTCTGTCTGTCAGCTTATAGACGTCTGAATGAACACGTTACGCACAACTCTCCATGCAGACTTCACATCACTCTGGGTCTGTGTGGTGTTTACTGGAGCTGTAAGGAAAAGAAGAATTGCGGAGAATTGCGAAGAAGAAGAAGAAGAAGAAGAAGAAGAAGAAGAAGAAGAAGAAGAAGAAGAAGAAGAAGAAGAAGAAGAAGAAGAACAACAACAACAACAACAACAACAACAACAACAAGAATTTGAAGGAGAATTTGAAGAAGAAGAAGAAGAAGAAGAAGAAGAAGAAGAAGAGAAGAAGAAGAACAAGAACAAGCAAGAAGAAGAAGAAGAAGAAGAAGAAGAAGAAGAACAACAACAACAACAACAACAACAACAACAAGAATTTGAAGGAGAATTTGAAGAAGAAGAAGAAGAAGAAGAAGAAGAAGAAGAAGAAGAAGAAGAAGAAAGAAGAAGAAGAAGAACAACAACAACAACAACAACAACAACAACAACAACTCCACCACCAACAACAACAATAACAACAGCAACAACAACAAAGAAGAGAAGGAGAAGGAGGAGGAGGAGTTTAGAGGGAGAGAGAGACAGAGACAAAGAGACAGAGACACACAGAGAGAGACAGAGACAGAGAGAAACAGAGACAGAGATTGATTGATTGATATTTTTATATCGAGGATAATGGAATAAGCACTCAGAGAGATACAGAGAGAGAGAGAGACAGAGAGACAGAGAGAGAGAGAGATAGAGACAGAGAGACAGAGATGACGTGAAGGAGGAGGAATAAGAATAAAAGAAGAAGAAGAAAACGGACTTAAACTGATTTTTTTATATGTGCCATCCTAAAAGCACATGAGAGATTATTGCATTATCCTTGAAATAAAAAAATCAATCAATCAAACAATCAATCAATCAATATCTCTCTCTCTCTCTCTCTCTCCTCTCTCTCTCTCTCTCTCTCTCTCTCTCTCTCTTCTCTCTCTCTCCTCTCTCTCTCTCTCTCTCGCAGAACACCTTGCGCACACGTTAAATCCTGTTCCGCTTTTCGTAAGAGTAGGCCATCGTGTGCCGGTGGGAACAGATGACATTTACAAATCTGCATACACACGGGGACTGGATGAAAAAAAAGCACAAGAGTGCTTATTCCATTATCCTCGATATAAAAGAATAAAAGAATTCTCTCTCTCTCTCTCTCTCTCTCTCTCTCTCTCCTCTCTCTCTCTCTCTCTCTCTCTCTCTCTCTCTCTCTCTCTCTCTCCTTAGGTGTTTTTTGTGGGTGTGGGTGTGGTAGTGCACCTGTCTTTATCAATTAATTGTACCTGTCTCCTATCCCGATCCTACTTATCAAACCTCTTCCCACCTGAAGCCTACTACCTTCATCGCCTCCTTCCCTTTCCAAGTCTCCTCCCTTCCCCCTCCTCCTCCACGTGACCTCAGCCCCCCTCCACCCCCCCCCCCCCCTCTTCTCTCTTCCCACTGCCCTCTCAATCTTCTCGTCTTCTCCAAAGTCCAGATTTTCCCTGTGGACCGGAAGTACCCCTCCCTGGTTGTGTCCCTTTGCTGCGCGCGACCTTTGACACAGGATAGGGAAGGAAAACAAGGGCGAGGTGGGAAAGGTCGCGGGGTGGCATCTGGGGTCATCCGCTGCATGCACCTTTGGGTCTGGATGGGCGCAGAGGCGCGCGTATGGGCGCACACACACTCACACACACACACACACACACACACACACACACACACACACACGCACACGTGCGCGCAAACACACACACACACACACACACACACACACACACACACATACATACAAGCACGCACGCACGCATACACACACACAGTGGGAGAGAGAGCGAGCGAGTGTGCGAGCAAGTGAGAGAGAGAGAGAGAGAGAGAGAGAGAGAGAGAGAGAGAGAGAGAGAGAGAGAGAGAGAGAGAGAGAGAGAGAGAGAGAGAGAGAGAGAAGACAGACAGACAGACAGACAGACACACACAACACACACACACACACACACACACAACACCACACAACACAGCTACAACAATACATACAATCATATATTGCCTCTGATTTCCTGGATATCTTAGGGACAAGCAATGGGGAGGTTAGGAGGGGGGGGGGGGGAAAAAATGGGGAGGAAGTAAACTTTTAGATTTGCCAAAGAAGTGTTGCAACGTGCATGCAGATAGTCCAAACTTAACTGAAAGATGACGTGATGTCAGTATTATTATGTGATCTGACCTCTCTCTCTGTGCTCTATCTGTATCTCTTCTGACTCGTCTGTCACTCTGTGTCTGTGTGTGTGTGTTGTGTTGTGTGTGCTTCTCTGTCTGTTTCTCTGTCTCTCTCTCTGTCTCATGTGCTTTTGATATTTTATTATTGTCTTTCTGCCTAATTTCTTGTCTTTTGTTTGTCTGCTGTTGGTGTTTCTTGTTTTGTTATTTGCTTATTATTGTTATTGTTGTTTAGTTGAGGTTGTTATTTTATCTTGCTGTTATCCCAGCAAGGGGGGACTGGATGTAAAAAAGGACATGAGTGCTATTCATTATCCTCGAAATAAGACTTTCAATTTGATATCTCTCTCTCTCTCTCTCTCTCTCTCTCTCTCCTCTCTCTCTCTTCTCCCCTCTCTCTCTCTCTCTCTCTCTCTCTCCTCTCTCTCTCTCTCTCTCGTCTCTCTGTTGTTGCTCTCTCGTCTCCCCCTTATCTCTCTCATCTCTCTCCCTACTCCTATTCATCTCACTCTCTCGTCGGACCACCACTGAAGAGTTTGCAACCAACTTCCTCCACTCCTGGAGGTTTTAGCTTTTTTTTATAGCAAGTCGTTCCACTCAAGGCCAGTCCATTCTCTGATGTTGTCTTCCCATCGTTTTCTCTGTCTGCCTCTTCGTCTCCCTCCTTGTACTGTTCCTTGACTGCTCACACTGTCATTCATCTGGAAAGTAAGTATAACAGTATTATAGCAATTTTGTTTTTGTTGTTGTTGTTGTTGTTGTTTACCGTGCACGAGCCAAACACAACAACAAAACAACAACAATAAACGAAAAAGAACATTCACAGTTTTAGAAGGAAAAAAAATGAAGGAAATAAAACTATTAAATAAAAAAAATTTAAAGCCCAGAGGCATAAAAGAAAACCCAACACAAATAAAAAGAAATCACAATCTTTAACAAGCAAACAAGCAAAATGGCAAGCGCAAAAAAAAAAGATATTTGGAAGATTTTACCTGCTTTTTCTCCCCTTCACTACTAATCCACTATCCATAGTCTGAGGGCTTGTTGGTTTTTTTCCGCCCTGGATTTCTTTAAAATGAGACTTATAAAACTAAGGTCCCTTGTGCAACATGCAATTACTGCTTGTTAAAGAACCCAAAGCGTGTGCTATAACAAGGGAAAACAAATACGCACATTATTGCGCGCAGAGAGAGAGAGAGAGAGAGAGAAGAGAGAGAGAGAGAGGAGAGAGAGAGAGAGAGAGAGAGAGAGAGAGAGAGAGAGAGACAGAGAGAGACAGAAGACAGAGACAGAGACGAGAGACAGACAGACAGACAGACAGACAGACAGACAGACAGGAGTTAGTTCTCTACCCGTGGTTAGAGTATTTTCAATGTGCGATTTTGTTTTGGTTTAGTTTTGGTTTTTGTGCTTTTCTCTGCTGTTTTCGTTTTTATTTGTTTTATATTTATTTTGTTTGTTTGTTTGTTTGTAGCTTAATTTTGTATTGTGTTGTTGTTCAATTTTGTATGTTTGTTGTTTTATGTTTGTATTTTTGTTGTTTTATTTTGTTTGCAGTTTTTTATTTTGTCTGCTGTTTTTATTTATTTTTTTGCAGTTTTTATTTTGTTTTGGACTGGGATGTTTTTTGTACAGTTTTTTATCGTTATTTCGTGTTTGGCAGTTTTTATTTTCTTTTTGTGTGTTAGGCAGTTTTTATTTTGTTTAATCTTTTGTGTGCTGTTTTACTGGTATATTTTTTTGTGTCTGTTTGCTGTTCTTATTTTGTTTGGTTTTTTTTTTATTTCCTGTCTAAATTTTTATTTGTTGTTTTTATCTAATTTATTTTTTGTATTATTGTTTGTTTGCTGTCTTTATTTTGTTTGTTTTCTTTTTTCTTTAGTTTGTTAGCAGTTTTTCTGGGTTTTTTGCGTTATTTTTTGTTTGAGTTTTTTTTTAATATCATTTGTTTGCTGCTTTTAATTTTGTTTTTGTTGGTTTTTTTTTTTTTTTGGCAGGAGGGTTGCTGTTTTTATGTTGTTTTTTATTGTTGATTTTTTGGTTTTTGCTTTGTTTCCTACTTTGCAGTTGTTTTTATGTTTTGTTTTGAATTGATCTGAATTTGCTTTTGTTTTTGTGTATCTCCCCCCCCCCCTCTCTCTCTCTCTACCACCCACCCCCCCCCCCTTCTCTCTCTCTCTCTTTCTGTGTCAGTCTCATCATCCGTCTCCTTTCAGGATGGTGGCAGGGTGTCGCGGGGTGTCAAAAGTAGCAAGGTCTGTGTTTAGACAAAGCAGTCAAGCGCGCAGGCTGATAATAGCCTCTCTTCCCCTCACGTCCGCCGCTTACGACAGACGCGAGGAGAGGGATAATGAAAAGAACACACACATGCACACACGCCCCGCGCTTACAATCGCACGCGCACGCCTATTACGAGATTAGGGCGACAGTCGCGCACGCGTGTGCGTGGCGTGGCGTGCGTGCCTTGCTTGTTTGTCCGCTTGTCTACTTGTGTGTTGTGTGTGTGTGTGTGTGTGTATGTGTGTGTGTGTGGTGTGGGTATTGGGTTGCGTGTGTGTAAGTGTTTCAAGAGATGTGTATGATGTGTTATACACGTACATGTGTGTGTGTGTGTGTGTGTGTGTGTGTGTGTGTGTGTGTGTGTGTGTGTGTGTGTGTGGTGTGTGTGTGTGTGTAGGGAACGTTCAGGTGAATTTTAGTTTGCATGTACATGGCGCGCAAGCACGCACACACACAAACACACACACACACACGTGAGTGCACGCATGTGGGTAACTACCTCCCCTCCCTCCTAGTTAAAACAACAAATATAAAATAACTTACAAAAGCCGCTACAATTTATTGATATGCAGCAAATGATAATTGTAAAATTTTAGGCTTGTGGACATTTTCAATAATCACGTAAAAGAAAATGATAAAGATGTGGAAAATGACAACAGTAGGCATCTGTCAGTCTCGGAAGACTATGGAGTTTCCCCTAGGCTCTAGAGTGCAAAGCCTGGGTAAGTAAGTATGGAGGGCCAAGCTGTTACCCATGTAGCAGACTACCCCCCCCCCCCTCTCCAAGTCGCAGGAATGGTCATTGGAAGGCAATCACTGATGAAATGATTCCAGGAGCCGCCAGAACATTGCCATTACAGCCACGAACTGCCCTGGGGACT
>CM060330.1:43974263-44001763 GCA_030674155.1 Stramonita haemastoma
GTCCTAACTGGGTGGTTAAAGTCATGTGGATCATACGTGCCTGTGACCTGACAAGTGTGAGATCAGCAATCGGGACCTGCCTTATCAAGTGCCTGTGGCCTGAACAGTGTGAGAGCAGCCATCCGAACCTGACGAAAGTGCTGTAACCTGAAAAGTGTGAGAGCAGTTGTCAGGACCTGACATCCAAGTACCTGTGACCTGATAAGTTGAGAGCAGCCATCAGGACCTGACATCAAGTGCCTGTGACCTGAAAAGTGTGAGAGCAGCCGTCAGGACCTGACATAAGTGCCTGTGACCTGACAAGTGATCAAAGCCACCAGGACCTGCACTTTCTGAAATGAAGGTAAGGCATTTTACAAGTTCGTGTCCATATGTCTTCGGGTAGCTAAGGGGGCGGGATAGCTCAGTGGTCAGAGCACTCGCTTTCCCCCGAGTCAACTTACGCAGCGTCGAGCATGGTTACCAATTGAATGGGTGACTGTTTGCACGCCTTGGCTTCAGTACAGTCCCCCAGTTCACCCAGCTGTTAATGGGTACCTGCCCTCTTTACGGTCGGGGAAGGTAAAGCAGCGAGGGAGAGGAGATGGGCGCCGCCCTCAATATGCTGGCCCCTGGAGAAGCTGAGGTCTCAGACACCTCGCTCCCCTACGACCACATAGATTATGGGACACCTTTACCCTTTACCTTACCTATGTCTGAGGGGAGGGGGGGGGGGGGTCCTGATGTGATATTTTTTCAGTCCAATCTGTTGCCTTTGTGAGTCACTTGTCCATTTTTCTGTCCATAGTAGTTTTTTTTTCTGATCCTTAAAACTTCAAAGAAGTTCGTTACTTCAGACTTGCCAATTTTTCACTTCTATTCACACAATTTCTACTCATTTTATCTTTTCTTACCTCTCTCCTCATACATAAACTTCTCTTCTTAATGAGCTCTTTCCTGGTCTAGTCTTTATTTATTTTAATCACTTACTTTCGGCCCATTGATTATTGCCCTATCATTCATGTTGTGATCTACATCTGTTTCACCAGGTACCTTGTGAACTGGGAGAGTGCCACCGAAGTCGACTATCACCAGGCACTGTTCCATGTTTATCCAGAGAAAAGAACCGAATGCCAGTGGAGATCTTCCCAGGACCTGCATTTCCTTTGGAACAGACCTCAGTGCTGTGGTGAAGAATCTGTCAAGTTTGTGGCTACCACTGATGCTGCTACTGCCTGCATGAGGGGGGGGGGGGGGGGGGGGGGGCAAGATGTGCTTCTGACAAAATACAGGTGAGAAAATTGGTGTCCACATAATTGACTTATAAAACAATTTATACAGTCTGAAAATGAGTAGGCTGTTCTGTTGAAAAACATAAGTAGTTGGTAGAGAAATAAATATGCTGAGTATGGAGATAATTTTGGTGACTGATTTGTTAAAAGGAAATAGTCTATTTGTTTAAAAGTCAGTTAAGTGCAACTTCATTTAAAACCAAATAAAAGAAAGGAGTTGTGACAGTTTAAGAGAATGATTATAGATTTTTTATCGTTAAAGGCATTGAAATCAAATGACATACTTCAGCTAGAAAGTCTTTTTTCTTTTCATCAAGAGAAAACAGATATAGATTTACTTTGCATCAAAGTGTTATGTTCAAATAAGTAACTTTTCAGATAATATTGGATTTTCAGTAATATTGATTACAGATATGAGAATTTTATGTTTAGTAGAAATCCATCTTTTGCATTTTTTTTTTTTAGATCAGTCTTAATTCGTTGAGAAAAGTTTGCACACTCTATCAGCCGCCTCTCTCACTCTCTTTTGTCTCTCTGTCTTTGTCTCTGTCTTTGTGTCTCTGTCTCTGTCTCTGTCCTCTTCTTCTTCCCCCCTCTCTTTCTCTTTCTTGCCTTTGTCTGCCTTTGTCTGGGTCTGTGTTTGTCTGCCTGCCTCTCTTTCTCTTTCTTGTGTGTGTGTGTGGTGTGTGTGTGTGTGTGTGTGTGTGTGTGTGTGTGTGTGTGTGTGTGTGTGTATCTCTTTCCTTTTCAGTCTCTGCCTCTGTGTTTCTCTACATTCTCTCACTGCCTCTCTCTCCCCTCCCCTCTTCTCTCTCTCCGTCCGTTCCCTCCTCCCTCCTCCACCCCTCCGCTCTCTCTCTCTGCCTCTGTCCCATCCTTGAGGTCTTTCTTTGTCTCTCCCCTCTCCCTTCATCTCTCCCCGTCTACCTCCTGACCCCTGCCTCATTTTCCTTTTACTTTTTGTTACTGCTTTCAGGCTTGGAGCTGAAGACCATCATGAACTACTGTGATTGGGTCCAGTCATGAACTACTGTGAGGTTGAGTCCAGTCATGAATACTGTGGAGGTTGGTCCAGTCATGAACTAACTGTGAGTTGGAGTCAGCTGATACGGGAGGTTGGAGTCCAGTCATGAACATGTGGAGTTGGAATCATGAACTACTGTGGAGGTTGGGTCAGTCTAACTACTGTGAGTTGAGTCCAGTCTGAACTACTGTGGAGGTTGGAGTCCAGTCATGAACTACTGTGGAGGTTGGAGTCCAGTCGCTACTGTGAGTTGGAGTCCATCATGAACTACTGTGGAGGTTGGAGTCCAGTTCGGTCCAGTCCAGTCAAATCAAGTCCACTCAAGTCGAAAACACAATCATCCTATGAAGGGCAGTTACAATATTGACAGACATATTGATACGAATTATTTCAAAAGACACAAGATAAATACATTTCACACCTGTTCAAACATTCTAAGATAACTTCAAATAAAATTATCACACACACAGAGAGTCATGCTAAAGACCTATTATAAACTAGATTATGGATAAAAGGTGTGGTCTCATACTTGAATGTTTGTTCTTTTACAGTGGGTTATGTTTAAAAAAAAAATTATAGCCATGTAGGGTTCTTTTCAAACTAAATTGTCTGAGCATGGTGTGGAATCAACACTTCATATTGACACTGAAATGCGTGCATCGTACTCTACATCAACATACGCCTTACCCGATATCTACCACTACATAGTTCTTTTTTGTTTGTTGGAATCATCCCATCACCGGGGTATTTTTTTTAACAATTCTGTAGGACTGGCATCTAGTTTAGTGATAGACTATTGTAACATTCCAAGAGAAATGTGTGTCATTCTATTGAAAAATATTTGATTTCGGCTTCAATTCTACCATCGGTTTATGAGGATAAGGGGATACAGAATAAGTTCAGCAATATTTGAATGAGAAAAACTTATCAAAACATTTGTGAATGTGGGATTTTTCAGACAGACTGATTCATGTAGTGTAAGCATTGGGTTTTTTTTGGTTTCTTTTATTCACAGCAACTCTGTCTCGTTTGTGTAGTTGCCGTAAGCCTCAAAGTGAAAAAACTGTTGTGCAAGTTAAGACAGGATGCAGTAATTTTTTTGTAGGATGCAACGCTTTATCGTAAATTGGCAAAATCTTGTGTAAAGAAGCTTTAGAAAACTGGCCACCATTTATTTCATGCAAACTTACTGTGACAGTTGCCATTGAAACTTCATGTTCGATTACTTGTATGTCATGTAAAAAAAAATGTTTTTGGAGACTTAGACCTTGGCCTACATGACATTGTCTGTGATTGAGTTCTTTTATAATTTTTGTTCTCCATTTTTTTGTGTAAACTGTTAGGTGTGACCAGCTTTAAATAAAGTTTTGTATTTAAGATCAGATTTCTTCTATAGCAGAACGTTTCACAACTTATGCATATTTTAACATGTCTGCTTTCACTGGGCTGTGCAGACAGATTTTTAAAAACTGCTTTATTTTTGTTTTGTAACATTGCTGTGCAAAGACCATCTATCTTTTTTTTTTAAAGATTCTGATTTGAAAAATATAAACAGACACAGTAAGAGTATTCCATACATTATAATCTATAAAGTTAATTGTTAAAAACAAATGACCATAGAGTATTTATGAATATTATCATGAATGTTGAACAGTTGAATTCTCTATGTAGTTCCGTAGTGGTCTTGCAGAATGTTTCTGGGTAATGTTGGAATTTCATATCGTGCAAAAAATTAACTTCAATAATAAACTATATTCTCTGTACAAGTTTATCACTAGAACAGTCCATTTAGATTTTCACTATTTTGAAGGCATCTAGTTTGTAAAATAAAAATGGCAACATCCAGCCAAACGAAAAAGCTTTGTGTTGTAGAAGTATAATAGATTGGAATAAGATTGTCTATTTATTTATTGGCTTTGTATATGTCATGAATATTTGCCTACATACTTTTTTGTAAGATACAGTTCACACTGAGACTTCTGTGGTAATAAATGATGCCTTTTAGAGAAGACTAAGAACTTTTCAGATTACTCTTAAAATAATGTTCCCCCCCCATCCCTCAATGTGTGACAAGGTGTCAAATGAGTAGCCAATCAATACCTATTGGAAATGTGCTTAAGGTAATTTTCAAGGAGAGAGTGTACAAAGTACAACCGAAGAGGGATGGCAAAATTAGACAAATTAGTAAACTTTTTTAAGGCAACAAATAACATTTGTCAATGTCTTCTGCTCATGATCAAGGATCATATGCTAATTGGCAATGCTTTTTGGTGTTCTTTATGAGATATTTTTTCAGTCTTTAGAAAATAGGTAAATGTGTTCCATAGTCTAAATGGTCGTTGGGAAATGAAGTGTCAGATACCTCAAGAAAAGGAATTGGAAAATAATCAAATAGGCTTTGATTTTGGCTGAAGTAGACAGACTTGCTCAAAAATCCTTAAAAAAAATACTTTCGAAAAATATCCTCACTAGGATTATTCACTGCTGTTGTGAAATATGTACTTTAACCACTGGTAACCTATCCGGTATTTCAAAACTTTTTTGTGGATAGAATTGGCAACAAGTTTAACAGTACTGTGAGCAATTTAATGTGTGTAGGCTAATGATTTGCCACGGCTATACCATTCCTGTGTAGTTTTAAGTACATCAGTCAGATTTTATGGTAGTTGTAGGCTTACCTTTTTTTTTTTTTTTTTTTTAGAATTTTAACAAAACTTTAGTGTTAGTTTTAAGTGCGTGTGTGTGTATGTGCGTGTGTTTATTTATTTATTTTTATTCATTTATATCGAGGATAATGGAGTAAGCAATCGTGTGCTTTTTTACATCCAGTCACCGTGTGTGTGCAGTTTTGTAAATCTTGTCATGTGTGTGTGCAAGGGGATAGTTGTGGGAAAAGAGACATGAGGTTGGAAGAAGAGGCAAGAAAGGGAAAGGAGTGTTTAGTAGTGGTTCTGATACACATTTAGAGCAGCGGGGACACTAAAGGAGGGATGGCTGGTAGACTTTTCAACATTGTTTTTGGAGGGCTCTTTTTTTTAAAGGAATTCCTAAATGCCTGCAGCCTGAAATATTTCGAATGCTTAAATGGAAATTTGTGGGAACTCATATCCAATGTGTAGCCTTGGCTTTTGATAGAACTGGTGATTTCAAGTTAAAGCTTCCTGCTAGCGGGAGCTACATACAGAGACCACTTGTTTATTATCTAAACTGTCATTTCAAGAATAATAGAACAAATGCTCGTTTGCTTTTTTTCCATCCAGTCCTTGTGCGCACGTTATTCCAACTGGGATATTATGGCCTACTTATCAGAAAGTCCAAATTTTGATATGCCAGTAGCATTGTGTCTTTAGCTATATGCCAGTTGTCGACCTGCTATTGTGTCCACATGAATTCTAACATTCAGACAGACCACCTGACAGACAACACGTATCCGCTATTAACTATTAATGTTTAACACCATCTCTAACAATAACTTTAACACTAACCCTGGCCCTACATGTGGACACAAAAGTCAGGTAGATAATGGCATATGCTGACAAAGTGGCTAAACAATTTTTTTTTTGGAAGGGGGGTGGTGGTAGTAGGAGGAATGCGAAAAGATTTCGAAAAAGGATGCTAGGAAGGGGGAGGGGTGATACAAGGTTATGGTATATAGTGATGGGGAGAGAGATGTTAAGACTGGGGATAGGGAACGGAAAACTTCTGACTAGCTTTATATGTGGGTGGAGGTGGGTTGCCTTTTAGAAAAAAAAAGTGTACCTAAAAGCAGAAGTAGGAGGGTGTTGGGTTTAGAATGCATGATGAAATAATCAATTGAAGGGTGTGCATTTTAGTTTATCTAAAAATAGAAGTAGGAAGCAGTGGGTTCAGGATGCATTTATGAATAATCATTGGGGGGAGGTGATGGAAAACTGTAATAAAGCATTACAGAAATAGGACGTTATCAAAAAGTAAGGGTAGACACTCTGTTCATGTGTGAGTGTGTGTGTTTGTGTGGGTGCATGTTTGATAGGATTTGTGTGACAGGAGTATCTAGGGAATGGTCTACCTCAGGTATTGACCATCCCAGTGTATGTTACATTGTGGGCCTACCCAAAAGTTACACAACCTTGTGTGTGTGGTTTTGTAGTTTCGGGGTGGAGATAAGTGGAGAACAGCATTTATCCAAATAACGTGAAGTTTAAATTCTGTATGTCTGTGTAGTTTAAAGAAACGGCTGGCTTAGCTTATGTAACCAACACTGACTGTAAAAACTTGCCATTGCTTTTTTAAAGGCTGGAGGCGTAAGGAGAATTGGAACTTAAAATCAAACTAGGGTATTTTGATTTGTGAAAAAAAATCGGCCTATATTTTAAATCTCGAGTTATTCTTTCGCTTTAGTTACTGGGGTGTGGTACAGCTCAGTGATCAGAACACTCACTTTACCCAAGCTAAGGTCAAGCAGCATTGAGCATGGTTACCCAGCAGATAAGTAACCTTTTGCCATCTTGGCTTTAATAGTCACCCAGCTGTAAATGGGTACCTGCCCTCTTTAGGAACAAAAAAGATGAGGCAGTGAAGGAAAAGAGATGGGTGCTGCCCTCAACATGCTGGCCCCTAGAGAAGCTGAGGTCTCGGTTACCTCCCTCCCCAACGACCACATAGGCTATGGAAACACTTTTGCCTTACCTTTTAGTCTACAAAGTGTTGTATGATAAATGTTTGCCTTTGTTATACATAGATTATAAGCTTAGATGTCTGTTACTGAAGTCTCCTGTTCCCTGATTTCCTTGTCTTTTGCTTTGCTGTAGCTCGGGACATGCTCGTTACCCAGGTCATAGCACTCCCAGCCCATTGATAGACTACTCCATCTGCATCTCTCCCAGCAGTTTTTGATTTCCATTTATCAGCGCAGATGTTTGATCACAGCCTTTCTTGTTTTGTTTTTTCTTTAGTCAAGTCCATAAGAGAAAATATGAAAAGTTTAGAGGCCCATTTTTTTTTATAATGGAGACAAGCAGAAAAAGATATAAACACAAAAAAGACATTTTAAGATCAAATGGTGAAAAGAGGTTGGAGGTCCCACAAAAATCTGGATGTATTGGCAAGACTAAAATGACAAATCTCATATCAATGATCACTAATTGTTGTATGATTTCTGTGGGCTTTGGAGAATTTTTCCAACCTTTCTACTGTATCTGTTCTGTACATGAGTGTTTTGCTGCCAGTATGAAACTTCACTTCAAATGTGTATATTCCAAAATCCAGTGTACCCAATATTGTGAAATAATGTATTTTAGCAGATCACTAATAATGCAGTGTAGTACAGGCTTGGTTTGGTTTTTTTTGTTCAGACCTTTTTGCTAAATTGTGTGCTTTCCTAAAACCTGGGTTGTTTGAAGCTAAAACATTGAGCATGTGTGGGTTTGTTTTAGTGGCTGGTCCTAGGCTTTAAACATGTAGTTATAGAAACACTTAGCTGTATGATGTTTGGGTTTTTTGTGTGCAATAAGCTTTAAAGAAAAAGCATTTCAGCAATGAATGCTGGTGGACAGTCTGTCTTTTATCAAAAATACTTGCTCTTTGCAGTTATCTCCTTTTTCATTACATATTTTGACATTTTGTATGGAAACATTTACAATAGCTTTCTTGGACTTGGTTATGAAAAGCTGATGTTCTTTTCATTCTTGCTTTTTTGATTACCCAATTTGAAGTACTGAGCACGAAGGGAATTAATTTATTGCTGATGCCTTTTTCCTTTCCATTGTATGTGGTAGAATGTGGGTATTGTCAATAGTGATGTAACCAACTCTACTTATAAAATATTCCAACATAGCTCGACATCAATAATTTTTGTAGTAACTTCATGAGTTTGATCTTGAAGCATTTGCCTGTATTGGGCTTACCTGTTCCCCAGCTGTAAGGAACACGAGTTTGTTGTGGGGATTCTCTTCCACCATTAGTCTAGCTTGCTTTTCACTTTTTTTTCTGCATAAACAGCAACCATAGTATCACTAAACGTGACTCAGTTAAACTATTTTTCTTCCATTGCCTTTCTTGAATAAGTTACAAGGTGCTTTTGCATGTACCGTTATTTGTTTGTATTTTTTAGTTATGGTGAAGGGGTTTTTTTGGTCTTTATCTGGGCAGTTGTGTTATTGGTCTAGTTGGATGTAACTAACATTTCCCAGACCCAGAAACAATCTTTACAAAACGAGCTTCTTATATTCAGGTAGTGATTTATGGAACAAGCTCACAAAGCGTTTAAAATGTATCAAAAATACAAATCAGTTGAAACATCACTTAATATGCTTATGCAAAAATGTTTAACAACTAAACATGAACCCAATCAACCATATTTAGATTTGATTAAAGATATTGGTACTCTCTGCTCACCCTGAAAATCTTTCACCTGTGGTTTATTGTGACTGAAAAATCTACACTTTGCTTGCTATGTATGTAGGTGGAAGGGGGAAAAGAAGAAAGGTGATTGTTGTTGTTGTTGTTGTTTTTTTAATCTATTTATGGACAGGATAGGGTATAAGTGATGTATGTAAACATGTGTACATTTTGCAAATTCAAAAGGAGAAATCTAAATCACTGATCCCATGACTAGATTAGAGACATTTTTTCATGCAGTTTTTCTTACCCAGTTCAATAGTTTCAGTATAAACGGTTTTTGATTTTATTTTATTACTTTTCTTAATGGGACTATTAGCACTATTACATTCATATTACTTTGGTTAGTGGTTAAGGCCTTTCTTTTTTCTTCTTTTGTTTTGTTTTTTGTGGGTTTTTTTGTTTTTCTTCGTATGTGTAGGGATTTTTATGTATTAATGTAATCGTAAATTACTATAATTCTTCTGTTTGCTGTTTTTGTTTTCCACCTTCCTCCTTGATACCCCCTCCCCCTCCGTCCCCCCCACCCCCACCCCCCTCCCCGTTTTTGTTTTTATTTTGTTTGGTTGGGTTTTTTTGTTGTGTTTTGTTTGTTTGTTTGATTTTATGTTTGTTAGTGTATATGTTATTCCCTCTCAGTGGTGATGGGTATTGTCATATGGTATTGTTGTGTTTTGTTTTTTTTTTTCCTTTTCTTCCTTCTAATGTATAAAGTACAACTGAAGTAGAGAGATATTGTAATCTGACATAAATTGCTTATTGATATTTCATGGATTCTTTTTTTTTAAGTCTTAAATAATGGTCTTGGTGACATTGTGAACTTATATAAGCTGTTTGTTTGACACTACATGATTTTTTTAAACTGTAAATGTGTGCATACCGTACGTGCTGTGTGGACGAGCGTGGGAAGGGTGTGTGTTGTGTGTGTGTGTGTGTGTGTGTGTGTGTGTGTGTGTGTGTGTGTGTGTGTGTGTGTGAGGTGATGTGAGTGAGTGCGTGAGTGAGTGAGACTTTTGAGTGGGTTTTTTTTTTTTTTTTTTAGTTAGTTAGTTGCTTGTATTCTCTAGGCATATTTTATTTTTAAGGCTCTTGAAATCATGTTAGCTAATTATATGGTGAAATGTTTTTTGTTTTTGGTGTGGTTTAATTTTTTTTTTGGGGGGGTGCTTTATGTTTGTTGTTGTTGTTGTTGCTTTTTTCTTTTTGTTTGTTTGTGTTTGGGTTTTTTGCTTGTTTTTTGTTGGGGTTTTTTGTTGGGGTTTTTGGGTGCTCTTTTCTTTAGATAGATGGCTTGATGAAAAAAAGCAAATCGATGCTTATTCAATGTGCCATCTGGATATAAAAAATTGATTTGATTATTTGATTTGATTAACAATTCCAAGTTGTCCCATATAGTTCCCCTTCAGATAAAGGATGGTGTGTGTGTGTAGCTTGTTGCCTGTATCATGTTTATTATAACAATCGAAGGTCGTGGCTTAAACATGTTTTTTAACTGTTCTTTTTGTTTGAAATTCTTGATGTTTTACATTGTATCCAGAAACTGCTTTACATATGTAGTTAATTCTTTCACTTTGTTTGCTGCCCCCTCCCCCTATTTTATTACTTCATGGTCAAAATTATTTTTATATGCATTGTTTTGAAATACATATTTAAAGCTGCTTTCCAGTTGATTTTACTACATTAAAGGTGAACTGGAAACCCATTTTCCAGTAGCATGTACATTTTTTGGCTTTTAAATGATGGAGAAATGTGTGTTCCCTTTAGAAGACAACAAAAATGTTTCGTGTAACCAGTATTGCTTCCATTTTTCATGTATTCATGGCACCTTTGTACAAAATTGCGTGCCTGACGAAAGGTTAGGTGGTGAGCACACACCACTGGCACTTGACTACCCACTGACTTTTTTACTGAGAAAAATACAAGTTTGCACAGCTTACAATGCTGATATTTTGCACATATTTACTTCGGGTGTATGTACTTTCTGGCTGTCAAAGATAACACGACTGGAGTTTAGCTTTTTGTCACATCTGAGATTTAAAAAGCATATAATTGATCGAACAAATGGTCTGAACTATTTCAAAAGATGGTGTACGAATTCAAAAGTCAGTTGTTGGTCACTGTGTACTGCTGGTCAGAGCATTGGGAAAAGCCTACCTCCCCTTCAGCCAAAAAAAAAAAAGGCTGGAGTTGGGTTGGGTAGCCGGCTGGCAGCTGAAATAGAACAAAATGAAAAACTCAGGACAATTTGCTATGATTCCAAGGCTGCCTTTCATCATTTTAAACTGTGTTCAATATTTTAATGAACAAAGTATTTAAATTCTTGTATTGCTAATCAAACATGTTAAAAAACAGTTCGGTTTTATTATAAAAAATACATTCGTGTTGTGGTGTTTTTTTTAACCGTGTTCAATAACTTAATAGAATAGAGTATTAGTTTAATTGATAATAGTAAAGTCTAATCATACATGTCTTACTATGTTATGTCATAAAATGCGTGCACTGTGCAAATGTTTCGTGTGTGTGTGTGTGTGCTGGTGTGTGTGTGTGTGGTGTGTGCTGAGTGTGTGTGGTGTGTGTGTTGGTGGTGCGAGTGTGTGATGCTGGCATACTGGTGTGAAGTAGTGTTGATTTTACTTGGTGGTTTGTAACTGGCTCGGGTATTGTCGAGTTGTGTGCTTTGTATATTGTGATGGGGTATGTGCTGATGTTCGGATCTTGTGTTGTAAATAATCCGTGGTACATAGTTACATGTTTACTTTTTATATATAGCTTGTAACCCCCTGGATTTTTCTATGACTTTAAAGTATTTGAATGAAAATGCTTTATTATTTTTAATGTTTGTTCCCATAACTGAATAAAACAATTTATTCCACTAGGAAAACATTGTCACAAGTTAATGGAAACTGTTACAAAATGATCATAAATAAAACGATTTGACCAAGGTCTTTAAGAGTTCCATGCATGAATGTGTAAGTATGCAAACAAGATCTTGTTTGCCTATACCTTCTCTGTACTCTCTCTGTACCTTCTCTGCTCTCCTGTTCTCTGTCTCTCTGTCTCTTCTCTCTCTCTCTGTCTCTCTCTGTCTCTCTGTCTCTTCTCTCTCTCTGTCTCTCTGTCTCTCTCTCCTCTCTCCTCTCTCTCTCTCTCTCTCTCTCTCTCTCTCTCTCTCTCCCTTCTTCTCTCTCTAGCGTCTTGCTCATGTGTTTTTTATATTCAAATATAATCAATCCACTGACAATATACAGAGGTAATCAAATGCGTTTAGAACGGTCTAGCACCTAACACTTTAGTAAAACAAGTAACCTCCAAACATGGATTTTAAACCTATGCAGAAATGATGCAAAATCACACATCACATTTATGGCAAATGGGCATGTCAAATGTGACAAATGTCGCATTCAAATCTATTTGAATAATGTGGTGCCTATTATGCGCATAACTTAAAAAAAAACTGCTTGGTAATGAATGCGGCCATGCATTTGAAAACAAATAACAGTACAGCTTACAGAAAGTTGTAGGAATTTTTTTTGCAAATTGGTATCAGACATGCATACTACAAACCACATAATTATTTCATACCACATCTTGTCGGAAAAGACATTCCGAAGTAAAGATTGCTATTTCCTTTCAGGCTAGAGTGAGCTTACTAATCTATGTAATCTGTGATATAGATTAAGATAGACCGGTTTACTAAAAGATTCTGAAGATTTAGATTGTTTATTGAAAGGTAAAGGTTTTTATTTTGATGTGAGATACGAGAATCAGTTGAAGAAGATTAAACACTAAGTTTTAATAACAGGAAAAATTCTTTTACATTAGATGTGTAAAGCTCTCTAGAAAATGTTTTATCGATTTGATTTTACGTTGGTATATATGACGTACGCCATCGTCAACAGAAAGTGACAGTTTTAATATGCATTTGATTGAAAAGGGGATTTGCCCCACTAAAAGAAGCTATGTCTGGGGATTTTCAAAGAATACAATAAAGGTATAAATACCTGAACTACCAAACACGCATGTCTAAAACAGAACACCCTCCTCCACCACCACCATCACCAACAGCGGCCAGCGCGCTCATCCCCCCCCCCCCATATATATATATATATATATATATATATATATATATATATATATATAAATATATATATATATATATAATATATATAAAATATATATATATATATTTATATACATATATAAATACACACACACGCACGCGCGCGCACGAAAGAGAGAGAGAGAGAGAGCGGGGGGGGGAGGGGGGCAGGAGGGGGGCAGGGGGGGGCAAGGGGGGGCAGAGACAAAGACAACAAACAGAGAAGTAACCATTGTTTCTGCCGTTATATATATATATATATATATATATATATATATATATATATATATATATATATATATAAATATAATAGAGAGAGAGAGTGAGACAGAGACAGAGAGACAGAGAGACGGAGGGACGGTAATGCTCAGTAGTCAGAGCGCTCGCTTTCCCCCAGCCAATGTTAAGCAGCGTGGAGTGCGGTTACCGGTTGGATGGGTGACTGTTTGCACACCTTGGCTTCAGTACAGTTCCCCAGATCACCCAGCTGTAAATGGGTACCTGCCCTCTTTAGGTCAGGGAAGGTAAAGTAGCGAGGTAGAGGAGATGGGCGCCGCCCTCAACATGCTGGCGCCTAGATGAGGTCTCTGACGCTTCGCTCCCCTACGACCACACAGGTTATGGGACACCTTTACCATAAATGTCACACACACACAGACAACAGACACACAGACACACAGACACACACACAGATATATATATATATATATATATATATATATAATATATATAATATATGTATCATTATACACACACACACACACACACACACACACACACACACACACACACACACACACACACACACACACACACACACAACACACACAACACACACACACACACACCGAAGGAATTATGGCACTGGCAGGTCTCACTTGAAGTTGACCAGTCTTAACCACTCGGCTATAAGTGTCCTCCGTCGAATGTTGTTGTTTTTTAAGCGGAGAACGGAACATTGATCCATTGTGCTATGTAGCTTTTCGACAATAATTATGTAAATAAAAAGCAACGAAAAAAAGACAGAAATAAAAGAGAGATGGCTTTAGAAATGTTTTGTGACCGACAAAGCAAGACAAAGAGAGAAACAAAAATTTGTGGTATCATACAACAACAACAACAACAAAAAAGGTAAAAGTAAAGGTGTCCCATAACCTATGTGGTCGTAGGGGAGCGCGCGAGGTATCAGAGACCTCAAGCTTCTCTAAGGGCCAGCATGTTTGAGGGCGGCGCCTATAATTATAACAACAACAACTACCAAAAAAAAATACTCATGCAAAATGGCCAAAGACTTCACTCATAAATGAGAGCGGCAGATGGTTTTTATTTGCAATTCTATCTTCATGATTGCCGTGGCGGTGTAACTCAATCTTTGGAGCAGTGGACAATGAGGATCGGTGAGAGGAATCATGAATATGCTCCATCCTCCCACCACACTGATGGCTTCATTTAGCCTTGTGTGTGTGTGTTGTGTGTGTTGTGTGTGTGTGTGTGTGTGTGTGTGTGTGTGTGTGTGTGTGTGTGTGTGTGTGTGTGTGTGTGTGTGTGTGTGTGTGTCGTACTTAAGGGAAGAAGGTTGTGGGAGGATGAAGGTCAGAGAGAGAAGGGCAGAGAGAGAGAGAGAGAGAGGGGGGGGGGGGGAGGGGAGGGACAGAGAGTGAGAGAGGGGGGTAGAGGGGTAGAGAGAAGGGGCACAGAGAGAGAGAGAGAGAGAGAGAGAGAGAGAGAGAGAGAGAGAGAGAGAGAGAAGAGACAGAGACAGAGAGACGAGAGAGACAGAGAGAGAGAGAGAGAGAGAGAGAGAGAGAGAGAGAATGAATGAAGAAGAATGGAATGAATGAATGAATGAATGAATGAAAATAATGAATGAATGAATGAATGATGAATGAATGAATGAGAATGAAATGAATATAATGAATGAATGAATGAATGAATGAATGAATGATGATCTTTATTTTTCAAGGGTGACAGATAAGCATTCACATACTTTTTTTTCATCCGGCCCTTGCCCTGATTAGGAACTACTAAACCAAAGCACTAACAAAACCTCCTTAAGAAAACAACAGAGAGAGAGAGAGAGAGAGAGAGAGAGAGAGAGAGAGAGAGAGAGAGAAGAGAGAGAGAGAGAGAGAGGAGAGAGAGAGAGAGAGAGAGAGAGAGAGAGAGAGAGAGAATGGATAAATGAATGAATGATATGAGTGGTGGATGAATGAATGAATGAATGAATGAATGAATGAATGAATGATTTTTATTTTTTAAGGTTAAAAGAGTAGGTATTCACATACTTTTTCATCAGGCCCTTGCTCTGATAAGGGAATAACAAAACAAACAACAAAAAACGTACCCCCCAAAACAACAACAACAAACAAAAAGAAACAACAACGCACCCCCCCAAACCTAACAACTAAAACAAAACAAGAGAAAAAACAAAACCACCATCACTAACAATTAAAGTTCAACCTACGATTTATAAAAAAAGGAGATAGGTATACATTCAACACACACACACACACACACACACACACACACACACACACACACACACACACACACACACCACACACACACACACACACACACACACAGAACATCTTGCGCACACGTTAAATCCTGTTCTGCTTTTCGTAAGAGTAGGATTGTGTGCCGGTGGGAACAGATGACAAGATTTACAAAACTGCATACACACGGGGACTGATGTATAATAGCACATAGTGCTTATTCCATTATCTTCGATATAAAAAAATATCTCTATATATATATATAAAGAGAACAGACAGACAGACAGACAGACAGACAGAGGCAGAGACAGAGAGACAGAGACAGAGAGACTGTCTGCACCTGCAACATGCACACGCCAACTTGGACCAGATTAGGAAAGAAAACAAGAGAGCGGGAGGGGCCAGATTATCTTGGAGTAACATGCTCTGCCTGTTTCATCGGAGAAAGGCTTTTTATGTCATTAGAATGGGGTGAGGCGAGATGATATAAACATTTTTTGTTGTTTGGTTTGTTGTCGGAATGTCTCTGTGTCTGTTATTATGTGTCACTTTTGTTTGTTTGTTTATATCTGCGAGCAACAATGTCTGTCTGTCTGTCTGTCTGTCTGTCTGTCTGTCTGTCTGTCTGTCTGTCTGTCTGTCTGTCTGTCTGTCTGTCTGCTCTCCTCTCTCTCTCTCTCTCTCTCTCTCTCTCTCTCTCTCTCTCTCTCTCTCTCTCTCTCTCTCTCTCTCTCTCCTCTCTCTCTCTCTCTCTCTAACACACACACACACATCGCACGCACGCACACCACACACACACACACACTCCACACACGCACACACACACACATACACACATATACACACGCACCCATGCGCGCGCAAACACACTCACATACAGACAGACACAAACTAGGCTCTAGAGCACAAAGCCTGGGTAAGTAAGTATGGAGGGCAAGCTGTTACCCATGCAGCAGAACCCCCCCCCCCCCCCCTCTGCGTTGCTGGAATGGTCCATTGAAAAGGCAATGACCGATACGAATGGTTTCAGTACCGTCGCAGGAGCCACCAGAACGTTGCCATTACAGCCCCGAACCGCCCTGGAGACTCCAACTTCCCGATTTTTCCTCATGGATGGTGTCTACACACGACACCTGTGTGCATGCCGGTTTTTGATATTTTGTTTTCATCCTCTATTACCGGCACACAGTGGCCTACTCTTCCAAAAGGCGGGATGGGTTTTTTAAACGTGTGCACAAGATGTTCAGCATGCGTTCGCACACGGGGCCTCGGTTTACAGTCTCATCCGAATGTTCAAATCAAGTACAGCACCATACTACAAAACACCAAATCTAACTGGATTCACATCTTATTGCTCAGAACGGTCGGTTCATTACAAACTCAACTTTTGGCATGCACTCACTCCCTGCTAACACAGGTGCACTGACGCTGGTGCATTGTGTGTCTTATCTACCTACTACATACTGATACAGGGAGTCACGCCCATGCCATTATCCCCGAAGTCGGAATGCAGCTACCTTAATGGTGGATGGAGAAAGGGTCCTTCCTATACGCAACAAATGTGACGCTCCACCACGGAATGAGTCGCTTTGCACCTGACCCACTTTTCCGCTAGGAGCTAGTTTATGCAGGTGGGGGTCAAGTTGTCGAATTTGAGATTTTGATTGATTATAAAACTAAAGCCATTTTCCTACCTTGTGCTGAAATATCAAGGCGTAATTTGTTTCCCTTTGCTTTAAAAACAATTCAAAATATCCAAGCCCTCCTTCTGACCCCCTATTACGATGCAAAACTGGTCAATTTCTCATTTTGCCACTTTCTACAGTCTACTAATCAATTTTTAAGAAGTGTTCATACAATTGTCCCATTTTCAATCTGTTTTCTGTATTGAATAGCTTATTTATCGCAAATTAAAAACATAAAAATAACTGAAATGACCTCTGGTGCAATGCGACTCATTATGTGGTTGAAGCGTCACAAATGTTACCTTGGGTGCACCTGGGAGCTCTAGCTGAGGAACAAAGAACAACACCCATAATTATAAATAGCAGCAGGCGTTTCAGATAGATAGGTATAGTAAACCCGTTAGTTTCCAAAGAAAATGTTGATAGATATGTGAATTAGGGGAATCTATACATTGAAAGTGCCAATGAATCTGCTGTTGATCTATAATTGCTATTATTATGTTGGAAAAGTAAAAAAAAATAATAAATAAATAGATAAATAAATAAATAAAAAGAGTATGATGTGATTTTGTAAAATATCTTTTTGTTTGTATTGTTTTGTTTTGTTTCTTATCATAAAAAAATAATGTTAGTGAGAGAGAGAGAGACAAAAGACAGAGACAGACAGACATACTGCAGACAGAGACAGACAGAGGCAGACAGAGACAGACAGACAGAAAGAGAAAGAGATAGAAAGAAAGACAGAGACGGAGGAGAAAGAGAGATAGATAGCGAGAGACAGAGAGAAAGGGAGAGACAGGCACAGAGATATAGACAAAGACATAGAGAGAGAGATAGGGGATGGATGGGGGAGAGAGAGGGAGGCAGAAAAACGGAGTTATAGAACACTGAAAAAAACCATCACCACCTCCACCCCAACCCCCCCCCCCCCAAAAAAAAAAAAAAAACCACCCAAAATTCCACACAACTTCTGTCTCTCAAAAAAAAAAATCAGTTTACAATGGCAGCAACAGCAGCAGCAGCAACAGTGGCAGCAAGCAAGCAAGCATCACGTTGGCAGAACGGTATCTCACGCGTCAAATGGCCGCCATATTGTCTTTCTACCTCAGCTTTCCCCGCCATACCGGAACTGCCTTTGTCACGTGATCCGACGTCACTTTCCCTTCTACATTTTTCTTCTTCTTTTTTTTTTTCTCTACTTGTTCTTTTTTTTTTTTTTTTTTTCAGGGGGTAGAGGCAGTAACTGGAGAAATTGATAGAACACAACATACAGTCTTTCCTGTCACACAGTGACAAGCAAGAACAGAGGTAGGGAGGGGTAGGGGGCGGGTGGGGGTAGGGGGCGGCGTGGGGGTAGGGGGTGTATGGGGAGAGGAGGGGGGGGCGGCGGAAAGGAATGATGAGGTTTTCTGGATATGCACGTGCGTCCCCATTTCGACTTTTTTTTTTTTTTTTTTAGTTTTCTTTTTCTTTCTTTTTCTCCTCTAGTCTCCCCTCTAACCAGTTCTCTCTCTCTCTCTCTCTCTCTCTCTCTCTCTCTCTCTCTCCTCTCTCTCTCTCTCTCTCTCTCCCTCCTCTCCTCTCTCTCTCTCTCTCTTGTTCCTTCTTCACCCCCCCCCCTTCTCCACGCCCACCCCCCTCCCCACCTATCCCCCCCCCCTCTCTTTTCTGTGACAGCCAAGAATGACAACACAGCTATCACGTGACGCTCAGGCAAGGGAAGTAACTGCCAAGCGACGTCTGCAAAAACGATCTCTGACCTGCCACCAACTGATAGGGCCATTTAGGAGGGAGGGGAGAGAGAGAGGGGGGGGGGCAGACATGGTGGGGGAGAGAGAGAGAGAGAGAGAGAGAGAGAGAGAGAGAGAGAGAGAGAGAGAGAGAGAGAGAGAGAGAGAGAGATGGAAAACACACACACATACATACGCACGCTACACACACACAACACACCCCCACCTCGCTTCTCTTTTCTCTGTCTGTTCTTGGTCAGTCTGTCTGTCTGTCTGTCTGTCTGTCTTGTCTTCTGTCTCTGTCTTCTGTCTTCTTCTGTCTCTGTCTCTCTTTCTCTGACTTCTCTCTCTCTCTCTCTCTCCCCACCACCTCCCTCCCACACACAACACAACACTCACACGCACGCGAAGCACATGTACGCACGACATAGATTACTATACACAACACATTGTACCATCTAGAAATAAAAATTTGACTTTTGACTTTACACACACACACACACACACACACACACACACACACACACACACACACACACACACACACACACACACACACACACACTCAACACAACAAAACACACACATCCAACAACACAAAACTCAACACAATACACAAACACACACACACCCCGCGCACACAACACACACCAACACAAACCACACCGCGCGCCGCTGACACAAGCACACACAGGGTAAATTTTGACAATGAAGAGAAATAGAATACAAATTTAAGGAATATAACAGAGACGTTTTTGTGGTGTGGGTGATGGAGGGTAGTGAGAGGTGAGAGTGTGTGTGTGAGGTGTGGTGCGGGAGAGAGAGAGAGAGAAAAGAGAGAGAGAGAGAGAGAGAGAGAGAGAGAGAGAGAGAGAGAGAAGAGAGAGAGAGAGGAGAGAGAGAGAGAGAGAAGAGAGAAGAGAATGAATGAATGAATGAATGAATGAATGAATGAATGAATGCTTTATTTTCCAAGGGTAAAGAGTAAGCATGACATACTTTTTTTCATCCGGCCCTTGCCCTGATTAGGGAGACAGACAGACAGACAGACAGACAGACAGACAGACAGACGACGACAGACAGACAGACAGACAGACGACGACAGAGACAGACGAAACAGAGAGAGAGAGAGAGAGAGAGAGAGAGAGAGAGAGAGAGAGAGAGAGAGAGAGAGAGAGAGGAGTGGGGAGAGAGGAGAAGAGAGAGAGGAGAGAGGGGGGGGCGAAGGAAGTTGGGGGGTGGGGGGTGGAGGGTGGAAAGAGGAGAACAGGAGGGAAAAGGAGGAGGTAAGCTGCAAGACTGATCTGTCATCGGTTGTCGGTCCTTTTACCATCCTCCTCCCCTTCCACCCTTTCCAGACATCCTCCCTCCCACCCCCCTCTCCTGTATGCCATACCCCCCCTCCCTTATTCTCCTCTATGCTCCTCCTCCTGCTTCAAACTGTATTCTACAATATCTCTGTATCTGGTTTTACATTGTAATAAATTGTGCTTTCTTTCTGCTTATAATTATTACAGTGGGATGGAAAGAAGTTTTAAATAGTGCAGCAATGTTAGTGTGTATGTGTGTGTGTGTGTGTGCGTGCGTGCGCATCATGCTCGTGTGTGTGTGTGTGCACGTGTATGTGTGAGTGTGTATGTTGTGTGTGCGGGCGTGCGCGCGCACACACAAGCATGTGATATCTTCAATGTATCGTCTTTTTACATCTAGCGATTATGGTGGTGTGTGTGTGTGAAAGGGACAGACGCGCGGATAGGAGAGTAGTGGGGAAAAGAAAAGGGAGGTGGGTGCCAGGGAGGAGGTAGTGTGGGAAGTTATAGGACCAGCGGGGGGGGGGGGGGGGGGAGGGCTAGGGGTTAGGGTGGAGGGTAGGGGGTTAGGTGGAGGGGGGGGGGGGGGGGGGGTAGGGGCGGTGTTGTGTGTTATTTCGATCTTAATTGGCCGCGCCCTGCCTGTCAACGCTCCTTTCTCAGCACCTACACTGTGGTTATAATGAGACTTGATGGAGAAACCCTGTGCCTGTCATGGCTCCCCCTCCCCCCACCCCCCCCTCCCTCCCCCCTCCAACATACACACATACAGAGAGACAATTTTCAAATATTGCCTAGACACGCACGCGCGTATGCACACGAATGTGTGCGAAATTTCGTAGAATTGTATGATTAAAACTTAAAAGATATATTAATATATATATATTATAAAAACATAAAAAGACAGACATACAGACATCAGAATATTTGAAGGAAAAAATAAATATATCAACACTGCACAAATAGATGAAAGTTAGAGAGTAGAGATGAATGATTGAAGATGAGCAAGAGAAGAACTTAGAGAACTCTAAGAGGTAGGGGCAAAGAATTAGGAAGGTAGAGAGAAAGAGAAAATGATAAGCTTACTAGAAATAGGACAAACTGTGTCAACACTGTTTCCAAACTAATAATAGATTGGCATAGTTTCACAATGACTGGTGAGTTGAACTTGGCTTCTAAGTTGCATCATCACTGTAAATGGGTACAGTTTAGGGCAGAATAACATCAGGGGAGGTGGGGTGTCAATAGTGAACTTGGAGAAGGTCTTGATGGCTATGAAAATTATAATTATTAATAATCATCAGGTAAATAATAATAATATAATAATAATAATAAATAATGATAATGATAATAATAATGTAATGCTAAAGATAATCATCATGGGGACAGGATAGCTCAGTGGTCAGAGCACTCGCTTTATCCAAGCCAGGCTAAGGTTAAGCAGCATCGAGCGTGGTTATCAAGTGGATGGGTGACCGTTTGCGCCACACCTTGGCTTCAGATCAGAACAGTCCCCCAGTTCATCCAGCTGTAAATGGGTACCTGCCTTCTTTAGGGTCAGGGATGGTAAAGCAGCGAGGCAAAGGAGATGGGCGCCGCCCTCAATATGCTGGTCCCTGGAGAAGTTGAGGTCTCTGATGCCTCGATCCCCTACAACCACATAGGTTATGGGACCACCTTTACCTTAGATAATCATCAGGCTGAAATAATAAATTATGCTTTTACCTGTTTTTTTTTGTTTTTTTTTTAGAGAGCAATATTTTTTTATAAGAGTAGACAGATTGCAACCTGATGTTTTCATGCAGCATCATTACAGTCACGCTGTCCAGTCAATAATTATAATATTTGTGTTATATTATATTTTAATTTTTTCTTATTTCCCTTTCTTTCAAGGATAATGGAATAAGCACTCATGAGCTTTTCTTTTTACAGTCATGTCCCTGTGTGTGTATGCAGTTTTAGAAATTTTGTAATCCATTCCCACAGCACCAATGGCCTCCTACTCTTCGAAAAGCGGAGCGGCTTTTAACATGTGCACAAGATGTCTGGGTGCGTTATAACTTGGGACCTCGGTTTATAGTCTCATTCCGAAGGATTTTTGGGGGAGTAGGAGTCGGCTCTGGTGTTAACTCCAGAAGAAAATTTCCTCTTGAATAGATTCAAACCTGGGTCAGCAGATCACGAGCACATCACTCTGACCACCAGGCTATCCGCCCCTGTCATTAATAATTATGTGATGAGTTTATGTCCTCGTTCTAATAAGTAGTCTATGTCATTTCTATAGGCAAAAACTAATTTCTGACTCTGAAAATAAAGAGTCTGATTCTGATCTGATCACAAGGTATCATCATCTTTTGGATCCTTTGGGTTAGTTGGAAACTTAACATGAAAAACAAAAGTGTTTTATAGACAGTGTTGTGTAGTAAGGAACGTGAGCAACAATAAAGAACCACTGAAAAAAAAACACGGTCACGTAAGAGATGGCATGATATAATGAAAGCAAGAGAAATTACCTAATGTCGTACAGGGGCACAGTACAAGGAGGGAGAGAAGAGGCAGACAGAGAAAACGATGGGAAGACATCAGAGAGTGGACTGGCCTTGGGTGGATGATGATTTGCCACAGAAAGCAGGGGACCGCGAGGAGTGGAGGAAGCTGGTTGCAAAATTTTCAGTGGCGCCCCCATGGTCCGCGGGATACGGGACAGGTGAAGGTGAAGGTGAAGTGAGGCCGCAAAAAAAGGCAGAAGAATGGACCAAAAAGAGAGAAAATAGACAAGAAGGAGGTGAAAGGAAGAAAATTAACAAGGTAGAAACAAAGAGAGGGATAGAAAAGAGGAAATTCCTAGCACGGAATTTTCAGAAGGTAGGTATTTATTCATACAGACAGCCCCCACATCCTTACACGTGGGGTCATCTAGCCATTTAAAGAAAACAGAGATTACTGTGCTGTGTTTGACAGATTTCTAGGAAAGCAATTCTATAAAGGAAGTCTGTGTAAATGAGAGGTGTCCCATAACCTATGTGGCTGTAGGGGAACGAGGCATCAGAGACCTCAACTTCTCCAGGGGCCAGCATTTTGAGGGTGGCGCCATCTCCTCTCCCTCGCTGCTTTACCTCCCCTGTCCCTAAAGAGGCAGGTATCCATTTACAGCTGGGTGAACTGGGGGACTGTATATACTGAAGCCAGATGCGCAAACGGTCACCTATCCATGGTAACACGCTCGAGCTGCTTAACCTTAGCTTGGGAAAGCGAGTGCTCTGACAACGAGTATCCGTCCCGTGAGAAGAGAAATAAACGATAATCCTTCAGTTTGCCGGAAAATGATTTATCTTTTATTTAAATTGTGGTGCATTTTTCCGGGCCTCAAACGTTTTCAAATTGGATAATTAAATAGATTTTACACAGAATAAGAATAAACATTAAAATAACATCATTTTGGAATCATAGGAACAGCAAGCGGTAGGGTTTGTGTGTGCTCAATTAAACAATGAAAATTAACACGACATGAGGCCGTTGATCAGCATTCATGTAAACCACCAACAACAACAAAATCATCAATTGCAGAATCAAATATTTGTTTGTTCTTCAGTTGATTAGTTTTAGCAATGTGGCATTTAGATTTTTTTTAACCAATTAATTCATCCATCAATGTAACAAAAAATCCTGACCTTCGATGCCTTGTCATCATTTGTTTTTCATAAAGTAATAAAATCGATTTAAAAAAACAAACAAACCCACACCTGATATTAGATGCATTGTTATCCTCATTAAAGAAATAAAGTAAAACTCCGAAGAACGAGGAATATAAACGGTAAAACAAAAATTGTCACAGTTTAAAGCAAAACGAATAACAACATCACAGCAAAGAAAATAACAACAATCTAGGCAACTAACCTGATCATAACAACAACAACAACAACGACAACAAACATTAAAAACAAAACAAAATACGGCACATATATCATGTTTAAAAAAATGAATTGAAAATGAAAGGCACTACAGAATAACCCCTGTCTTCTTGACATGAAATTAAAAACAGAAAAATACTTCAATCAAAGATATCACTCAAAACACAAGCATGATGATGTCACTGACAATATTGAAAGAAGCTTTGTTGTTGTTGATGTTGTTGTTGTTATTCTTGTTATAGATGTAGTTGTTGTATTTGTGTTTGTACTAGGGTTGTTAGTGAGTACATCCTTCTTTGTTTCCAAGTATTTAGTTAGGTTTTGTTTGTCATTGTTTTCTTCTTGTTGTTGCAGCTATTCTTATGCTATTTTTGGTGGTTTTGTTTTTGGTCGGAAGGGTTCACTGTTGGTTTTATTTTCCTGTTTCTAGCTTGTTGGGATTTTTCTTTTAGCTTATCACAGAATTTTCGCTACTTTGACTGATTGAATGATTGATTGACTAGTCGATTGATTGATTGAGTGACTGATTGATTCAATGAAGTATTTTTTCTGTTGAAGAGTGCTCTTTTGTTTCAATGGGTATGTTTTTCTTTCTTTCTTTCTTTCTTTCTTCTTTTCATTGATACAAAAGAACGGAATACACAGGTTTCAAGGTCAGACAGACAGACAGACACAGCAGACAGGATATTATTGCACAAAGTTATATACATGAAGAAGAAGAAGAAGAAGAAGAAGAAGAAGAAGAAGAAGAAGAAAGAAGAAGAAGAAGAAGAAAAGAAGAAGAAGAAGAAGAAGAAGAAGATAGAAAGAAGGAAAAAAGATGAAAGAAGAAGAAAAAAATCAAAATGAAGAAGAATGCAAAGAGAACGAAGAAGAATTGCGAAGAAAGATGAAAAGAAGAGAAGAAGAAGAAGAAGAAAGAAGAAATTGACAGAAGAAGAAAGAAGAAGAAAAGAAGAAACGAAGAAGAAGAAGAAGAAGAATTACGAAAGAAGAAGAAGAAGAATGCAAAGAATGAATTGTGAAGAGAGAAGAAGAGATTTGTGAAGAAGAATTAGAATTGCAAAGAAAGAAGAAGAAGAAGAAGAAAGAAGGAGGAGGTTGAGAAATTGGCAAACATCGCCAAAATTACTCAAAACTATGGGACACTGATTCAACCTACATAAAACAAAAACAACACTATTTAAAAAACTCTCAAACTTCACACACACACATACACACAACACAGACACAACACAGACACACACACACACACACACACACACACACACACACACACACACACACACACACACACACACACACACACACATTTGAGGTTCAAGGTAAAAAAAAGAGGTAAGTTTGAGGGGGGAGACAAAAACACAAGGAAACGTTAAGCAAGCAAGCAAGCAAACAAACAAACAAACAACAAACAAACAAACAGAAACATCGCAAAGAGACAGTCGACAAAACAAACACAAACACATGAACAAACTAAACAATTTCACCCCCCCCCCCCCCCAAAAAAAAAAAAAAAAAAATCAAATAAAGGAAACAACTTCAAAAAAAAATACAAAAACAAACACTAAGAAACAAAAAAATTCAAACAGACAGGAAAAAATAGACACACTAAGAAACAAAAAGAAAAACTAAGACACTAATGAACAAAAAAGGAAAGTAATAACACATTAAGAAACAACAAGAAAAATGAAAACACTGAAAAACAAAAGGGAAAACATAACACACTAAGAAAAAACAAAAATTCAAAACAGCAAAGAAAAAATAACACACTCAGAAACCAAATTTCAGTTTGAAAAAAAAAACCACACTCAGAAACCAAATTTCAGTTTGAAAAAAAATAACACACTAAAAAAACAAAACAATTTCAGACAGGAAAGGAAATAAAATAAGACACTAAGAAAATAAAACGTTTTCAAATAGAAAAGAAACTTAATAACAAACATACAAACAAAACCATTTCAAACAGAAAAAAAACACACTAATAAACAAAACATGTTCATACAGAAAAAAATCGGAAACCAACAACAAAACAATAACTATAATTCCTACAAAAGGAAATCAAGTATCACAAACACGAATACAGGAAGGCAAGATAGATACTTCTAGATTTCAGAAAAGATAGGTGAGCTTAAAAACGTGAAATAACATAACTCAAATCGAGGAACGTAAAAAAAGACCTCCGCTTATCCAAAATCTGTCAAAGTAAGAAATTCAAAAGAAACGCAATATCAAAAAATAGACACATTTAGAAACTGCATCGCATGAAAAATATTTTTTAACATTTGAACATAAGCGAAATACACGTAACTTAATGCGAGTGTTAGCTTTATCACACAAAATGATCACTAAACACTATTGATACACACAGGATTGCCATTTCGAAAGGAACTGATACATGCATGATTCCCTTTTTTGGGGAATGAACTATTAATTTTGAGCTTTTAGTTCAATGATTTTTGCTTTCTGTAATCAGACCATGGAAGATGCCATGTCTGATTTCTTTTCGGCAATCATAGCAGGGAAATGGCGTTACATGAGGGACACCTCGAAACTAAAAGAAACGCCAGAGCAAATCACAATTTACTCAAAGAATTCAGGAAACTCAGTGGTCAGCGCACTTGCTTTTCCCAAGTAAGTTTAAGCAGCATGGAGTGTGGTTACCATTTAGATGGGTGACCGTTTGCGCACCCTCGCTTCAGTAAAATAGCCCAGTTCATCCAGCTGTAAAAATACGTACAAGTCCTTTTTAGGGTCAGGGAAGGTAAAGCAGCGAGGGAGAGGAGATGGGCGCCGCCCTCAATATGCTGGCTCCTGGGGAAGCTGAGTCTCTGACGCCTCACTCCCTACGACCACATAGATCTAGGTTATGGGACACCTTGACATATAATAATATATATATATATATATATATATATATATATATATATATAATATATTATGATAATATTATATATACATGATATTGTATATGTATGTATGAAAATAGGAAAGCGATTTGTTTCTATGTACGTTCCTTGTCTGTATAAAGAATGATAATGATGTTAACTTCTCATGGGGTGGTGGTCAAAATAAGCTGTGGCTTGATGCCTTTTCCATACTGCTGTATTGTGGTCTGCTTATGTTGTGTACGTGTACTGAATAAATGTGTTTAAACCAACCAACTTCGTAAATTTAATAAATTAAATTGAAACAAAAATCCAAATATAAATGAAAGAAAAAAAAGAGGGCGCAAGACATCCCCCCCAAAATAAACCAACGACAACAAACAACAAACCAACCCCCCCAAAAAAAAAACATAAAAAAATAAATAATAAATAAAATAAATAAAATAGCAGACAAACACCATCACAAAACAACAAACCCAAACACAAAACAGTTGTCTTTTTTTATATAGCTTCAAGTTTTGTCCTTATAACCTTGTGGTCGTAGGGGAAAGAGGCGTCAGAGATCTCAGCTTCTCAAGGGGCCAGCATATTGAGGGTGATGCCCATCTCCTCTCCCTCACTGCTTTACCTTCTATGACCCTAAAAGAGGGCAGGTACCCATTGACAGCTGGATGAACTAGGGGAGTGTACTGAAGCCAAGGCGCAC
>CM060330.1:44006763-44009263 GCA_030674155.1 Stramonita haemastoma
ACATACACACACTACACACACTACACCCCACCCCACACCACTCACATCCAATCACACATAACACAGACACAAAAAAACACAACAACTAAGAAAATACACACAACACACATACCACACACCACACACACACACACACACACACACACACACACACACACACACACACACACACACACACAACACACACACGACACACACACACACACACACACACACACACACACACACACACACACACACACACACACACACACACAACACACACACGACGATATGACAACCACAAAAACAGAAAACCGACATGCTTCACCAACAGTTACTACACCAAACACAGCTCGCAAAACAATGATAATAGAAACCATGCAAAAAGCAAAAATAAAACAAAACACCAACCAAAAAAAACCCCAAAACTAAAACAAATACAGGAAGAAAATCCACTCCGCACCAAAACAAAACAAACAACCAAACACATCTGAAACAAAACAAAAACAAAGACAAAAATAAATAAAAAGGCAAACAAAAAAGAGATAAATGAGAGATATAACAACTCCAAAATATCTTCATTACTAATAATGTTCTTCTTTCTGAATTTTTGGAGGAGATAGTTATAACACCGATGACACCGATGACACTGATCAACACCCCCCGCACACAACACACACACACACACACACACACAACACACACACACACACACACCACACACACACACACAAAAACCAACACACACACACACACACACACACCACACACACACACAACACACACACACACACACACACACACACACACACAACACACACCACACACACACACACACAACACACACACACACACACACACACAAACACACACACACACACACACACCACACAAACACACACACACACAACAACACACACACACACTCACAACATCACAGCAACACTTACACCTCATCACGTCACCGTAGCTCTTCCTGTTGCAAATCCGCTCTCACACTCTCACCCTCCTCCTCTTCCTCCTTCATCCTCCTCCTCCATCCCATCCTCCTCCATCCTCCATCCTCCCTCCTCCTCTGCTTCTATTCCACTCCCAAGGCAGTAGTAGAAAGTACAAGTTTCAGCAGCAAGCAGCAGCAGTAGCAGTAGCTACAGTAGTCGACCAGATTCTTGGTTTAAACATCTCCCATGGGGTTGCTTCCGTCACGTCATATTTTTTGCCGTTTTATGAGCTGCCGTGCTTATAAGCAGCTTTCCTTCACTACGTGTGAGGTCCCTTCCCCCTCCCTACCCTCCTCCTCCCCCTCCCCTCCCCCACCCCCCCCCCCCCCCCCCACCATCCCTACACCCTCCATCCCCCCCCCCCCCTTCTCTCTTTCTTCTATCATTTAACACTCTCTCCTTTCCTCTCCATCCCCCCCTACTCTACTACTACTCCTTCTCTCCCCCCCTCCCTCCCCCTGCTGGTTCGCCTGGGAGGGCTAAGAGGCAGAACCCCCTTCCCATTTGTTGTTGTGTTTGTACTTGTGTACGATAAAGGGAGATAATCCCTTGATCGCTTGCCATCACGTGACCTGCAATCGTCGCGCGCCATATGTCAGAGGGCCCTTAACTCTTTTTTTTTTTTTTTTTTTTTTAAAGATGTTAGGTTGTGCGATGTGTGCTGTGTACTTTTTCCTCTTTTTCTTTCCCGAGGTGTGTCTTATGGTGTTTTTTTTTCTTTCCTTTTTTTTGGTTTCGTTGTTGTTGTTCTGTTTGGTCTGTGTGTCTGTATCTGTTATCAAGTATCTTCGGAAGTGAAGACTAACTAGTTTTCTCTCTCTCTCTCCTCTCCTCTCTCTCTCTCTCTCCTCTCGTCTCTCTCTCTCTCTCTCTCTCTCTCTCTCTCTCTCTCTCTCTCTTTTAAATGCTGTTTGTTGTTGGTGGTGTTTTTTTTTTTTTTTAATTCAGTGTATTGTTTTGAAATCCATTTCAATCTATTTGATTTACTTAATTATGATCCAGGTATCTGTTTTAACATTTATATTGGGTCAGTTGGGGATTATGTGTTTATTGAATAGCATCTACTTCTTTTATGAATAATTGTCAATGTTCCTAGTTGGAAATTATGTTGTTGAATACATAGATCTATCTGTCTCCTTTCTCTAATTCATAGGTTGAACTTTAGTTGTTCGTGGTGGTTTTTGTGGGTAGGGGGTTGCTTTTTTTTTTCTTGTTTTTGTTTGTTTTGGTTTTGGGTTTTGTTTGTTTCTTTTGATTTTTGTTTTTTTGCTTTTGTTTTCTTTTTGAATTCTTTAGTTTTTGTTTTGATAGTCCCTAATCAGGGTCACGGCTGGATGAATGAAAGTATGTCACCTTTGAAAAATAAAGATTATTCATTCATTCATCATACATGCACATGCATCATGCATGCATACTCTCATTCATTCATCTCTCTCTCTCTCTCTCTCCTCTCTCTCCTCTCTCTCTCTCTCTCTCCTCTCTCTCTCTCTCTCTCTCCTCTCTCTCTCTCTCTCTCT
>CM060330.1:44019263-44029263 GCA_030674155.1 Stramonita haemastoma
GGGCCATCCTCTCTCCCACATCCTCCCACCCACCTTCTCCTCCCCCGTAAATCTTTCACCAGCAACCGTGCAAACCCCATTTTTTTTTTTTTTTTTACTTCTTCTCCCCCCCCCCCCTCCACACCCACCCCTTGCGTCTTGGAGAAGAGATTTTGTTCGTTGTGTCGCCCCCTAGCGGAGACGTCGCAAAAGGCGACCCCTGGTTTGGGAAAGGGGAGAGCACTTGCTGTCCTGGTGTAGCTCCTGTCCTGTGGAGAGGGGTGTCGTGTTATTGTGGGACGCCTTCGTCGTCAAACAGGGAGGGCTGCTTTCTGTCTCCTGAAATTACAAAATGGTTGCTGTCCCCCCCCCCCCCTCTCTCAACTCCCCCCTACTCCAGTCCCCTTACCCCTCCAACCCTGCCCTCCTGCCCACCCTCCCCTTCTTCTCTTCGTCTTTTTTCCGTTTCTATCCTTCCCTTCCACCACCGCCACCAAACACCCACCTCTGTTGCCCTTCCCTTCCCCACCCTATATTGTTGGTGTGTGTGTATGTGTGTGTGTGTGTGTGTGTGTGTGTGTGTGTGTGTGTGTGTGAGAGAGAGAGAGAGGAGAGAGAGAGAGAGAGAGAGAGAGAGAGAGAGAGAGAGAGAGAGAGAGGAGAGAGAGAGACGGGAGAGAGAGAGAGAGAGGGAGAGAGAGAGAGAGAGAGAGAAGGTATCTATTTATTTAATTACCTATTTCTTTTACATCGAGGATAATGGAAAAAGCACTCATAATTATGTGCTTTTTTATTTTTACATCAAGTCCCCGTGTGTATGCATGCAGGTAAAGTTTCTAAGAACAGTAGGGAGGAAGGAGTGTATTATTTTTCGTTCTTTGACTAGCACTCCAAGGGTTACCAACTGTCGGAGTTTTGTATATGACCATTCAGGTTTTTTTATTTACACACTACTAATGTTCTCACATTCCAACTTCGGGTATAGTGTCTAAAAACATCACCTTCAGCATGCCTTTTTTTCTTTCAAATTGTCACCTGTTCATACGGGCAAGAAATAGCTGCGCTCTTCCAAAAGAGGGAAAGGCCAGGGGGTTTTAACTTGTATGCAAGATGTTCAAGCATGCGTTCGCACATCGGGCCTCGGTTTATAGTCTCATCCGAAGGACATTTTGGGGGATGGAGTCAGCACTGATGTTAAAATGTGCCCAAAACAGGCAGACAGGCGCCTCTGTCGTGGTTTGATCCCAGGTGGTCAGATTACAAACCAAATGCTCTAACCACTAGGCTAGATTGCACACATGCATGACATTTGAAAGAAAAAAAGAGAATCAGACAAGGAGATCTAAGAATGGATTGTTGACAATAGGGAAAAAAAAGTAAAGGTGTCCCATAACCTATGTGGTCGTAGGGGAACGAGGCATCAGAGAACGCAGTTTCTCTAGGGGCCAGCATATTGGGGGCGGCGCCCATCTCCACACCCTCGTTGCTTTACCTTCTCTGACCCTAAAGAGGGCAGGTACCCATTGACAGCTGGGTGAACTGGGGAACTGTAGTGAAGCCAAACCTCGTTTGGGCCAAGAAAGTTTACCCTCAATCCATAAGTGGTCTTTCAGATAAGACGATAAACCAATGTCCCGTGTGTTGCACATAGTTATTTAGTGCATGCAAAAGAAACCCACGGCAACAAGAGAGTTGTTCTTGTCAAAATTCTGAAGAAAAAAGCCACACTGATAGGGACACAAAATTAATACAGTTGCACACAGGAAAAGAAACAAAAATAATGGGTGGCGTTGCTCTTGTGGCGACGTGCTCTCCCGGGGACAGCAGCCCGAATTTCACGCAGAGAATAGTGCCGTGACTTAAAGTGGTGTAAAATGTAAAATATAAAAAAAATAATGTAAAATTTCAGGTCTTTTCACTCTACGTGATAATTGACCAAGGAGAGAGAGAGAAGAGATAGAGATAGAGAGTAGAGAGAGAGAGGAGAGAGAGAGAGAGAGAGAGAGAGAGAGAGGAGAGAGAGAGAGAGAGAGAGAGAAGAGAGAGAGAGAGAGGAGAAAGAGAACAAATTGAACAAATTTTTGAACAAATTTTATTTTTCAGAGGGTAATAGATTAAGCACTACACGCTTTTTTACATCCAGCCCTCGGAGAAAAAATAAAAACAACAAACAAACAAGAGAGGGAGAGGGAGAGGGAGAGAGCGGTTTGTTTTAGTTCGAGTGCTGGTGCTTGTCAGCTAAAAGGAATAAATAAGTTCTGTCTGTCTGTCTGTCTGTCTGTCTGTCTGTCTGTCTCTGTCTGTCTGTCTGTCTGTCTGTCTGTCTGTCTCTGTCTCTCTGTCTCTGTCTCTGTCTCTGTTCTCTCTCTCTCTCTCTCTCTCTCTCTCTCTCTCTCTCTCTCTCTCTCTCTCTCTCTCTCTCTCTCTCTCTCTCTGTCACATGCGCACGCATTTGTGCAGGCACATGTGCTCTTTGTCTCTCTTCAGAAATTTCATTTGAATGTTAATTATCACCATACAGTTCATTTGCAATTCAATATCTGCTTTTATGTCTGTCTGTCTGTCTGTCTGTCTGTCTGTCTGTCTGTCTGTCTGTCTGTCTGTATGTGTGTATGTATGTATGTATGTATGTATGGTATGTATGTATGTATGTATGTATGTATGTATGTAGTATGTACGTATGTACGTATGTACGTATGTATGTATGTATGTATGTATGTATGTATGTATGTATATGTATGTATGTATGTATGTATGTATGTATGTATGTATGTATAAATATAGATCTACATATGCATATATTAGCTTTTTAATATATCATTTTATTTCTTTTCATTTTTATCTAGATCTAGTATTATCATCATTATCACTGCTATGGGGACGGGATAGCTCAGTGGTCAAGGCACTCGCTTTCCCCAAGCTAAGGTTAAGCAACATCGAGCGTGGTTACCAGTTGGATGGGTGACCGTTTGCGCGCCTTGGCTTCAGTACTGTCCCCCAGTTTACCCAACTGTAAATGGGTACCTACCCTCTTTAGGGTCAGGGAAGGTAAAGCAGCGAGGGAGAGGAGATGGGCGCCGCCCTCAATATGCTGGTCCCCTGAGAAGCTGAGGTCTCTGATGCCTCGCTCTCCTAGACCTTATACTTTATGGGACACCTTTGCCGTTTACCTACCATTGCTATTACTACACTGTGTGTTGCATTAATTGTAGTTCAAAATTAAGGACTATGACAAGGGCTAGAGAAAGAAAAGAAAATGTAAATACACAGAAAATCTTGCACACAGATTAAAATCTGTTCCCCTTTTCGGTAGAGTAGGCTATTGTGTGCCGGTGGGAATGGATGAGAAGATTTACAAAAACTGCATACACATGGGGACTTGTTGTAAAAAAAAATGCACACGAGTGCTTATTATAAATATCATCTTTAACATCAATAAGTAAATAAATGAATAAATAAATGCTTATCTGTTCCCCTTGGATTTTAAGGCTCTCTCTGTGTCTCTGTGTCTCTGTCTCTGTCTCTCTCTCTCCTCTCTACCCCCCACCCCCTTTTCTCTCTCTCTCTCTCTCTCTCTCTCTCTTCTCTCTCTCTCTCTCTCTCTCTCTCTCTAAATAAATAAGTATGTGATGCATGGTATGCATGGATGATATACCGGGCTGGGCACTAGTCAATGATTACTGACGGTGGTAGATTATATAATCATTGTCCTTGGAAAAGTGAACTTGTGACTTACTGTGACCTTGAATTACAGATTTTGGGATCATTGTGTTAATTTGCTTTTTCTTTTCTTTCATCTCTTATCGAAAAAACTTGATAATCTGCCTTTAGCAGTAAGCTGTAGCTTTTGTTGTTGGTTTTTACTTTGCTTCTTTTCAGTGTTTATTTTGTTTATTTGTTGTTGTTGTGTGTGAGGTTTTTTGTTTGTTTGAGTGAGATTGGGAATTAATTATTTTTGGGCCTTTCCTAGTTGGCACCAATTGTGAGTGTGGTTTACCTTTGTGTCTTTTTGTGAGTGTACATTGAAAATCTGAACTTTTGTGCATTGTGTATTGAGTAGTTGATCCTTTCAGTTTTATCCTGCAATTACATATCATTACTTTGGTCACTTGTTATTCATATTTCTTTGCTGAAGACTTTTCACATTGATTTTTATTTTTCCTTTTTGTGATTCATGTTATCCCTTGGGATCAGTGTAAGCGAGTGCATTTTTTGTGTTTTCTTCAAAATACCAAATTCGCATACATTTCTAAGGTTCTCAACAGATTATAAATCATAACTAAATTGGTCCTTTATCATGTTTCTTCTTTAATGCTGTATCACAATGTCAGACAGCAATAATTCCTGGCTAAAGGAAGAGGGACTCAGAGTAGGTCATTTGAATATAAATCATATGATAAACAAATTAACTGAGATATCTTCTATTTTGACAAATTCAGGAAAGAGTTTTCATGTATTTGGATTTTCAGAATCTCGTCTTTCCTCCCAGATTTCTGATAGTGATATATCATTCCCTGGTTACATTGCAGTTCGCAAGGATCCATTACAAAACAAGGAAACCGGTTTACTCCTTTATATACATCAGTCACTGAGTTTCAAAAGAATAGATACCTTAGAGCAACATAACGTAGAAGCACTCTGGGTCGAAATTCAAATAAAATTTACCAAGCCATTTCTAATCTGTTTACTATACAGAAATCCATCCGAAAGAATTGATTGGAACGATCGTTTTATTTCAATGATGGACCACGCATACACTCAATGTAAAGATATCATTGTATTAGGAGACTTCAATATAGATTTACTAAAAGACAATAAGCATTGGGATCTAACGTATAAATCTTATGGACTAACACAGTTAATACAATCACCAACGCGAGTAACTAGTGTCTCTAAAACTCTTATTGACCATTTATATGTATCTGATCCTAAGACTATTATTGAAACATCTGTCCCTGAGTGTGGTTGCAGCGATCATTATCCAATTTGTTTTACATGGTCAAAAAAAGGCACAAAAATACCAAAGTTAAATCATAAAACTATTGTGTTTCGAAATTTTTCAAAATTCGATAGTGAAAAGTTTATTTATGATCTTACACATTCTTCTCTCAATAGCGTATATCAGTATACAGACCCTGATATGGCATTAGAAGTATGGTACAAGATTTTTTATGGCATATACAACAAACATACTCCACTGCAAACGAAGAGAGTTCAATATAGGATAAAACCTCCATGGCTGACAGATGAAATACAGAAAGCCATTTACCATAGAGATTATTTGCTGAAACATAGCTCCCGTGAAAATTATAAAAGGCAGAGAAATAAAGTAGTTTCCCTCATTCGAACAGAAAAAAAGAAATATTTTCTAAATGCACTGAGCAAGAAGAACAATGGTAGACTAATCTGGAAAGCCATGCATCAATTAACATAAAAATGTCAACAGTTCAACCAGTACGCAAAATGATATATCAGCTGACAAACTAAACTACCATTTTTCAACTGTAGCAAAACAAGTAATTCAAAATGACTACTCGAAAGAAAATAATTTACATGAACTGCAAAAGTATTGTAAAGACAAAAATATTCGCCTTTTTGCGAAAATACAACCCCTATGCGTTCAAGAAGTTTACACTGCTTTAAGAAAGCTCAAACAGACAAGCACCCGTGGCATTGATGGAATTGATGGAAAAATTCTTAAGCTTTCAGCACCAATCATAGCAGAAACTCTTACATATGTTTATAATCTTTGCATTGATAAAAACTATTTCCCTAAAGGTTTTAAACAAGCAAAAATTATTCCCATATATAAATCTGGAAACAAGACCGATCCATCCAACTACAGACCAATTTCTATTTTATCTGTTCTTTCTAAGCCTCTGGAGCAACATATTTATAAGTGTCTTCTTTCTCACTTAAATCAACATGATCTCATACACCCCAACCAGTCTGGATTTAGAGAATATCATTCCTGTCACACAGCTTTAACAAAGCTGGTTGATCGCTGGCTATTAAATATAAATAGAAAGCAATTTACTGGAATACTGTTTGTTGATTTTGCAAAGGCATTTGATGTTATAAATCACAAACTTCTTCTTAAAAAATTAGCACTTTACAAATTATCCCGTAGTACTCTTGAGTTGATCTCCTCTTTCCTTTCTGATAGACAACAGAAAGTATCTTTAAATGGATCTATCTCTGATTTTCTCCCAAACACTTATGGTGTGCCTCAGGGTTCAGTTTTGGGTCCCCTACTTTTTCTACTTTACATTAATGATCTTCCTTTATCCATAGGTACTCAATGCGACATGTTTGCTGATGACACCACCCTTGAAACAACGAACTCTGATGCACGTGAGGTTTATCATACAATGCAAAAAAGTATCAATAACCTTATTCAGTGGACACACTTAAACCACATGTCTCTACATCCCAATAAAACTAAATCTATGTTGATTACCAATAGACAAAAGCGTCAAAACCTCACCCAGTCTTTACCCTCTTTATATATTTCTAATGTGAAAGTTGATGAAGTAACGAATCATAAAGTTTTAGGTGTAACAATAGATAATAACCTCACATGGTCGAAACACTTAGAAAAAATGTCTAGAAATATAGCATCAAAACTGTATCAGTTTAGAAAAATAAAGAACTTTTTAAATTTACATGCTAGGAAACTATTCTTTTATGCATATATACAATCTCACATTGATTATGCATCTACACTCTGGGATCTAGCGAGTAAAAATGTACTTAAACATTTGCTTAGCGTTCACAAAAGAGCCATTAAAATTGTCATTAACAAGTCATCTACTCTAACAGACTTTGACTATAAACAAGCAAATATACTTCCCCTCCCAGCCAAGTTAATATACAATAAAGGCATTCTCATGTATAAAATACTCCATGGTAAGACTCCACATTCTCTTAGGAATATGTTTACTTATAATATTTATCGACATTCGCACAAAATAAATGTTCCTTTCACAACAATTAATCTTTATAAGTCTAGCCTTATGTACTCTGGAGGATGGCTATGGAATAATATTCCAGAGCTCCTAAAATGTGAATCTAATTTTTCGAGATTTAAAACCAACATGTTTAATTACTTAATGAGTCTCTCTGATTTAACATTCCTTTCTCCAAACATGTATTGAACACAAACACGTATTCAACTGATCTATTATCAACACTATTATTGTCACTCAGCATGTATCTTACCGTTTGTCGTAGTCGTTGTTCATATCATCACCATCACTATCATCATCATCACCATCATCGTCATCCTCATCCTCAACACCATCATCCTCATTTGCGTCTTTTTGTCACCCTCATCATAGTTTGTGTTATCATAATTATCATCATCATCATTGTTCTTGTTGCTATTAATATGATTATTTACATGACTAGATGGTCGGATGCTTTTTTTTTTCTCTTTTTTTTAAAATTATTATTATTATTATTATTTTGATATGGAAATGTTAATATTTGCAAAATTATGCTCTCTCTCTCTCTCTCTCTCTCTCTCTCTCTCTCTCTCTCTCTCTCTCTCTCTCTCTCTCTCTCTCTCTCTCTCTCTCTCTCTCTCTCTCTCTCTCTCTCTCTCTCTCTCCTTCCCTATACTCTCCTGTCTGGTATTTACATTTGTATTCCTAATATATTCTTTGTTTTGATTTTTCCCCCGTATTCTTCAAAAAAGAAATTGTTCATTGTTTGGTTGAAAGGTTGGTTTTCTTGATTGTTGGTTATTTGTGTTTTTTTATGCCCAGAGGGCTGGTTGTAAAAAAGCATGTTTGCTTATGCCATTACCCTCTTTAAATAAAATTTATTCAATTCAATTCAGTTCAATTCAATTCTCTCTTCCCCCCTCTCTCTGTGTCTCAAATATTACAGGAAACATTGCTGTGTAGCTGTATAAATCCTGTGATCAGAAGACATGATTATGTCATAATTTAACTAGACTATACACTGAGAAAAAGTGTGTAATGCTTGTATTGCAGGTCCAGTGTGGAATATGCAAAAAAAAAAGAAAAAAAAAGTTAAATTAAAAAATAAAATAAAAAGAGCGTGGAATGTGCAAACCAATAGATCTATAGATTCTAAATGAAGTAGATCTACACCCCTTCAAATAGGGCCATGGCCTTTTTATTTCTGGAATACATCTCTCTCTCTCTCTCTCTTTCTCTCTCTCTCTCTCTCCTCTCTCTCTCTCTCTCTCTCTCTCTCTCTCTCCTCTCTCTCTCTCTCTCTCTCTCTCTCTCTCTCTCTCTCTCTCCCCACTCTAATATTATTCTATTATTATTGAAGCAGTTAATTATCACATCAGGTCAGAACCTTGCTACTCCAATCAGGCTGCCCCCCCCCCCCCCCCCCCCCCTCTCTCTCTCTCTCTCTCTCTCTCTTCTCTCTCTCCCATTACCCCTGCGCTATCGGGAACAACCAGTGGTCTTGGTGTACCTTTTAAACATGGCTATATTGTTCACAAACACATTTAGGGGTTTGCTTGTGTTGTCTGTAAATAGGCCAAGTTTTCTTAGTAAATTCGCTGCTTCTATCCCCCCTGCCCCCTCCCTCCCTCCCTCTTTAGTTCTTGTTCTAGACTGACCAGAGAGAGAGAGAGAGAGAGGGAAAGGGAGAGAGAGGAGGTATCTACCTGACTTGTAGTACAAGACCAATAAACTGGTTGTATGAGCTTTTGTTTTGCTTAGGGGCAACTTGGTTGCTTGAACATGGGAGTACATTTGCTGTTTTTATCCAGATTTCTCCCCCTACCCCCACCCCCTTATACAAAATAGTTTTTACTGCACTGCACTGTGTGTGTGTGTTTGTTTTATCCATTTATTTATCTATTTATTTCCATCAACTTGTACTAGAAAAAGACAGACAGGGATGGGGGCAGTCCTCCTGTCTGATTATGCTCCTTGTGAAGGAGTTTCTGTTAATGAATGAGTGGATCAGTAGTCCAGAGGTAACGCGCCTGCCTAGAAAGTGATAAGTCTGGGTCGAGTGTGCGGTGGTGGTTCGAATCCCATTTGGACCCAAAACTTTTCCTCCATTCATTAGACTATGAATGGTGGTCTGGGTGCTAGTCTTTTAGATGAGATGATAAACCGAGGTCCCGTGTGTTACACGTCATTATTTAGGCACATAAAAGAAATGATGGCAGCAAGAGGGTTATCCCTGACAAAATATCTGTAGAAAAAAGCCACTCTGACAGGGAAACAAGTAAAATTGAAGACAAAAAATAAAAATAAAATAAAGGGTGGCGTTGCAGTTGTGGCCATGCGCTCTCCCCGGGGGAGCAGCCCGAGTTTCATGCAAAGAAATCTGCTGTGACATAAAGTGGTATAAACAATAAAATAAAATAACTAAATAGACAAATAAATAAATTAATTAAATAAATAATATATAGATCTAGAATCTAAATAAATAAAATGAAGCTCCCCCTGTAACACCTCCTCACACTATTAACTCTTTCTGTGCCAACTGTTTACACACTGACCACCGTACCTGTGCTCAGAGAGCTTGTGTGTGTTGACTGTATAAATATTTGCTGATGTCCTCTGTACCATGGCAGAGTGACTGCACACAGGACACAGAACTGGCTGATGCAGGGATTAATGGTCAGGGGGACGGGATAGCTTAGGCTGGTCAGAACATTGCGCTGGCAATTTGACAACCCGGCTCGATTCCTGTTCGAGGGGATTTTTCCCCAGGAGTGAACATCAGTGCTGACTCCACTCTCCCTTAATGTCCTTCGGATGAGACTGTAAATCGAGGCCCCGTGTGCAAACGCACGCAGAACATCTTGCACACATGTTAAATCCTGTTCCGCTTTTCGTAAGAGTAGGCCATTGTGTGCCGTTGGGAACAGATGACAGGATTTACAAACGCTGCATACACACGGGGACTGGATGTAAAAAAAAAAGCACATGAGTGCTTATTCCAATCATCCTTGCTATAATAATAATAATAATAATAATAATAATAATAATAATAATAATAATAATAATAATAATAA
>CM060330.1:44034263-44040548 GCA_030674155.1 Stramonita haemastoma
AGCTTACGTTTGTTTTCACTGAAGTTAGGAGCTTTTGATATGGTCCTCTGGAATGATAAGAACATAGCCATCAGCTTCAAGATCAGACTGATGCGTTCCCTAATTATGTCCATATTTTTGTACGCATGTGAAACATGGACCATAACAGCTAACATTGAAAGAAGTATACAGGCAATGGAGATGAGATGCTTATTGCAAACTTCTTGGTATTTCATACAGAGATCACCTCACTAATGAAGGAGTGAAAACTAGAATAAAGAATGCCATCGGACAATATGAAGAACTCCTAAGGCATCCACAGAAGTAAAAAAAACAAACAAAAAACCCCCAAACAAAAAAACTTCTTGGGGAAGGCTAGACTCTGACTCAAAACTCGTGTAATTTTGCCCAAATTTGGTATATTTAAATGTTAAAAAAATTCAGCAAAACACTGTACCCCTTCAGTCCTTTGTCATCTGCTAGCTTCCTAACCCCAATGTGCATGCACGAGGTCAACGCTGTAGGAATACAAGCAATCCTCATTTGATGATCGTTTCCAACTTTGTCGTGACTACCTGGTATTGCTCTATGTCCTCTATCCCAAATGCACAGTGCATTTTTTCATTTTTTTAAAAAAAAACATATTGAACATCAACAATTTATTTTCCGACCGGCACTCTGTAGAAGGAGGACGGGATAGCTCAGTGGTCAGAGCGCTCGCTTTCCCCCAGCCAAAGATAAGCAGCGTCGAGCGTGGTTGCCTATTGGATGGGTGACCGTTTGCTTGCCCTGGCTATACAGAGCAGTTCCCCCAGTTCACCCAGCTGTAAATGGGTACCTTCCCACTTTAGGGTCAGGGAAGGTAAAGCAGCGAGGGAGAGGAGATGGGCGCCGCCCTCAATATGCAGGACCCTTAGAGAAGCTGAGGTTTCTGACGCCTCGCTCCCCTACGACCACACAGGTTATGGGACACCTTTACCTTTACCTTCACCTTTTTTATACTCTATAGAAGATACTACATGACCAGCAAGCTAATAGAGGAGTGTAACCTCACATCAGCTGCTTGTGGCACTGAGCAGAGAAATCTGATTCCTGGAAGTAGCCTATCCCTGACCTTTGGCACAGGTCACACGTAACAGACAACATCACTTAGTGTCCCAACACTTGAGTTCACTTCTTCCTTTGTTGCATGATGCTCGTTTCTTTGTGTGTGTTTTATTTTTTCTCCTTTGTTTATTTTTGTTTTGGCTGTCTTGCTGGCATGGTACGGTGTCTGTTTGTGAGGAATGTTTGTTTTGTAAAGATGTTGTTCATCATCATCATCCTCATCACTGTCATCACCTTTGTTGTCGTTATTAATAAGAGCAGTAGGAGTAGTACTAATGAAGAAATGAAAACCAGAATAAAGAATCGGACCATAATTATGAAGAGCTCCTATCTACAGTGAAAAAACGCAAGCTTAAAGTGGCACAGGCACGTCACACGATCATCTGGACTGGCCAAGACAGTCTTACAGGGAACAGTACGAGGAGGGAGACGAGGAAACAGACAGAGAAACAATGGGAAGACAACATCAGAGAGTGAACAGGCCTTGGATTGGGCGATGTACTGCCGCAGTACGTCCCAACAACGCAGCTCGTCCCAAATTGCGAAGAACTGCATTGGGCTCACCCCATGTAAACAAAAACCATATCTTTAATCAATGGAAGTTCAATATAATGCACTACTTCAGCATTTTAGAAGCTCCTCATACATTTTTGTCAACTTTCTGACTTCAGTACCAAGTTGTAAAAAAGTGTGTTGACGCAATAGTTTGCTGTCTGAGCATGCGACGATGACGAAGAAGACGAAATACCATGGCCTCATCAATCAATGTCACTACTCCTGTTCCGGATCTTGCTTCTTCTGGTGGTGGTGGTGGGTGGTGTGGTGGGTGGTGGTGGTGGTGGTGGTGGTGGTGTGGTGGTGGTGTGATGATGATGATGGTGATGATGATGATGATGATGATGATGATGATGATGAGATGATGATGATGATGTGATGATGGTGATGATGTGATGATGGTGATGGTGATGATGATGATGATGATGATGATGATGATGATGATGATGATGATGATGATGATGAAGAAGAAGAAGAAGAAGAAGAAGAAGAAGAAGAAGAAGAAGAAAGAAGAAGAAGAAGAAGAAGAAGAAGAAGAACAACAACAACAACAACAACAACAACAACAACAACAACAACAACAACAACAAGAACAAGAAGAACAACAAGAACAAGAAGAAGAAGGTTTGCAAAAAAATAGAAGAACAAGAACAAGAATACCAAAAAACCAAAACAACAAAACAAACACAAAATAAAAACCAAGCCAGCATCTCAAGACTCATGCAACAGGGTATAGTCAGAAGTGAAGTGAAGTGTTCCGACACTAAGTGAGGCTGTCTGTTTCTTCTGGCGTGTAGCACAGCACAAGTTGTTGCACATGTCAAGGGGAGGGGGGGGGTATACAGGAATCGCATTTCTGCTACTATCTATATACCTTCTGTACTGCCTGCAAGCAGTGATGGTATAGGTAACTAGCAAACCTATATACTAGCGCCCTACAGTCAGTGTCTGTTGTTAGCCGCCAAGTCAGGCTCTGATTCCTTCATGCACACACAACTTGAGCAACTGTGCATGAACAAACACACATGATCTGGCTGGCCTGGCTGTTATGTGGGATGTTGTCAGCCTGAGTGAGTTGTGTGGTTTTAGGGGGCTTCTTCAAGCACACTGTTTCTCCCCCCCCCCCCCCCCCCCAAGTCCTCTTCTTACTTTGTTAATAATGGGTACCACCTGTTTTCTTTGAGATTAAGAAAAAAATATTTTTCAAGGACATTGAAATAAACACTCTAGTTTTTTTTTTTTGTTTGTTTTGCATTCAAATCCCTGGGTGTTTGTCCCCTTTTGTAAATTCTGTCATCTGTTCCCACTGGCACACAAAAAGCACTGCGCTCACAAACTGCTGATCCCCGTACGAATCTCGTTTAAGGGAATGTGTTCCCCCTTGGAGTTTAACATCAGTATTGACCGATTCTACTTCCCCCTAAAGTCCTTTGGATGAGACTAATAACCCTAGGCCTTCCAAAAGCGGAACAGGTTTTAACATGTGCGCAAGATGTTCTGTGTGCGTTCACACACAGGGCATGGGTTTATAGTCTCATCCGAAGGACTTTTGGGGAGACAGTAGAGTCTGGGGAATATCCCCTTGAACGGGATTCGTCTCCCGGGTTAACAGATCGTGAGCGCAATGCGCAACGCTTTAACCACCAGGCTATAACCTCTCCCCCCCCCCACTGAGAGAGAGAGAGAGAGAGAGAGAGAGAGAGAGAGAGAGAGAGAGAGAGAGAGAGAGAGAGAGACAGAGAGACAGAGAGACAGAGAGACAGAGAGACAGAGAGAGACAGAGAGACAGAGAGAGAGAGAGAGAGAGAGAGAGAGAGAGAGAGAGAGAGAGAGAGAGAGAGAGAGAGAAGAGAGAGAGAGAGAGAGAGAGAGAGAGAGAGAGAGAGAGTGTGTTCTAAAAACGTGTACTCGAAGAAGAAAGGTCTCTGGCATTCTGTTTGCTTCTAGTGTCCAAATAAGGTATGGAACACCATTATAATCATCTAAAACATATTATAAGGGTAGGGGTGGGTGTTGGTGTGGGTGTGGGGACAAACAACGCTAAAGAGCAAAATGTAAGAACTGTTACTCTTTCTCAGTCTCTCTGTCCGTCTGTCTGTCTGTCCCTGTGTCTGTCTGTCTGTCTGTCCGTCCGTCTGTCTGTCTGTCTTTCTCTCTCTGTGTCTCTGTGTCTCTTGTCTGTCTGTCTGTCTGTCTCTCTGTCTCTCTGTCTCTGTCTGTCTCTGCTCTCTGTCTTCTGTCTCTGTCTGTCTCTGTCTGTCTCTGTCTGTCTCTGTCTGTCTGCTGTCTCTGTCTGTCGTCTGTCTGTCTTCTGTCTGTCTCTCTCTCTGTCTCTTCTCTCTCTCTCTCTCTGTCCTCTCTTCTCTCCTCTCTCTCTCTCTCTCTCTCTCTCTCTCTCTCTCTCTCTCTCTCTCTCTCTCTCTCTCTCTTCCCTCTCTCTCTCTCTCTCTCTCTCTCTCTCTCTCCTCTCTCTCTCTCTCTCTCTCTCTCCTCTCTCTCTCTCTCCTCTCTCTCTCCTCTCACTACACACACACCAACACTCACACACACAAAATAAACCAAGCCTCCGATCCCACCACTATAATTATAAGAAAGATTGACCAAAGAAAACAACAAACCAACTGAGTTTTCTTCCCGTGACTTCACACTATAGCTGACTGACCACATAAAACAAAAGAAGAGTTGCCCCGAAAAGAGTTTATTAGTTTTGGTCTACCTACCTATAGGACTAAGCTACCTCCCACCCCCACCTCCTCCTCCTGCCTCTCTCAGTGGTCACTCCTACAGAAAGACGTTGTTAGAAGTAGCAAGTGGGCTGCACTGGGTTAAAAAGGGTGGGGATGGGGTGGGAGGTGATTGTGGTGAATTTACTGAGAAAACTGTGGCGTATTTACTGACAACACAGAGCACGCCACGGGGGTGTTCCCTTAGGGCTTTAGTGGGTTTTAAAAGGGACATGAACACCAATGATCACTCCTACAGCTACTAGGAGTATAAGTATAGTACCACCATGTACCAACTTTCACACAAGAGAGAGAAGAGAAGAGAAGAGAGAGAGAAAAGAGGAGAGAGAGAGAGAGGAGAAGAGAGAGAGAAAGAAGAGAGAAGAGAGAGAGAAAAGAGAGAGAGAGAGACAGACAGACAGACAGACAGACAGACAGACAGACAGACAGACAGACAGACACAGAACGAAGAGACAGAGAGACAAAAACAAAGACAGAAGGACAGAGACAAGACAGAGACAGAGACAGAGAGAGAGCATGCAATTAGAGGGGCAAATTTGTTTATCATCATAGTAATTAGCTGCAGTACCGAAAATAAAAACACAGGAGATTTCTTTACACAGGAGAGAGAGAGAGAGAGAGACAAGACAAGACAGAGACAGAGACAGAGACAGAGAAGAGACAGACAGACAGACAGACGACAACAGACAGAAAGAGAGAGAGACAGATAGAAGAAAAACAAGACAAACACGAGAGAACAAAGAGAAAACAGAGAGAGAGCAGCAATTAGAGAAAATTTGTTATCTTCAAAGTAATAGCTGCAGTAAACCCAAAAAAAAACACAGAGATTTCTTGAACATAGAGAAGAGAGAGAGAGGAAGAGAAGAGAGAGAGAGAGAAAAGAGAGAGAGAGAGAGAGAGAGAAGAGAGAGGAAGAGAGAGGGGAAGAGAGAGAGAGAGGGGAGAGAGAGAGAGAATAGAGAAGAGAAGGAAGAGAAGAACCCCGAACTCGAACTCGAAAATCGAACTCGAATGATTTTTTACAAAAGGCCATTAGCCCGTACATGAAGGAGGGTTTCCGAACTGCTTTATTTTTTTGTGGGATAAAAAACAACAACAAAGACAACAAATTATGTATAGGAACAAAATCAGTGACAAAAAATACTTAAGGGTAATAAGAATATCTTTATTCTAAAAGCTTTTTTTTCCCCAAATAAAAAAGTGGCCCGCGCACCAACCTCAGGCGAGTTGACGCCATGAGTAAAACAATCTATAATGAATTAAGGCTGCCTACAAAATTTCATAGGGATTTTAATTCTGCCTAACATCCCTAAACACTGGAAAAGCATAACACAAAATGCAAATTACTTCCCGTGCTTGCTTACATAATGGACATAAGTAAATTGAGGTCATCAAACCAAAAACCAAAAAAATTTTTCTGTAACTATTTTATAAATTTATAAATATTAAAATAATTAATATAATATAATTTAAAAAATAATATATAAATAATCTATAAGCTAATTTAAAAAGTTTTTTTTAAAAATTTTTTTAAAAATTGCTTTTAAAAAAAAAAAAAAAAAAAAAAAAAAAAAAAAAAAAAAAAAAAAAAAAAAAAAAAATAAAAATTGGGAAAATTAAAATTTCCAAAAACAAAAACAAAACAAAAAACCCCCAAAATAAGCCAAAATAAAACAAAAAAAAAAAAAAAAAAGGAAAACCCCACCCGCATAACAAAAATTTTTTAATTTTTTAAAAATTTTTCAACCAAAAAAAAAACAACCACCCCCACTACCAAACTATTAAAAAAACTACTAAACTAAACAAAAATCACACACACCCACAACCCCCAAAACAAACCCAAATCCATAAACCACCAAAAAACCCCCAAAAAATTAAAAAAAAAAACAAAATATTTTCC
>CM060330.1:44045648-44050648 GCA_030674155.1 Stramonita haemastoma
GAGAGAGAGAGAGAGAGAGAGAGAGAGAGGAGAGGAGGAGAGGAGAGAGAGAGAGAGAGAGATGTGTGTGTGAATTTTGTTTTATCTTACCTGTTTATGTGAACTGGATTTTGTGGTCACTGTGGCTGGTAATTAATTTCTTGTTGTGTTTGTTTTCTTTTGTTTTGCTTTTGATATTGGGAAGGGGGAGGGGTGAACTAAGGGGATTCTCTCTCTCTCTCTCTCTCTCTCTCTCTCTCTCTCTCTCTCTCTCTCTCTCTCTCTCTTCTCTCTCTCTCTCTCTCTCTCTCTCTCTCTCTCTCTCTCTCTCTTTCTTGTTTATAGCGCTATATAAGTTCCATGTATTATTATTAATATTATTATTATTATTATTATTATTTTATTATTATTATTATTATATTATTATTATATTATTATTATTATTATTATTATTATTATTATTATTATTATTATTATTATTATTATTATATTATTGTTGTGTTGTTGTTGTTTTTCTTCTTCTTCTTCTTCTTCTGGGCCTCCCCCCCTTTTTTATCACAATCATCATTTTGATTGTTTCTTATTTCAGTTCTTTGTGTGTGTACTTTTTTTATTTTGTTATTGTTGTTCTGTACTTTGGTTTTTCGTTTTTGATTCTTATTTTTGCTGCTTTTTGTGTGTTTGTGTGTGTATTTTGCTTGTCTTTTGTTTGTTTTTGCTTTTGATATGTTACTGCTCCCGTAAGGACAACAATCTGAAAGGACAGCAGTATGCAAGGACAATCTGTAAGGACAGTCTGTCAGGACAGTCTGTAAGGACAGTCTGCAAGGACAGTCTGAAGTACAATCTGTAAGGACAGCAATCTGTAAGGACAATATGTAAGGACAATCTATAAGGACAGTCTGTAAGGACAGCAGTCTGTAAGGACAATCTGTAAGGACAGTCTGTAAGGACAGTATGTAAGAACAATCTGTAAGGACAGTCTGTAAAGACAATCTGTAAGGACAATCTGTAAGGACAAGTGTAAGAAAAGTCTGTAAGGACAATCTGAAAGAACAATATGTAAGGACAATCTGTAAGGACAATCTGTAAGGAACAATCTATAAGGACAACTTGTAAAGACAGTCTGTTAGGACAATCTGTAAAGAACAATCTGAAAGGACAATCTTTAAGGACAATCTGTAAGGACAGTCTCGCGCAGACTCAGGATCTTGATGCACATGTGTACAGACATCTCACACAACACACAAATCCAACATCACTCGATCAAGAGTGCCATATTTAGTAGGTCCTTTCCTTTTACCTTGTCCATGTGTGGAAAGTTCCTGCTATAATTAGCACCAGCTGCCCCATCTGGGCTGGGATGGGATGGATTAATTAGCAGCTGAGAGGAGCTGAAAGTGGGGGAAACTGACGGCTGTGATCATCACAGTGACATCTTCTCTCCATCTCCATCTCCGCATCTTTGGTGGTCTGACAAAGGAGAGAGAAATGGTTAAAGGGATGGGGGGATGGAGGGATATGACTGATCTGCCCCTGGAGACTGTCGCCTACAGAGTTGTCTCCCTTGAAGGACTAACCACAAGCACCTTCTGACGCCTGGAGGTTGTCTGAGAGACGAAAGTGAGACGTGGTGATTTCCATGTCTTGTGGATTTTTCTTTTCTTTTTTTTTTTTGGGGGGGGGGATGGGGGGTATAAAAATGATTGTAGGTGTATGGTGCAAATGAGTTCGTATTACATAAACACAATAGTTTCGGAATGAGTGTGATGTAGGGGTGTATATTTGTGTGCGTTTATTTTTAAATTTCTTAATTTTCTTATTTATTCTTTTATATTGAGGATAATGGAATAAGAACTCATGTGCTTTTTTGTTACACTCAGTCCCTGTGTGTATGCCGTTTTGTAAATGTGTCATCTGTTCCTATGGTGAGGTAGTGTGTGTGTGTGTGTGGGGAGATCATGCTTCCTATTTGCGTGCATCATCCATATTTACCGAGTGTTTTACGGCAGTCTGTTCTGACTGAAGTAAATCTTGACACTGGCAGAGGAGCCCTCTGTACTGCTAGGTTTTCACTGTCCGTCTTTCCTCTCACTCCTAGTCACACCCTTCCCACCCGCCGCCTCTGCATCCACACAAACCAGCCTGTCTAGGAATACATTATGGGATTTTATTGCACTTCATTTCCATACAACCCCCCTGGTCAGTTCTGGAACCTTCATCTTTCAATGTATGTGCCGCATGGTTTTTTTAATTTTATTTCCCGAATAAGTCCTCAGTCATGTTGCCGTCTTCCTCCCTGTGGGGATGCCAGTATAGTAATAGCATTCCCACCTTCTGGAAATTCTGTTGTAGGAATCCCCTCTTTTCTATCTTTTTTGTTTCTGTCATGTTCCTTTTTTACTTCCCTGTCACCCCCCATTCTTGTCTATTTTCCACATTCTTGGTCCATCCTCCGGCTTATTTTTTTTCCAGAAATATTTAAAAGATATTAATTCTTTCCCAAGCTGAAGGGGGATGTGATGGACCTGACTTGTCAAGGGCTTAACGGCACCGCAACGCATTTTAGCTCGTATGACAGACAGCATGATGATTTTGAGGCTACTTAGTTTAGTGGATTTTCAAAAAGCTAAAAACAAGGGAATGCGCATCCCTGCAGATTTAGATATAACTGTAAATGAAACAGCCAATGCGTGTGATGAAGTGGTGTAATAATGATACTACTACTGACTACTGCTACTGCTACTGCTACTACTACTACTACTACTACTACTACTACTACTACTACTATACCGCTACTACTGATGATGATGATGATGATGATGATGATGATGATGATGATGATGAGATGATGATGATGATGATGATGATGATGATGATGAAGAAGAAGAAGAAAAAATAATGTAACGAATTTGTATAGCGTTGAATCTTGTAAAGCAAACACATAAAAACTATCACACACACAGAGTTTTTGAATGTGCACGTGAATGCTTAAGACACCCCTAAAACATAATAAAACCATACATCACACTACAGGAAGAAACGAACCAAACTGATATCAACCGATGTTTATTGAAAAAGAGACATCTATTTACACATTCCTACTCAATTGCAATAACTAAGAATCCCATCCTTGCAAGAGTAATCAATCTTGAAACCTCCTCTGGAACTAATTGCACTACTAGTTTTTCGCCTAACAAATTTTTGCTCCAAGGTTATTATGGTAAACGAGTTCCCATAACCTACGCGGTCATAGGGGAGCAAGACATCAGAAACCTCAGCTTCTCTAGAGGCCAGCATATTGAGGGCGGCGCCCATCTCCTCTCCCTTGCTGCTTTACCTTCCCTGACCCTGAAGAGGGAGGGACCCATTGACAGCTGGGTGAACTGGAGAACTGTACTGAAGCCAAGGCGTGCAAACGGCCACCCATCCAATTGGTAACTACTCTCGATGCAGTTTAACCTTAGCTTGAGGGAAAGCGAGTGCTCTGACCACTGAGCTATCCTGTCCCCTTTGCTCTTTCTTACTCCTGCTCATATTCTAAGCAACCACAACCCGTCTCTTTCATAGGTCATGAAATATACTGCTTCATACTCCCTCTGTGAATTCAGGACCTCCTTCCCTCCCAACCCTCCCAACCCCCCCTCCCTTCCAGCATGTCTGATGCAGCTTGTCTAGATCCCACAAAAGCCTGCATAATCTCCTCGTGCCCAGAACTAACGCACAAGGTGCAAGGGAAAAATCTGTTTGTGGTGGTTCCCTTTGCTTTAGGGAGTGTTAGGAAGTGATATTCTGAAATTCTGTTGTGCCTCCTACAGCTCTGAGAGAGCTGTGGTCGGTTCTTGAGTGGTCTGTATGGGGGAACACTAGATATTGGCTAGAGGTGTCTGAGACATGTGTTTCTGAAGGCGTGTTCTGTTGGTGATGTTTCCAGTGTAGCATTCTTGTCTTATCTTTGGATTTTCTTGGTCGTTTGCTCTTTTTTTTTACATCAAATCTTTCAGCAGCAGCAGCAGCAGCAGCAGCAGCAGCAGCAAAGAAGAAGAAGAATGCGAAGAAGAATGTTAAGAAGAATAGCAAGAAGAAGAAAAAAGAAGAAGAAGAGAAGAAGAAGAAGAAGAAGAAGAAGAAGAAGAAGAGAAGAAAGAAGAAGAAGGAGGAGGAGGAGGAGGAGGAGAAAGGAGGAGGAGGAGGGGGAGGAGGAGGAGGAGAATGACAATAATGACAACAACAGGAACAGGGACAAGAAGAAAAGAAAAAGAAGAACAAAAAAGCAGATGCATTTAAAACCAATGAATAATTATAAACAAGGGTGCTGAATGTATGTGACGAAGCGTCATCATCAGACAAATCTAAAAGTGTTTCTGATAGTGTTTTTTCGGGTTCAAAAGTGAAATCTCTTGGGCTGTCTTGCAATTATGACTTCCATTCTCTGGCTCAAAACTGAACGACGACTCTGATGATGACGATAAATGATGATGATGAGGAGGAGGAGGAGGATGTGGAGGAGGAGGATGGTGATGCTGCTGCTGCTGCTGCTGCTGCTGATGATGATGATGATGATGATGATGATAACGACAATGATGATGATGACAATGACATCGATGATGGTGGTGGTGATAATGATGATGATGATAATGAAGATCATCACACATCTCCATCCACAAACATTACCATAAAAGACAAAGACTTCGCGAAGAATGTTTTTAATCTTAATCAAGTGTTGGGCATTTTCCAGCTTTTTCCTTTTTTCTTCTCTCCCTCACTCTCTTCCCACACAACACCACATTGACAAGGACCACTATCAAACAACGGCCAAACCTTTCATAACTGTCACTCCAACTTGCAAATCAACCTTTCACCTCTCACATCAAGGACCCTCGAATAAATTGAGCGCCAAAACTTCCAGGGAGGGAGTGGTCCCCCTTGTCCACTCTTACCGGAAATGGCTCACGCGACGCACCCCTCGCGAGAGATCACGTGGTTTGGCGATGAGGGGAGAGAACACATGCGGTTTCGAA
>CM060330.1:44055668-44060668 GCA_030674155.1 Stramonita haemastoma
AAAAGCCCTGGAGAGGTGGGCCCTTTTTAAAAGGATGGACCTCCCATGCAAGAATAGCGATCAGTGACAGTCTTTGTTAACTCCTGGTCCTGTTCTCTCTTTCCTCCTCCCCTCCTCCCCCCTTCTCCTCTCCCCCCTTCTCCCCCCCCCCCCCCCCCCCCATCTCTCTCCCCCTCTCCCCCCTCTGAGGTGTCAGTCCCGCGTTCTCCCGTGGAGGGACACGAAGTGCCTCTCACGCCTTGTATTCATACACCACTGCCGGCTTTCACACTGCTGTGAATAGAGTTTGCTAAGTGAATTAAAAACTCATTTCAGGCCTCTTGCCGCTGCTCCCCCCCTACTGCCTACCCGGGGTAGACACGACACGCTTTGACAGTAGGAATTGGGGTGGAGAGAAAGGAGGAAAAGGAGGAAGAGGAGGACGGGGAGGAGGAGGAGGAGGAGGAGAGGGGGTAGGTGGGTGGGTCAGGTTGGGTTGGGTTGGGTAGGGTAGGGATGGGGACTAGACAGATAGAGAGGGGGTCGCCATGTTTTGGAGCTATTATGAGCTCCCCCTGAGGAGTAATGGATGGGTGGATGGTGAGGGTGGATAAGGGGGGGGGAGGGGGGGGGAGGGGGTTTAGAAAGTATGTAGGCTGCTAGGCTACTTTAGGCAAGGAGTGGAAAAGTAGATATACATGTATGTGTTTATGGATGGATGTGTGTGTGGTGTGTGTGGGGAGAGGAGAGAGAGAGAGAGAGAGAGAGGAGAGAGAGAGAGAGAGAGAGAGAGAGAGAGAGAGAGAGAGAGAGAGACAGACAGACACACAGACACACAGACAGAGAAAGAAACAGAGAAAGGTAGACAGACGGACAGACAGAGAGACACAGAGAGACAGACAGGCAGGCAGACAGATAGACAGGCAGAGATAAGATAGACACACACTGCACAGAGAGAGAGAGAGAGGAGAGAGAGAGAGAGAGAGAGAGAGAGAGAGAGAGAGAGAGAGAGAGAGAGAGAGAGAGAGAGAGAGAGCATGTGTGTTTCAACTAGATCATCCAGCCCCACAGACGTAACACAGCAATAACTGAGGACAATACCCCTCATTTCTCACTAGGAGAAAATATAATTATTACGAATTTCCACTAACATTCAAATATTCAGACTGTTCATTTCCACAAAGTGACCAACAGAAATAATCCGACTTCGCGTGTGCCGAAAAAAAGGAAAGAAAACGAATATCAACGAGAAAAAATCAAGACAAAAAAAAAAAAAAAAACACACACGCGCACAAAAATAATACATCTAAAAATAAAAGAACAAAAACACTCCCACAGCAAGAGCAACAATAAAGCAAATAAGCAAACAAATATCAATAAGAACAATTACCAATACTGTGGAGTGATCTATGCGTATGAATACAGTGTGAGTTGCCCAGACACTAATGGCGTGTATCATTGCATTTTATTTTATTTATTTATTTTATACCACTTAATGTCACAGCAGTTTTTTCTGTGTGGGATTCGGGATGCTCTCTCCAAGGATAGCACGTCTCCACAAGTGCAGTGCATGCCATCCATTATCTTTTTTTTTTCTTTTCCTGTCTGCAATTGATTGTATAGACTATGTTTCCCTATCAGAGTGGCTTTTTTCTACAGAATTTTGCCAGGGATAACCCTCTTGTTGCCGCCGGGTTCTTTTACGTGCGCTGAATAATGATGGGTAACACACGGGACCTCGGTTTGTTGTCTCATCGAAAGACTAGCGCCCAGACCACCACTCATGGTCTAATGGATGGGGGAAACATTCTGAGCCCAAACGGGATTCGAACCACCGCACACTCTGACCCGGACATTTCGCTTTCTAGGCAGACACATTACCTTTAGACCACCGATCAGTATCATTCCTGTATTGCATGCCACTGCACACTAAAACATGCCAGCCACAGACACTCAGCAACACAGCATTTTACATAACAACAGACCTAAAGATAATCCTAGCAATGTCAGCCATTTCTTGTCTTGTTGATGGAGAAAATATGTCTTCACTCTGGATTCCAATACCACATTCTCTGTAGGCAGAATTTAAAACAGGGCTTAAATTTTTTTTTTTACAAAGAATAATTATGTTCACAAGATAGTGGTGGAATTTAAAAGCGTGTGTCACAATTTTTTTGGGGGAGGGATGTTTAAGTCTTCCAGGAATTTTAAACAAAAAAAAAGGGATGAGACTTGGAATATGTCTGTAATCGATCAATATGTCATGTTTGCTTTGAATAAAGTTTGGATAAACCGATATCTTGTAAGGCCATGAAACTGATATGTGCATGATTTTTTTTTCCATATTGAAAACAATTCATGACTGCTCATTTTCAAAATATGTTCTGACAAATTTGTCACCTCCCCTTGTTTTGCTAAAGATTTCACTATTTCGTTCCAGTAACCCCACACTGAGAAGAAACCCAGTAAAAAAAATTATTTTACTACTCCTGATTATGAGAGTATGAGAAAAGTATCTCTCTTAACGAACTTGTTTATTCTGGATTTTTTTTTTTTTTGAATACACCCCCATACATACGCAAAGTCACCCACTCACAAAGCAAAAGTTGGAATACATTCCTAAGCAAACGCAACTAAAGAACTTTGTAAACACTAAAGACTCACGATTTCATTCACACCACAACACACACACACACACACACACACACAACACACACACACACACACACACACACACACACACACAGTGCTTCGGATGAGACTATAAACCTAGGCCCTTGTGCGAAAGCACGCAGAACATCTTGTGCACACATTAAACAAATCCTGTTCCACTTTTCGTAAGAGTTGGCCATTTTGCGCCGGTGGGAACAGATATCAAGATTTACAAAACTGCATACACACGGGACCGGATGTAAAAAAGCACATGAGTGCTTATTCCATTATTCTCGATATAGAAGAATGATTAAATAAATTAATCAATTAAATAACACACACACACACATTTGTGATTAGACATGTTCATCAAATATCTGGAAAAATATTCATTTATCTTGATAGGAATGTTATTAAAGAGAACATGATCTTGTTGGGGGGAAAGGGGAAAGGGGATGATGGGTGAGTGTTGAAGGTCGCATGCCTTCATTAATTGACACATAAGTTAGATGCTTCATTTCCATATGACAAGCTGATGGTAACCTCTCTCTCTCTCTCTCTCTCTCTCTCTCTCTCTCTCTCTCTCTCTCTCTCTCTCTCTCTCTCTCTCTCTCTCTCTCTCTCTCTTCTCTTCTCTCTCTCTCTCTCTCTCTCTCATTAAAATAAAAACAGGCTTCTGTTTGGTTACTTCTTTATTACTTCGAAATAAACAAAAGCAAGAAAGCTTGGGCAAATGCATGTCTCCATATAAGTGTTTTGGATTGGGGAGTGGACTAAGAGCACACATACATACGTGCACGAGAGAGAGAGAGAGAGAGAGGAGAGAGAGAGGAGAGAGAGAGAGAGAGAGAGAGAGAGGAGAGAGAGAGAGAGAGAGAGAGAGGAGAGAGAGAGAGAGAGAGAGAGAGAGAGAGAGAGAGAGAGGAGAGAGAGAGAGAGATGTATGTATTTTTTTCCTCACCATATGACAAAGTTTGTAATAAAATAAAGTAATAAAGTAAAGTATAGTAAAATAAAGTTTGTAATAGTTTGTAGGTTGAATGCAAGCGCTTTGATTTGTTTTTGCAAGATATAGCGCTATATGAATTCCATTTATTATTATTATAATAAGGGCAAAATAGTCCAAAGAGAAAATATCTGAAAAGTGTGAGAACTATCAGCCAGAAACCTGTGTGGGGTTTGGGATTTGGACATAACGTGCTATTCTGTTGCATAAACTCATGACAGGTAACAAGGTAAAGGTAGGTGTCCCATAATCTAGATCTATGTGGTCGTAGGGGAGCAAGGCATTAGACACCTCAGCTTCTCTAGAGGCCAGCATATTGAGGGGGCCGCCCATCTCCTCTCCCTTGCTGTTTTACACTCCCTGACCCTAAAAAGGGCAGGTACCCATGTGCAGCTGGGTGAACTGGCGGGTTGTACTGAAATGAAGGTGCACAAAAGGCCACCCATGCAATTGGTAAACATGCTAGATGCTTCTTAACCTAGGCTGGGGGAAGGCGAGTGCTCTGACCACTGAGCTATCCCGTCCCCTCATAAACTGCTGTTGATCAACAGTAACCATCACCAAACTTTTAAGTCAAGTCCAGTCAAGTGAAGTTGGATGGTTGGTTGGTTGGCTGGTGGTGTAATGGAGTCACACACCTCTCTATCATGTAACAGAGTCACCTCTTAGTGGTGTAACGGAGTCACACACCTCTCACTGGTAGGTATAACAAGTCACACACCTCTCAGTGGTGTAACAGAGTCACGTCTCAGTGGTGTAATGGAGTCACACACCTCTCAGTGGTGTAACAGAGTCACACACCTCTCAGTGGTGTAACGGAGTCACACACCTCTCAGCGGTGTAACAAGTCACACATATCTCAGTGGTGTAACGGAGTCACACACCTCTCAGTGGTGTAACAGAGTCCCCTCTCAGTGATGTAACAGAGTCACCTCTCAGTGGTGTGATCTCAGTGGTGTGATGGAGTCATACACCTCTCTGTGGTGTAACAGAGTCACACACCTCTCAGTGGTGTAAGGGAGTCACACACTTTTCAGTGGTGTAACGGAGTCACACACTTTTCAGTGGTGTAACAGAAGTCGCACACCTCTCAGTGGTGTAACGAAGTCACACACTTTTCAGTGGTGTAAGGGAGTCACACACTTTTCAGTGGTGTAAGGGAGTCACACACTTTTCAGTGGTGTAACGGAGTCACACACCTCTCAGTGGTGTAACGGAGTCACACACCTCTCAGTGGTGTAACGAAGTCACACACCTCTCAGTGGTGTAACGAGTCACACACCTCTCCCTGTTATAACAATCACACACCTCTCAGTGGTGTAACAGGTCACACAGACTTCTCTGGTCAACTTCCCTCTGGCTA
>CM060330.1:44068168-44073168 GCA_030674155.1 Stramonita haemastoma
TTTTGACCCTTTAGTAATAAAATAGGTGGAGGGGGCAGCAAACAAAGTGAAATATATTAACTGCAACTTTAAAAAGTCTACCAGACACAGTGCAAAACTGCTAAGAAATTCACACAAAAAGTATGTTTAAAAAATGGCTAAGCCACGACCTTCAAGTTGTTATAAGACATGATACAGGCAACAAGCTACACACATACACCATCCTTCATCTGAAGGGGAACAATATGGGCAATGCTTTTAATGGTTACATGCAACTAAACCAATTACACAACTTCCAAAATAAAGGCGAAAAAAAGCCTCATGAAAAAAATATTGAAACATGAAATACCCAACAAAAAAACAACCAACCATTAAGCCCCCCCTCCCCCAAAAAAACAACAACAAAAAACCCAAACAAAAATAGAAAAGTTCTGCTAACTCATTTAAGAAAGGGCAATGTCATGCTTGGAAGAACTATGATCATATTATTTATAGGCCTACCCATCATGAGAGCCATATCAAGGCTTTCACCTCATTTAGTTTCAGTGGCTCCAGTAACCTTTAAGTTTAGGTTCAAAACCAACACTTCCTAATACTTTCCAATATCTAACACCATCCATATGAAAAAAAAAACATTAAATGACAATACCTAAAAGATTTCATTCCTTAAGGCAAATAAACCAGACTGTGCTGAGGACACCAGCCATTCGGCGTAATTTATCAACCCCAGATTAAAAAAAAAAACAGTAAAAAATGTTAAAGTACAAGAATATACATAAAAAGTGCCACGTTGGCAAATATCACTCCAGAATGGACATCCTGTGCCCATCTCGGTGTCTAAGTATCACTACCCGGTGGCCAGAACAAAAAAAAACAGGCAGAGTGTCCTATAATGAAAACAGAAAATTGAAAGAGTTGCTTGAGAAAAGGCAGGAGAATGGACTGGGAAGGCAGAACATAAGCACAAGAAATTATAGAAAGTTAAGATGAAAGACAGAAATAAAGAGAGAAGGAAAAATGGAAAAGTCTAGCACAGAATTTCCAGAAGGTGGGGATGGTAATCAAATCAAAATCAAATCAAATCTTCATTTCCAGATGGTACATTGAATAAGCATCAATTTGCTTTTTTTCATCAAGCCATCTATCTAAAGAAAACAAAAAACAAAAAAACAAAGCAGAAAATCCCTAACAAACATCAAACAAACAACAGAAAAAAGAAAAAAAAGGGAAAAGAAAAAGAAAAAAAACCCAACAACAACAAACATTCCACCAACATTAATTAGCTAACATGATTTCAACAGCCTTAAAAATAAAATATGCCTATAGATAATACAAGCAACAACAACAAAAACAATCCAAAACAACCCCAAAGTCACACACACACACACACACACACACACACACACACACACACACACACACACACACACACACACACACACACACACACGGTTCGCGAACTCGTCCACTCAGCACGTATGCACGTACGCGCATGCACACATATAAAGTTTTGTAAAAAAAAAAATCATAAAGTGTCAAACAAACAGCTTATATCAGTTACAATGTCACCAATACCATCATTTAAGACTTAAACAAATATTCCATGATATGTCAATAAGCAATTTATGACATTACAACATCTCCATACTTCAGTTCATACTTTATATATTAGAAGGAAGAAAAGGAAAAAAAAACAACAACCCAACAATACCTTATGATAATACCCATCACCACTGAGAGGAAATATATACACTAACAAACATACAATCAAACAAAACAAAAATACAAACAAACAGACAAAAACAACCAAAAAACCAAACAACAAAACACCAAACAAACAAAATAAACAAAACCAAAATGGGGAGGGGGGGTGGGGGTGGGAACGGATGGGGAGGGGGTATCAAGGAGGAAGGGGGAAAACACAAACAGCAAACAGAAGAATTATAGTAATGATTTATGATTGTATTGATAAATAAATATCCCTACACATACGAACTAAGACCAAAAAAGCAAACAAACAAAAAAACCCCCCCCAAAAAAAAAACAAAAAAAAGAAAAAAAAAAAGAAAGAAAACAAAAAAGACATTGACCACTAACCAAAGTAATATTAAAGTAATAGTGCTAATAGTCCTATTAGTAAAAGTAATAAAAAAAAATAAATTAAAAACCCCTTTATACTGAAACTATTGAACAGGGTAAGAAAACTGCATGAAAAAATGTCTCCAATCTAGTCATCAGATCAGTGGTTTGGTTTTCTCCTCTTGAATTTGCAGAATGTACACGTGTTTACATACAACACTTTATACCCTGTCCTGTTCATAAATAAAATTAAAAACAACAGCAAAACCCCAACCTTTCTCCTCCTTTTCCCCCTTCCACACACATATATAGCAAGCAAAGTGTAGATTTTTCAGTCACAATAAACCACGTGTGAAAGATTTTTAGGGTGAGCAGGGAGTACCAATATCTTTAATCTAATCTAAATATGGTTGATCGGATTCATGTAAAGTTCTTAAACATTTTTGCATATGTGCATTAACTGATTTTTCAACTGATTTTTGAACTGATTTTTTAAAATATATTTTAAACGTTTTGGGAGCTTGTTCCATAAATCACTACCTGAATATAAGAAGCTTGTTTTGTAAAGATTGTTTCTGGGTCTGGGAAATGCTAGTAGATGGTTATGCCTGTGCTCAATTTTGAATCTCTTGGTGATCTTGGGAGGGGCATTTCCATTGACAACTTTTTGTACAAATAGAGCTTTATTGAAATAAAGCCCATTTTGGAATGTAAGAATATTTGTTTGCTTATAATTATTGATGGTTAGGGAGCTTGATTTTAATAGGACAAGTTTTAGTGCTCTTTTACATAATCAATGAATGAATTTTAAATCAGTTTCACTGCAGTTTTTTCAAAGAGATGACGCATAGTCAACTATAGGCAAGATATGGTATACTGAAAGAGCCCCCCCCCCCCCCCTCCTCATGGGGTATGCTTGGAAGAAGTTTTAGTTGGTCACATTTAGTGTTACTATGCTTGCTCTTTATGCAGGAAAAAATGTGAAAACAAAAGAAATGGTGGAAGAGAAACCACACAACAAATATCCTTTACAGCTGGGGAACAGATAAGCCCAAAACAGGCAAATGCTTCAGGGGCAAAATAATGAAGTTACAACAAAAAAACCTCTTCATGTGGGGCTATGTTGGAATGTTTTATAAGTAGAGTTGGTTACACCACTATTGACAATACCCACATTCTACCAAATACAATGACAATGAAAAAAATGCATCAGCAATAAATTACTTCGAGCTCAGTTCTTCAAATTGAGTAATGAAAAAAAGCAAGACTGACCGGGACATCGCTTTTCATAATCAAGTCCAAGAAAGCTATAGTAAATGTAAGCACTTTGCATTCAAGACTGACTGTCCACCAGCATTCCTTACTGAAATGCATTTTCATAATCAAAGTTTAAAGTACACCCCCAAAAAAACCACCCCAAAATATTCATACATCTAAGTATTTAGAACAATTGCTTGTTTACAGTTTACAACCAGCCACTAAAACAAACACACACATGCTCAATTTTCTAGTTTCACACAACCCATGTTTGATGAAACCACAAAAATTAGCCCAAAGGGCTGAACAACAAAAAACCCACCCAAACCTACTACATAATCAGTGATCTGCTAGAATACATTATTTTACAACATTGGCTACACTGAACCTGTACCACACTGCATTGTCATTAATCTGCTAGAATATATTTCACAACATTTGGTACACTGGAATTTTGGAATATACACATTTAAAGAGAATTTTCATACTTGCAGCAAAATACTCATGTACAGAACAGTTACAGTAAAAAGGTAGACAAATCCAAGAAAGTTGACAAGAAATATTCATTGTTTGAAATCTTGTCATTTTAGTCTTTTCTATACAAACAATTTTTGTGGGGCCTTTAAACTCTTCCCCATTTCTTTTTTTTTTCATCTCTTTTCCCATTTGTCTCCATTTTCTAAAAAACATTACATCAGTTTGCTAAACTTTATCTCTACTTTTTATTTTGTTTTCAGATTTAATTGAACAAAATGAAAACAAAATAGGCTGTTTAATACATTTGCACTGACAAATGGAAATCAAAGACTACTGGGAGAAATACAGATGTAGTCTATCGATGGGCTGGCAGTGCTATGACCTGGGTAACGAGCATGTCCCTGATCTACAGCAAAGCAATAGACAAGGACATCTGGGAACAGGACACATCAATGACATACAAACAGTCATATAAATCTAGATATAACATTAAAGGCAAAAGAAATTCATGCCGCATTTTGTAGAAAAGGTAAAGGGAAAAGTGTTTCCATAACCTATGTGGTCATTGGGGAGGGAGGTAACAGATGTATCAGCTTCACTAGGGGTCAGTATATTGAGGGTGGTGCCCATCTCCTCTCCCTCGCTGCTTTATCTTCCCTAACTCTAAAGAGAGCAGGTACCCATTTACAGCTGGATGACTATTAAAGCCAAGATGGCAAAAGGTTTATCTGCTGGGTAACCATGCTGAATGCTGCTTAACCTAATCTCGGGTTAATTGAGTCTTCTGATAACCGAGTTATACTATACCCCAACAACAAAAGGAAAAAAAAAGGTTTAAGATATATGCCGAATTTTTTCACAAATCAAAATGCCACATTTTTTAATGTGACATTTCAATCCTTCCTTCCTACACCTTCAGCCTTTAAAAAGCAACAGCAAGTTTTTTAAAGTCGGTGATGGTTACAGAAGCAAAGCCAGCTGTTTCTTTAAACTACACAGACATACAGAGTTTTAACTTCATGATATTTGGGTAACTGCTATTCTCCACTTTCTTCCACTTTTCTCCACCCCCAAAATATAAAACCACACACACAGAGGGGTGTGCAACTTTTGGGTAGGCTGCACAATGTAGCATACACTGGTGATAAATGCCTGAGATAGACCATTCCCTAGATAACCCTGTCACACAAATGCTATCACATACATGC
>CM060330.1:44080668-44085668 GCA_030674155.1 Stramonita haemastoma
GAGCAGAAAAAAGCTACAATGGACAGAAACAATGGACAAGTGACTTTTTTTTTTTTTTAAACAGATTGGACTGAAAAAAAATCCTGTCAGAAAAAACAGACACGAAATCATAAAATGCCTTACCTTCATTTCAGAAAGTGCAGGTCCAGATGGCTGTGATCACTTGTCAGGTCACAGGCACGTATGATCCACACGACTTTAACCACCCGGTTAGGACCAATGTATCAAAGGATAAGGAGGAGGAGGGATCTATCCCAAAGAAATTAAGAATAGACTGACAAGAGTTACAGCCCCTAATGACCACTGTTAATGATCTAAGAGTGGAGTGGCACAGTTTCTACTGACCACTGAAATGAAATAAGAGTGGAGTTACAGCCCTTTGAGACAAGTGAATGTAAGAATAGAGTGACACGAGTCACAACCCCTCATGACCACTGTAATAATGTAAGAATGGAGTGACAGTTGCACCCCATCATGACTAATGATGTAAGAATGGAGTGACAAGAGTCACAGGCCGTGTGACTTGATTTCAGAATGGAGTAACCAGTCCCGCCCCTCACGACCACTGTATCAAAACCTTTGTGGATGGAGACACCAAGATCACTGGTACCAGGATTGCTCTTCACTTAACTCCCCCTTCCCCCTTTTTTTTTGTTCTACTTTTATTTTATTTTGGTTTAGCTAATTATCGTTTTATTCTCCTTTGGTTTAGTTTATCTAAGTTTTGGTTTTATTTTGCTACATTTTAGATTTATTTCATTTCTAAATCTATTCTCTTCTAATTTTTCTTTTTGGGGGGATTTTTAAAAAAGCAAACAACTCCACAGTTGTTTGCTTTTTTTTTAAAATTCTAACTTTTTAGTCTATCTAAGTTTTGGTTTTATTTTGTTACATTTTAGTTTTATTTCATTTCTAAATCTATTCTCTTCCAACTTTTTTGGGGGGATGGTGGAGTTTTCTTTTTTTTTTAATTCTATCTTTTTCAGTTTAAAATTCTATTCAGTTTATTTTTAACTTTTTAAGTGAGGAGCAATGCTGCAACCAGGAGCTTGGTGTCCAGTGATCATTTGAAGACAATTGACGAGGTAACCATGCGAAACCGACACAGACCCTAAGGAGCAAATTTTGGCTACAGCAGAAGGAGATAAAAAAAGAAAAGAAAAAAAAAAGAGAGACCGGTGTCTTATGAGCGTGGTAGACAATCTGCAAGTTCTCTTTTAAACATGCCCGTGAACTCTATTAGTCTAGCATATCTCCGAAAACTATCAAAAACTATGAAGCCCAACAAATCTCTGAAAACTATTAAGCCCACTACGCCCTTGAAAACAACGTATCTCCGAAAACTATGGAGCCCAATATATCTCCAAAATCAACACATCTATAAAAATAAAAAAAAACAACTATGGAGCACAACTTATCTATAAAAAAAAAATTAATCTCCGAAAATTATGAAATATCTCCAAAAACTATGGAATGCAACATTTACCCGAAAACTGTCAAGCACAACATATCTCTGAAAACTATGGAGCACAAAATATCTATGAAAACAATCTCCGAAAACTATGGAGCACAACATACCTCCGAAAGCTATTGAGCACAACATATCTCCGAAAGTTATGAGCACAACATATCTCCATCCTGAAGCTTAAGATCCCATGATCTAATATCCCAGATTCTAAGAAAATTTCCTTTATCCTCTATTAATCCCTTGATAACAAGGGCCTAACAAGGTTAAGTTATCATCATGTTTCACAACGTACAACACTGACGGGAAGTATCTGGCAAACAAAAACATAAGCGTGTCATAGATACGAGATAATAAGAGGGAAAGTGTGTCTGCATATTATATTTGTGGATGTCGATAGAAAGATGCATGTGTCTCAGAGAGAGAGAGAGAGAGAGAGAGAGAGAGAGAGAGAGAGAGAGAGGAGAGAGAGAGGAGAGAGAGAGAGAGAGGAGAGAGAGAGAGAGAGAGAGAGAGAGAGAGAGAGGGAGAGGAGAGAGAGAGAGGAGAGAGAGAGAGAGAGAGAGAGAGAGAGAGAGAGAGAGAGAGAGAGAGAGAGAGAGAGAGAGAGAGAGAGGGAGAGAGAGGAGAGAGGAAGGAGAGGAGAGGGGAGAGGAGTGAGGAGGTGGAGGAGGAGAGGAGGAGGAGGAGGAGGAGGAGGAGGAGGAGAGAGGAGAGAGAGAGGAAGAGAGAGACAGAGAAGAGAAGAGAGAGAGAGAGAAGAAGAGAGAGAGAGAGAGAGAGAGAGAGACAGACAGACAGACAGACAGACAGACGACAGACAGACAGGACAGACAGACAGAATGACAGAGAAAAGAGGAGACAGACAGAGAAAGAGAGACAGACAGACAGACAGACAGACAGACACAGACAGAGAGGGATAAGAAAGACAAAGTTGTAAGAAAAAGAGAGGGGGGAAGAACAGAGAGAGAAAGACAGAGACAGAAAGAGATGGGGAGAAGGGAGAGAGTGAGGTGGGAAAGAGAGAGAGAGAGAGAGAGGGGGGGGGGGGGGGGGGGGGGTAGGGGGATAGATGCGTCTCAATTTGAATTACCTTCTGCTGACTACGGAGTTTACTTTATTTAGCCATTTTATATTTTGGACATGTAAACAAAATAGAAGAGAGACAAATTATCAGGCTTGTTGGTCATTGAACAGGAGAAAAAATAATTCAGTGTGAACTAAAGAAATAGCCTTACAACTTAGCACCAGCTGAAATATACAGTTAAAAGGATTCTGTCCCGATTTCTGTTTTATTTATATAGCTAAAAAATAAGGGGTAGGGGTGGGCGGGAGTCTGCATAAACTTGTTTAAAAGTTAGGGGCGGGGGGAGGGGGCAAGATGCAGAATACTTTCGTGGTTTCGACTAGGCACTGGCGAAAAATTCAGTTCAGTGTAGCAAGATCCCAATAGTAGATATTTAAATAAGCCATGCAGGAATTTTAATTTTATTTTGTTTTATACCACTTTATGCCACAGCGGATTTCTCTGCGTGAAATTCGGGCTGTTCTCCCCGGGGAGAGCGCGTCGCCACAAGTGCAGCACCTACCCATTATTTTTTTTTCCCCATGGATGGTGTCTAAACACGACACCTGTATGCATGCTGGTTTTTTTTTTTTTTAATTTTGTCATCCGCTCCTACCGGCACACGATGGCCTGCTCTTTCGAAAGGCGGAACGGGGTTTTAACGTGTGCGCAAGATGTTCTGCATGCGTTCGCACACGGGGCCTCGGTTTAGAGTCTCATCCGAATGGAGACACACGGAAAGTTTACCCTACTACTTCGTTTTTTTCTCTGTATTTTTAAAAGAATTTTTCATGATCCTCTCCCTTTTCCATTTCAAAATTCAAATGTGTGAAAGTAGTTACGAATAACTAGCCAGAGGTCATAAAAAGAATGGCATCACTTACCTGTGGCCTCACAACAAGTCTACAAGGAGCAGCACCAGTCAATGTGTCTTGTCCAGTTAAACAGCAAACTGGAATCAAGTGAACAGTGAAGTGCGCAGGCCTTTAAGTTCAGTGCCCTCTGTGGGTGAACAGAACTAAATTTCCCGTGCGCGTGCATCACGGACAATGGCACTTTTTTTTTAAAACACCACTTTAACTGGGGGCAGATTTTTCTGCATGAAATTCAGGCTATCCTAAAGTGGGGGGGGGGGGGGGGAAGCGCGTCGCCACAAGACCAGCGCCACCCCTTTTATTCTTTTCCTGTCTGCAATTAATGAACAGGGCCACCCATTCTTTGTTTTTTTTCTTTTCCTATCTGCAAATATATTTGTTTCCCTATCAGAGTGACTTTTTCTACAGAATGTTGCCAGGGACTACTCTCTTGTTGCCGTGGGTTCTTTTACGTGCGCTAAATAATTATGTTTAAGACACGGGACATCGGTTTATCATCTCATCTGAAAGAATAGCATCCAGACCACCACTCATGGTCTAATGGATGGAGGAAATGTTTTAGGTCTAAACAGGGTTCGAACCACTCCACAACTCCGCTGGGACTTTTGGTTTTATGGCAGGGACGTAACCTCTAGACTCCCAATCCACGTCCTGATGGCTATATCAGTTCTGCACTTTTGGTTAGAAGTAATTCATCTTGCACAGTGATACTGTGGACCGAAGGGATTATTTCCAGAGAGGGAAACACGATCACAGCTCCATAAGTTAGGCTCAGTGATCGATAATCGATTTCAATCATTGTAATTTTGACACCATCAGCACACCATAGCCCTACCTTGAACCAATGCGCAACTTAGTAAAAAGTGTTCTTCATTCTCAACTTGGTTTTTACAAACATAACAATTTTAGTCCCAATTACACTACTATAACGATGTGTATTATTGTTCAGATCATCCCATGATAATTCAACAGTGAAAAAGGCTACATCATGATATTCATAGTCAACAATGTTTTCCATATATATCTATGAAGATCTAAGAAACGAATTTCTCAAAGATTCAACAAGACTGCCTTTACGCCTGTTACTGCAAGCTGTAAATCCAAAGGATAGATATAATTTATCGCGTTTTGTCTTTCATGCAATCAAAAGAAGAAGTAAGATAAATTTGTAAGAATGGATTCTCGTGTTGATGAATAACAATCTTGTTTTCATAAACATTTTATTTTCAGCATATGATGGTAGTCGTATGTTTACAACTCTTGTTATGTGTCACTCCTTATGCCCAATTTGCTTTTGTATTGTGGCCTAAGGCCAATGTACTGTAAAAGTCTGAAGTCTGAAGTCTGAAGTCTCTCTCTCTCTCTCTCTCTCTCTCTCCTCTCTCTCTCTCTCTCTCTCTCTCTCTCTCTCTCTCTCCTCTCTCTCTCTCTTTTCTTTCTATTTTTCTTTCTTTTTTTTTTCTTTCTTTCTTTTCTTTTCTTTTCTTTTCTTTTCTTTCTTTCTTTCTTCATTCTTCCTCTCATCTTCTCTTCTCTTCTCTTCTTTCTCCTCCTTCTCGTTCTTCATCCTAGTCTCCTAACACGACTGAACAGC
>CM060330.1:44088168-44091381 GCA_030674155.1 Stramonita haemastoma
ATTTTATTTTTATTTAATCATTTATTTATTCTTTTATATTATTTTGTATGTAGAGTGTGTGTGTATGTGTGTGTGTGTGTGGTGTGTGTGTGTGTGTGTGTGTGTGTGTGTGTGTGTGTGTGTGTGTGTGTGTGTGTGTGTGTGTGTGTGTGTGTGTGTGTACCCACCCCTGTGGGATGAGAAGGGATCTAATGAGTTGATTTATCCACTTTCTATATATTTTATAAGACCTACAATTTACTGGAAAAGGAATCAAAGAGTCAAATGAAGTTATTGGATAAAGACTTCAGTAACATATCTGATAAACATGTTATACAAACTTATCACCTAAAACAAAATAGTTTTAATTTTCCCCCATTATAGCCTGGAAAAGCTCAGACAAATAATCTCGCTTCTTTATTGATTAAAATTTGTAACAGGTCTTGCATGCTGCTGTGGTGAAAAAGTATCAAATGTTCATTTAATTTTTGAATGCCAAACCTTAAAATCCTTTTTGCCTGATATTCCTGATTTTAATTAGAAAATGTTTTCAGTGACTTTTTATCAATGTCCAGAATTTGTGAATTTTTGCTTCAAAGACCAGTTGCCTGTTTGCTTTATATTAGACGTTAGCATTTTTCTTGTAATGTCACTTTCCTTTTACCTATGATAATTATAGCCTGTAATAGTATACATACACACAAGCACACAAGCATGCCAGTACACACATACACACACATGCTCACATGCACACACAGAAACAAAACACACCAACATACACACACACATGCATACACACAGAGACACAGAGAGACGCACACAGAGACACACACAGACACATGACAGACACAGACACATTTGTTGTTAGTGTTGTTGCTTGTATTTTCTATAGGCATATTGTATTTTTGAGGCTGTTGTAATCATGTTGGTTAATTAATGTTGGTGAAATATTTTTCTCTGCTTTTGTTGTTTTGTTGGTGTGTTTTTTTTTGGTTGTTTTTTTTTTGTCTATTTGTTTGTTGTTTTGTTTAGATAGATGGTTTGATGAAAAAAAGCAAATCGATGCTTACTCAATGTACCATCTGAAAATAAAATTTTCACTTTGACTTTGACACACACAGACACAAACACACACTCTCTCTCTCTCTCTCACACACACACACACACAACACACACACACACACACACACACACACACACACACACACACACACACCACACACACACACACACACACACACACACACATGTACATATATGCAGCACATGGGCTTCTTGACTTTTTCCAGAAGTTTTATTTTGTATGTATAGTTTAATGAGTTTCTCATAGTTAGATCTGTTTCTATCCTTGCATCATTCATTCAACTTAACAAACAAACACACCTGTACTAACTTCTATCCTCTTTCTCCTCCCCATGGCCTGTTTAAAATAGCTTTTTAGTGAATAGACCTTAAATCAAAGACAGACAGACAGACAGACAGACAGACAGACAGACAGACAGACAGACAGACAGACAGACACACACACACACACACACAACACACACACACACACACACACACACACACACACACACACACACACCACACACACACACAGGGGAGACGGATTGCCTAGTGGTCAGAACATTGGGCTGGCAATTTGACAACCTGGGTGCGATTCTGGTTGAGGAGATTTTTCTTCTGGAGTTAACATCAGTGCCGACTCCACTCTCCCCAAAAGTCCTTCGATGAGTCTTTAAACCGAGGCCCATGTGCAAAACACACGCAGAACATCTTGCGCACACGTTAAATTCTGTTCCGCTTTTCGTAAGTGTAGGCCATCGTGTGCCGGTGGGAACAGATGACATTTAGAAAACTGCATACACACGGGGCTGGATGTAAAAAAGCACAAGAGTGGTTATTCCATTATCCTCGATATAAAATAATAAATCAAATCAAATCAAATCAAATCAAACACACACACACACACCCACAACACACACACACCCACACACACACACACACACACGCGCGCGCGCGCGCGCGCGCGCACACCCCCCCCCCTGCAAAGAATAAAAAAAAAAAATAATTAACTATCTCTCTCTGTGTCTCTGTCTCTCTCTCTGTGTCTCTCTCTCTGTGCCTCTGTCTCTGTCTGTCTGTCTGTCAGTCTGTCTGTCTGTCTGTCTGTCTATCTCTCTCCTCTCTCTCTCTCTCTCTCTCTCTCTCTCTCTTCTCTCTCTCTCTCTCTCTCTCTCTCTCTCTCTCTCTCTCTCTCTCTCTCTCTACTTCTCTCTGTCTTCACACGCAGAAGAGGAGGGGAGAAGCAGGTGTGGTGTGGTGTAGTGTTCAGTGTAGGAGGAGCAGTGCAGAAGGAGAGATGATGACCTGCCACAGGGTGACATGGGGAGGTGTGTGTTAGTCTTCAACCCTGCACAACAGGTGTGACAGTCCAAATTTCTCTGAACTTCTTCTTCTTTTCTTCTTCTTTCTTCTTCTCTCTTCTTCTTCTTCTTCTTCTTCTTCTTCTTCTTCTTCTGTTTCATTTAGAGTTACTATAAAGTTTGATGTTTATCTTATTTTATTATTATTATCTTTTGTTTTTGATTAGCCTTGGTTTGTTGTCTTTTCGGACAGAATTGTAAAAAGGCCTGTACTGTGCCTAATTCTTTACCCATTAAAGATTCAATCAATCAATCAATCAATCAATCAATCAATCAATCAATCTTCTTCTTCATTTTCTTCTTCTTGGCAAAGTTCAATAGACGAAAGCCGCTTTAACAGGGAAACAGCAAAATATACCTACAAACGGAAAAGAAAATCTAAAAAAATATGGGTGGCGCTGGTCTTGTGGTGTGACGCACTATCCCTAGGGACGAGCAGCCTGAATGTCACACAGAGAAAAATCTACGAGACTGAAAGTGGTGTACAAATCAGTCTAACGAACTCGACAGATGAACAAGGTAACTCTCTCAGAAACAACCAAGCACAGAAACCATTGTACACCTCCCTCCTCCAAAACAAACCCGTCTCCTCTTTTCTTTTATTCCTCTCTCCTCCTCCTCCTCCTCCTTCCCCTCCCCTTCCCTTCAGCCCTTGCCAAAGTACTCCTTTCAACCATCACCACCCTCCCATCACCACCACCATCACCATCACCACCACCATCACCATCACCATCACCACAGCCCTTTCCCCTCTTGCCGTTGACAACCCATTTGGCATTGCATAACCAAAACACTTCCCAAGAAATTT
>CM060330.1:44091481-44096481 GCA_030674155.1 Stramonita haemastoma
TTTATAGTCTCATCCGAATAACAAGTTACATATTATTCTGAGAAAGGTAGGGGTGTTAAACATTTAAAAAAAAAAAAAAAAAAAAAAAAAAAACAGAAAAAAAAGGAAGGAAGGAAGGAAGGAAGGAAGGAAGGAAGGAAGGAAGGAAGAAAGAAAGAATAAATGAATGAATGAATGAATGAATAAATGAATGAATGAATGAAACAAAGAAGGAAAAAAGAAAGGAAAACAGAAACAAACAAACAAAGAAAGTATAAAGTTGATAATGTTGCTCAATTGGTTTATTTCCAATAAATGGAACTTTAAAAAAATGTGTTTTTGTTGTTGTTGTTGCAGCAGCTGCTGCTGCTGTTGTTGCTCTTGGTTGTTCTTGTTGTTATCGACATTGATATGGTAATAAGAATGTGGGTTGAACCTTGGAATATTTTTCAACTGTCTGTCGTTTTCTTTCTTTTTTTTATTTGTTCCTTCTTTTTTCTCTTCCATTCTCTTTCTTTTCTTTTTTCGTTTTCTTTTCTTTTCTTTTTTTTCCTCCTTTTTCTCTTCCATTCTCTTTCTTTTCTTTCTGTTCCCTTCTTTTGGTCTGTTCCTTCCTGTCTTTCTTCTTTTTTGTCTTTCTTCTCCGTTCTTTTTCTTCTAATACCTTGTGGGGTTTTTTTTCGTTTTTTTTTTCTGTTTTTTTTTCTTTTTTTCTTTTCAGTTTTTTTCCTGTCATTTTTTCTGTCTTTATGTTTTTGGCTGTTTTTCTTGCGTGTTTTTTTTATGTTTTCTCTGTTCTCTCTCTCTCCTCTCTCTCCTCTCTCTCTCCTCTCTCTCTCTCTTCTCTCTCTCTCTTTTCTCTCCCTCTTCTCTCTCTCTCTCTCTCCTCTCTCTTCTCTCTCTCTCTCTCTTCTCTCTCTCTCTCTCTCTCTCTCTCTCTCTCTCTCTCCTCTCTCTCTCCCTCTCTCCCTTCCCCTCTCTCTCTCTCTCTCTCTCTCTCTCTCCTCTCTCCCTCTCCTCTCTCCTCTCTCTCTCTCTCTCTCTCCCTCTCTCCCTCTCTCTCTCTCTCTCTCTCTCTCTCTCTCTCTCTCTCTCTCTCTCTCTCTGTCTCTTTCTCTCTTCGTCTCTCTCTCTCTCTCTCTCTCTCTCTCTCTCTCTCTCTCTCTCTCTCTCTCTTTTCTCTCTCTCTCTCTCTCTTCTCTCTCTCTTCCCTCTCTCTCTCTCTCTCTCTCTCTCTCTCTCTCTCTCCTCTCTTTTCTCTCTCTCTCTCTCTCCCTCTTCTCTCTCTCTCTCCTCTCTCTCTCTCTCTCTCTCTCTCTCTCTCTCTCTCTCTCTCTCGCTTCTTTTCCTTTAATTTCCGTCACACTTTAATAGGCCTTGCCTCTGGCAAAATCAATCACTGACATTTTTTTGTTTCATTTCTTTCTTTCTTTCTTTCTTTCTTTCTTTTTTTTTCTTTTTTTCCAGTTTCTTGTGGCGGTGTTTTTTTTCTGGGGATTTTCTCTGCGTTTTATTCCCTCTTTTATTTCTTGTGTGTCTATTTTTCTTTTCCTTTCTTATCTATATTTTTGTTCTGTTTTAGTTTTTATCCATTTTCTTTCTGTCTTTCTTTTATTCATCTTTTTTTTTTCTTTAACTTCGTCACTGTTTAATGAGCTTACCCGGCAGCAATATTGGTGAGGGTTTTGTTTTTGGTATTTTATTTTTCAATATCTTTTTTCTTTTAATTTCTGCTTGAACTTTCTTTTCAATTATTTTAACTTTGTCATAGCTTAACGATCTTTCCCTGCAGCTAAATTTCTGTCTCTGTCTCTCACTCTTTCTCTCTCTCTTTCTCTCTCTCTCTTTCTCTCTTACTCTCTTTCTCTGTCTCAATAATAATTATTTCTGTGACTCTGACTGTGTCTTTCTCTCTGTCTGTCTCTGTGTCTCTGTCTTTCTCACTCTCTCTTCCCCCCTCTCTCTGTTTTGTCTCTCTTCTCTCTATCTCTCTTCTCCCTCTGTTGTCTCTCTGTCTCTGTCTATATGTCTCTATCTGTTTCTCTGTGTCTGACACACTCTCTCTCTCTCTCTCTCTCTCTTCTCTCTCTCTCTCTCTCTCTCTCTCTCTCTCTCTCTCTCTCTCTCTCTCTCCTCTCTCTCTCTCTCTCTCTCTCTCTCTCTCTCTCTCTTCTCCTCTCTCTCTCTCTCTCTCTTTCTCTTCTCTCTTCTCTCTCTACTCCCCCCTCTCTCTCTACCCCCCCTTCTCTCTGCTCTCTCTCTCTCTCTTCTCTCTCTCTCTCTCTCTCTCTTGGGGAGAAGGAAGAAAGCCAGAGAAGCTAGCATCCTGTAATTGGCTGCCTGTGGCCACAGTGAGAGGAACAAACAGCATTATGTCAATTTCCCCTTCACATGTTGCACAACGGTGGATCGTGGTTAGGAGATAACAAGCCTGCTAGAAAGCCAAAGACTGGGTTGAAGTGTGCGGTGGTTCGAAATCCCGTTTGGGCCAAGACCGTCCCCTCATCCATTAGACCATGGGTGGTGGGTGTTTCTGGGTGCTAGTCTTTCGGGTGAGGCGATACCGAGGTCCCGTGTGTTACTCATCATTATTTAGCGCACGTAAAAGAACCCACGGCAACAAGGGGGTTGTGCTGGTAAAATTCTGTGAAAAAAAGGCAACTTTGATAGGGAAACAAGTACAGCTGCAGACAGGAAAAGAAATATGGGTAGGCGCTGCACTTGTGGTCACACGCTCTCCCCGGGGAGAGCAACCCGAATTTCACGCAGAGAAATCTGCTGTGACATAGTGGTAATAAATAAATAATAAAGAAATGTTGCACACGTCACGTGTGCCAAGAGGGTGACCCTGAAGAGCAGTGCTGCCCATTCCTCCGCTTCTATTGATGACCAGTTTGTTTGTTTGTTTTTTTGCTGGGACCACCAAAGTCAGGGATGCCACACATCGCAGATACATGTTGGATGTTGGGACGAGCTTATGTGGCGCCTAGATGAATGTTCCAAGATATTTGCTGGGTGGCGCTAATCTTGTGGCAACACGTGTTCTTCTCGGGGGTAGAGTGGCCCGAATTTCACGTAAAGAAATATGTTGTTGTCTCAAAAGTGGTAAACAGTACATTGCATACAATACAGACCAATACAATGCAATACAATACAATGCAATGGGGTGCGATGCAATGCAGTGCAATGCTTTACAAAACAATTCAATATAACACAATACAATACAGTACAGTACTATACAATACAATACAATACAATATGACACAATACAATACAATACAACACAATACAATACAATATAATGCAATACAATAAAAAGCAAAAAAATACAATACAGCACAGTACAATACAATAAAATGCAATACGATAAAAAAAAAATTTAATGCAATACAATACAAACGCAATACAATGCAATACAATGCAATACAATACAGTGCGATACAATACAATACAATGGCTTTAGCATTCTTAAATATGCAGAGCAGTGACAAATGCAAAGTTCTTCAGATGAGACTATTAACCAAAACCAGTGTTCCGAAAGCACACATACCATCTTGCACACAAGTTAAATCTTGTTCCGCCTTTTGGAAAAGTAGGCCATGAGTACTGGTGACAACGGACGCCAAAATTTACGAAACTGCATGTAGATGGGGACTAGATATAAAAAAAAAAGTACATAAATGCTTGTTCAAGTATCCTTGAAACAAGATAACAAAACATGATCAAAGGATAAATCTGCAAAAATAACAAAACATTTTAAATGAAACACCTGCTTCTAACTCACAGCTCACGAGAAACCCAAAGGAAGCCTAGGGTTAAATTTTTTTATCATTATCATCATTGCTATTTCTTTACTCTATTATAGAATGAGTTTCTTTATGAGGACGGGATAGCATAGTGGTTAGAACATTGGGCTCGCATTCTAACGGCCTGGGTTCGAATCCCGTTCAAGGCGATTTTCCCCCTGGAGTTAACATCAGTGCCAACTTCACTCTCCCCAAAAGTCCATCGGATGAGACTATAAACCGAGGCCCCGTGTGTGAACGAAAACAGAACATCTTGCGCACACGTTAAAACCCGTTCCGTTTTTAGTAAGAGTAGGCCATTGTGTGCCGGTGGAAACAGATGACAACATTTACAAAACGGGGACTGGATGTAAAAAAAAAGCACATGAGAGCTTATCCCGTTATCCTTGATATGAAAGAACAAATGAAAAATAAATAAAATATAAAAACATAATTATGTCCATTTATAAGTCATGTTATCTTATTACCTCCTTACAAACATGAATACAAAAGCTTTACCATCTCCAAATTACAAAAAACTCGTGTAGGCTTCCAGCATAGCTAAAAAAAAATATATAAAAAAACCAACAACAACCAACATGTCAAAATTAAGCCCATAAAATATAACAAATCAGCTGCTTTCAGTATAGCTTTAAAAAAATCCAATAGACAATTCAACATTTAGCACATAAAATAATCAGCGGCTTTTGGTGTAGCTAAAAAAAAACCAACAACAACCAAACAACAAACAAATCAATATTTAGCGCAGAAAAAAACACATATCAGTAGTTTTCACTAAACACAATTCATCGGCTTTTTGATATAGCTAAAACAAACAAACAAACAAGTCAACATTTAGCACAAAAATAGCACAAATCAGAGGCTTTCAGTATGGCTAAAAAACAACAACAACAACAAACAAGTCAACATTTTTAGCACATAAAACAGCACAAATCAGCAGCTTTCAGTACAGCTAAAAAACAAACAAACAAAAAACCCAAATAAGTCAAGATTCAGCACAAACCAGCGGCTTTCACCATAGCTAAAAAAATACACACAAAAAACAAACAAACAAACAAAAACAAGTCAACATTTCGCACATAAAATAGCACAAATAAGCTTTACAGTTTTAGTGTAAACCATTCATTACCTATGCACAGTAACCAAGAACATTCATACATCAATGATAACCATCGACCCAGTAGGCATCCGTCAGTCTCGGAAGACTATGTATGA
>CM060330.1:44111481-44128981 GCA_030674155.1 Stramonita haemastoma
TGAAACCTACCAAATCTGTGCAAAATCACATGAGTTTTGATTCAGAGGCCAGTGTTTCATAAAAGTGGTTTTCATTTCTGTGGGTGTTTTAGTACATGTATTATTATATCATATAGCCATATACATGACTGTAAGTCACGGCAGATTTACCTGCGTGGAAACTCGGGCTGCTGCCCCAGGGAGAACGCACCGCCACATGAGCAGCGCCACCCACGACGGGCTGTGTGATTGCAAAAGTAAAGCGCTTTGATTGGTTTGCTTTACAAGAGTCAGTGCTTTAGAAATTTTTATATATATATATATATATATATATATATATATATATGTATATATATGTGTATGTATATGTATATATATATATATATATATATATATATATATATATATATATATATATATATATATCATTGATATAGGAACACAGAAGGAAAAATGTCAAAAAATAAAGAGGGTATGTAGCCTCAAGGTTGGGGGGGGGGGGGGGGGGAAGGGAGGGGGTGTGTGAAGGATGTGTGATGTTGGCATTTCATGACGCAATGTGAGGTGATGGTGACGTCATAAAAAACAGCATGACAGCTGTAGACAGGGAGCTGTGTGGCTGTTGTGTGATGTCAGAGATGTGTCTGTTGTGTTGTGGGTCCACGTTTGGGTGTGAGGGGGATTAAACCTTTTATTATGTCAGTTCTTTCTTTATGAGGAAGGACGGTGGCAGGATGGTTAAGACGTTCGCCTGCCAATTTGTAAAACCGTGAGTTTCTGGGTTCGTACCCAGCCTCGCCCTTTCTTCCTAGTTTGACGAAAAAATCGAACTGAATGTCAAAGTCATTCGGATGAGACTATAAACCGAGGCCCCGTGTGCGAATGCACGCAGAACATATTGCGTACACGTTAAAAACCCGTTCCGCCTTTCGGAAGAGTAGGCCATCGTGTGCCGGTAGGAGCGGATGACAAAATTATAAAAACCAGCATGCACACAGGTGTCGTGTTTAGACACCATCCCTGATGAAAAATCGGGGGGTTGGAGTCCCAGGGCGGCTCGGGGCTGTAGGCTATCTGGCAACGTTCTGGTGGCTCCTGCGACGGTACTGGAACCATTCGTATCGGTAATTGCCTTTCCAATGGATCATTCCAGTGGCGTGGAGAGGGGGGGTCTGCTGCATGGGTAACAGCTTTCCCTCCATACTTACCTACCCAGGCTTTGCGCTCTAAAGACTAGAGCGCAACTCCATAGTCTTCCGAGACTGACGGGTGCCTACTACTCTTTCTTTATGGGTATCTTAGGTCTGTTTCTTCTGCTCTTTTTTTTTAACCTTTATCTTGCTAGAGGTGTGTGTGTGTGTGCGTGTGTGTGTGTGTGTGTGTGTGTGTGTGTGTGTGTGTGTGTGTGTGTGTGTGTGTGTGTGTGTGTGTGTGTGTGTGTGTGTGTGTGTGTGTGTGTGTGTGTGTGTGTGTGTTGGTGATGGTGGTGGTGGTGGTGTTTTGTTGTTTTTTTAGCGTATCCGCCATCTCTCTTGAAAGCAGACCGTTGTTAAAAAAAAAACCCAAATAAATTATTGATTTTATAAACAATAACTTTGTGTAGCATTCCATTTCATATTGATGATAGCCCTACCAACTACGAAATCTATATCACAGCTGTCACCTCATTCAGTTTCAGTAACTTTCACTTCAGGTTCAAAACCAACACCTAATGCCTTCGAATATCTAACACCTTCCATCTGAGAAAACAGCAACATTAAATTAATGATCCATAAATAATTTTATTCCTTATTTCATTGCGTATTCAATTATCCTCTAAATATTAAGAATAAAATGGGAAAATAAATAAAAATGATAAACCAGGCTGTGCTGAGGATGCCAGCCATTTTTGCTTAATTCATCATCCCCAGATTTTTAAAAAATATACCGTTAAAAAAGATAAACATTTTAAAGTACAAAAATATACATTGAAAATTCCATATGTGCAAATATATCCGCAGAATGAACATTCTGTGTTCATCCCAGTATTTTAAAAATCACCATCTGGTCGCCAGAATATAACAACAAAAAAGGCCAAAAAAAAAGTCATATCATGAAAACAGATTATTGTTTGAAAGATTTGCTTAAAAAAAAGACAGGAGACTAAAAAATTAATTGGGATAGCAGAAAAAAAGCAAGGGAGATGATACTAAGACAAAGAGAATAGACAGAAACAAAAAGATGAGATGGAAAAGTGGAAATTTCTAACACATAATTTCCAGAAGGTAGGTATTCCCACGGGAGGGGAGGGAGGGGGGTGTTTTACAGCATGAAAATATAAACTTTATATTTGTGAAAAGTATCCTAAAAAAAAAAAAGAAGGAAAAAATAAGCAATGACGATGATGATGAAGACAGCAAGATAAAAAGAAAAAAAAAGAGAAAAGAATGGAGCGCTAGTAAATACACTAGCCCTGATGATAGAATAAAACTAACAAACACATGCAAAAATAAATAAATAAATAATGCATGAGTGAATGAAATAAAAAACATAGGGAACGAATAAACAAACAAATAAATATACATGTTATAAATAAATAAAAAAAACTTGGGTGTGTTAAGTGTGATCTGATGGCGACAGGTTGCTTATTCTTCAGGCTCATGTTATGCAAATTTATGCAAATTGTTCCACCACCATCATCATTCGCCAGTCGTGCTACCCACCCTCCCCCTTCCTTTCCTCCCCCCCCCCCTCATACCCCTACTCTGAAGTTACTTGTAGGTGGGAAAAGGGGGGGGGGGGGGGGGGCAGAATGACAAAGAAAAGGAAAGCTTTCATTTAAAAAAATACTTTTTAATGTCGATGATTATGAACAATGTACTTTTCTTTTTACATCTAGTCCCTCTGTGTATGCAGTTTAGTCAATGTCGTCATCTGCTCCCACTGCCACTCAACGGCCTACTCTTCCAAAAGGTGGAGCAAATTTTAACGTGTTTCCAAGATGTTCTGTGTGCGTTCAGTTACAGGCCTGATGTTTATAGTCTCCTCCGAATAACTTACGTGTCTTTGTACAGTTTGAGGAAAAACTCAACAACTGTGTGTGTGTGTGTGGTGTGTGTGTGTGTGTGTGGTGTGTGGTGTGTGTGTGTGTGTGTTGCGCGTGTTGTGTGTGTGTGTGTGTGTGTGTGTGTGTGTGTGTGTGTGTGTGCGGTGTGTGTGTGTGGGGTTTGGTTGTGTGTGTGTGTGTGTGTGTGTGTGTGTGTGTGTTGTGTGTGTTGTTATGTAGGTGTTGTGTTGTGTGCGTGCTCGCGGGCGTGCATGGATGCGTGCCGTGTGTGTGAGCTCTTTCTTTCTGTTGTGTGTGTGTGTGTGTGTGTTTTGTGTGTGTGTGTGTGTGTGTGTGTGTGTGTGTGTGTGTGTTGTGTGTGTGTGTGTGTGTGTGTGTGGTGTGTGTGTGTGTGTGTGTGTGTGTGTGTGTGTGTGTGTGTGTGTGTGTGTGTGTGTGTGTGTGTGTGTGCTGTGTGTGCGCGCACGCATTAACATAACCATTTCCTTGGATCTGTTCCTGCTGCATGCATACTTTGTGTTTCTTTGTTGTTGTTGTTGTTGTTGTTGTTGTTGTTGTTGTTGTTTTTTTTGTTTCGTTGGGTTTGTTTGGGGGGTTTTGGAGGGGGGAATTTCCTAGTAAGTGTGTATGTTGTCACGTGACTTCATTTTCATGCATATATTTTAATGTATTCTATCCCTTTAACACCACTCTTACAATCTCCTGACGCTTTGCGGCAAAACAAAAAAACTTAGTAGAAAAAAAGGACACAGTGTCGATTCCTATCAGCCTTCAAACTCAGGGCAATATTGTCCGAGCGTTTGGCAGGTATGATATCTGATCTCTCATAAATCCTTATTCTTTATTTCTTTATTATGTCTTTTTTTGTGTGTGTGGTAACAACACAGAAGGCAGACAAAGGCAACAGCTTCAGCAGCTGTTGTTATATCGTTTGGGGTTTTGAAGGCTTGACGATGCTAGTTATGATTTGTTATGAGGGAGTTGGGGGGTAGGGCGGGGGGGGGGGGGGGGGGGGGTAGCTTAGTGGTCAGAGCACTCCCTTTTCCCCAAGTCAAAGTTTAGCGCAACGAGCGTGGTTACCAGTTGGGATGGGTGACCGTTTGCGCACCTTGGCTTTAGTACAGTCTCCCCAAGTTTACCCAGCTGTAAATGGGTACCTGCCCTCTTGAGGGTCAGGGAAGGTTAAAGCAGCGAGGGAAAGGAGATGGGCGCCGCCCTCAATATGCTGGCCCTGGAGAAGCTGAGGTCGCTGATGCCTCGCTCCCTAGGACCACATAGGTTATAGGACACCTGTATCTTTTACCTTTCACTTTTTTTCTGAACGAAATGAAAAGAGTACATATTTGGAGTTTTACACTTGTGTTTTATTTCTTGTTTATTTTCTTATTGTTGGTCAGAAAATAGAGTTTTAACTTGTTGTGTTGTGATGCCAGCTTGAAATTGTCTTAGATGACAACAACAACAACAAAAATCTGAAGTTTTATAGATAGCATGCAGAATTATTGTTACAGACGTTGTGTAAATTCTGAATCAGTCATTTATTTTACATCACGTATAAAATAATTGATTGATATATTTGGCATGGTTATCATTTATTGACATATTTAACATTACTAATATTTGATTGATATCTTTCACAATACTAATACTATTATTGGTATTAACTGCTGCATAATATATATATACGGGCACTTGACTATAAAAAAACCCACATGAGTGATTATTCCATTATCCTCGAAAAGAAAAAGAAATTAAAAAAGAGGAAGTAGAAATGGCGGTAAACAAGCACAGGTAACCACTTACACCTTCTCGTGTAAATGCAATTGATATCAATATCCATAAGAGTATTAGCGATTACAAAGATATCAGTCAAACATTAGTCATGTTAAATAAATCAATTACAATGTTGTCAAATACAGTGAAAACTGTTCCAGAGAGAGAATAAGCCCAGCTATACAGCAAATGACTGAATTAACACAGCATCTTTAACAACAATTCTGCATACTGTCTATACAACTTTTCTTGTTCTTCTTCTTCTTCTTCTTCTTCTTCTTCTTCTTCTTCTTCTTCTTCTTCTTCTTCTTTTCTTCTTTCTCTCCTTCCCTCTTGCCTAGCTCTCCTTCCATTTTCTTTCTTGCTTTTTGTTTTAAAACAATTCTTTTCTTTTTCTTTCTTCTTTCTTATTTCCATCCTCTCTTTTTTTTCCTTTCAAAAAAAGATCTTACGCTTTTATCCTCCTTCTCTTCCTCCTCCTCTTCCTACCATTTCCTCCTCCTCCTCCTCCTCCTCCTCCTCCTTTTCTTCTTCTTCTTCCTCCTCCCAACTTCCCACAGCTGTCCATGTCATCCTTTCTTGTCAGGGATCAGTTTTTGTTTCAACGTTGTCTACCTTCTGAGTCTGTCTGTCTGTCTGTCTGTCTGTCTGTCTATTTGTCTGTTTCTCTGTCTGTCTAGTTGTCTGTTTCTCTGTCTGTCTAGTTGTCTGTTTCTCTGTCTGTCTGTCTGTTCAGTTGTCTGTTTCTTCCTATCTGTCTTTCTGTCTGTCTGTCTAGCTGGTTTATACTCTGTCAGTATGAAAATGTATGTCTGTTTGCCTGTCTGCCTGTCTTTTTTCGGTTGGTCTCTATCTGTCTGTATCTGTATCTTTGTCTTTGGGGGGAGGGAGGGGGGGGTGCGTGCGTGCGTGCGAGCATGCGTGTGTGCGTGCTTGCACGCGCGAGCGTGGGCGCGCCGTGTATGTGGTGTGTGTGTGTGTGTGTGTGTGTGTGTGTGTGTGTGTGTGTGTGTGTGTGTGTGTTCGTCCAACGTGCATACTTAAGCACACGCATGACAATAAACTACCCGTGTCCTAGCTCGATCAACAAGAAAAGCAACGACAGAACGTAAACAATCTTTTTAAAGCACTATCTGGCATGTGAGACAGAGGGAAAACAAGACTCATCTTCGTAGCCTACTTTTTACGCTAACATCACACCACCGGTATAACAGGAGGAATTTGGTTAACCACTCTCCAGTGCCGTACCCCACGTCACGTCAAGAAGAATATTAAAGGTAAAAGGTAAAGGTGTCCCATAACCTAGCTGGTCGTAGGGGAGCGAGGCATCAGAGACCTCAGCTTCTCTAGGGCCAGCATATTGAGGGGGGTGCCCATCTCCTCTCCCTCGCTGCTTTAACTTTCCTGACCCTAAAGAGGGCAGGTACCCATTTACAGCTGGTTGACTGGGGGATTGTACTCCCGTTCCGCCTATGGAGAGCAGGCCTCGAGTCCGTAGAGCGGATGACAAATTATTAAAAAAAAACCAGCATGCACAGATTTGTGATTAGACACCATCCCTGAGGAAAAATATATGGTAGGCGCTTCAACTTGTGGCACGGCTTCCGGGGAAGCAGCCGATTAGCAGAGAATCTGCGTGACTAAAGTGGTATAATAATAAAATAAATTCCCGTCCCCACCAGAATATTTACAGACGAAATACGGAGATGATGAATTCCATGAACTAATTTTTCTTTTGTTTTCATTCCTTGGTTTAGAGCTCTCAGTTTTACCAATGGTCAATTTGCTTTGTGCGACCTTTTTTGCCCACCATGAAGGTAGCCACATTCTGACTTCAGGAATGTAAGTGGTATGTTATGTTTCTGTAACCTACAACTGACTGAATTATGGAATCTTTTCGTGCATAGTTGATCTTCTGCATTAGTATATATACACGAGGGGGATTAAATCAACTGGCGATCTGCACTTGAGTTAACCTGGGAGATCGTAAAATCCCCACCCCTAATTCACCAGACGCTGCCGAGATTCAAACCCACGACTTCTGGTTACATGAGATTAGAGTCGAACAAAGTTGAACAGTCTTAACCACCTGCTATATGTCATAAAGCTGATTAAACAACAAGCAGAATAAATACTCTGGTACAAGAGAGATGAGTGGAAAATGTAGATGGATATTGCAAAGAAAATCAGACAAGGAAAAATGGAATAACAAAATATCGGTGATTGTTGGCGAGTTGGTGGGGGTGGTGGGTGGGTGGGGGAGGGCAGTACTTTTATTGTTTGTTGTTGTTTTGCCTTAAAGGCAATCGTTGGGTTAGAGTTTGTGCCAGCAATGTACGAAGGGATGAAAAGATCAACAAAACAGGCCTGATCCTTTCTTTTGTTTTGTTTTGGAGGCAGTCCTTCTCTGTCTGCTGTCTGTCTGTCTGTCTGTCTGTCTGTCTGTCTGTCTGTTTGTCTGTATTTCTGTCTGCCCGTCTCTCTGTCTCTGTCTCTCTGTGCATGTGAGTTTCTCGTCTCTCTTTTTCTTTCCCTCTTTCTGCTTGTCTCCCTCTCTCTGTCTACCTCACTGACTGTCTGTGTGTCTGTGTGTCTGTGTGTCTGTCTACCTGTCTGTCTGTCTGTCTGTCTGTCTGCCTGTCTGTCTGCCTGCCTGTCTGTCTGTCTGTCTGTCTCTCTATATGTCTGTCTCTCTGTCAGTCTGCCTGTCTGTGTCTGTCTCTCTCTCTCACTCTCTCCATCCCCCCCTCTCTCTCTCTCCCCCTCTCTCTCTCCACCACCCCTTTTCTCTCTCTCTCTCCAACCCCCCCACCCCCCGCCTCTCTCTCCCCCTCTCTCTCCCTCTCCCACATCTTCCCTCCCGACGGATCTTTCCGCTGATTCCGCCAAGCTGTGTTAGCAAAGTGCCTGATTAAAGAGGCAAAAGACAGAAAGACAGAGGGGATTTCTCCAGGGAGCCTTCCCTGGGCCCTTGTTGTTTTTTCAAGAAACAACAAAAGCGGCGGCAAAATCCATCTTACGTCCCTAGCCTTCCGGCCACTGGGAAGAGAGTAAGGGGTGGGTGGTGAGGTGGGGAGGGGATGTGAGGTGGGTGTGGGTGGGTAGGGGTGTGGAGTGGAGGGTGGGTGTGTTGGGGGTGGGGGTGGGGTAGGGTGGGGGAGGGGGAGGGAGAAGGAGCAGGAAAAGGTCTTGTAGCCCAGGCAATTAATGAGTGATCCTGTTGTCTGTCTCTGGTGAATGGACGACATGGACACTTTTTGTTTTATTTTATTATTCATCCTGTAAAATCCTGGCAGTTTTTTTTTTTAAAGTGAAATTTGCTTGTCGTTTACACACAAGAACAGTGTGACTCGGAGTCCTAATTATTTTCTTTTCTTATATACTCTAGGATTTAGTGATCCAGTTTCATTAACAAAATATATTATTTCATGACACACCAGGATTTTTAGTGATGCAGTGTTATTCTCTCTCTCTCTGTCTCTGTCTCTGTCTCTCTGTCTCTCTCTCTCAGCCCGAGGTTGTGCCCGGCCTCATTTTATGTGTAAAACTTTCAGAATAAGAGAGATTTTATCGGACGACATATTTTTGTGACTGATTTTGTTGCTATACAGTAATTTATTTTGTTGTTATTGCTATTGTCTTTTATCCCACACCAAAATACTAAGCAGTTCTGCAATCCCCTTCATGTATGGGCCAATGGCCTTTTTGTGAATAAATCATTCGAGTTCGAGTTCGAGTTCGAGTTCTCTCTCTCTCTCTCTCTCTCTCTCTCTCTCTCTTCTCTCCTCTCTCCTCTCCTCTCTCTCTCTCTCTGTCTGTTTGTCTGTCTCTCTCTCTCTCTATCTCTCTTCTCTCCCGGTCTGTCTCTCTGTCTCTGTCTCTCTGTCTCTCTCTGTCTCTGTCTCTCTGTCTGTCTGTCTGTCTGTCTGTCTGTCTGTCTGTCTGTCTGTCTGTCTGTCTCTCTCTCTCTCTCTCTCTCTCTCTCTCTCTCTACTCTCTCTCTCTCTCTCTCTCTCTCTCTCCCTCTCTGGCTCTATTTTTATATAAGGCTTTTCAGTTAAGAGAAAAACTTATGTCTTAGGTTATCTTGTGTGGAATATCAAAGTATTGCTTGCTGTTTTGTATTTGGTATAAATATATGTATTGCTTTTTTTTTTCTGCCCCCCTTCATATGGGCTGTGGCCTTAAATGAATAAATCATCTGAAGTCTGAAGTCTGAAGTCTGAATCTCTCTCAGGTTGTACAGTAGATCGCTCGCTGTGCAAGAGAAATGATCCTGGAGAGTTTAGTAGGGGGTGAATCGTGTTTCAACTACTACCAGTGCTGGAAGATTGGAGCTGATCATTGGATCTACGAATGATCGATTGCTGTGTTTGGTCCGTATCCGCCTGATTGCAAATAATCCACTTTCAGAGCCAGGATTTGTGTCCTAAAAGGTCAGGAGGCGACTCCCGGTTAGGAGGAGGTAGTAGTGTTTGAAGGGGGTGTCTCCTCTGTCTTGCTTGTTGTGGTGGTGTTGTTAGGATGGGGGTGGTGAATTGTTGGTACGGTGGTCAGTTTGTTAGGATTGTGGGTTTGTTGTTAGGATTGTGATTTTATGATTGTGGGTTGTTGTTATGATTGTGGGTTGTTATGATTTGCGAGTTGTGGTGAGTCCTCTTTTTCTGTTTTCCTGGGGAGAAGGATTTTGGAGTTTTGTTTTTTTACAGTCTGATCTTTGTCTTTACAGTCTGATCTTTGTTTTTTATAGTCTGATCTTTGTGTTAAGTCTGATCTTTGTTTTTAAGTGTAATCTTTGTTTTACAGTCTGATCTTTGTTTTACAGTCTGATCTGATCTTTGTGCTAAGTCTGATCTTTGTTTTTACAGTCTGATCTTAGTTTTACAGTCTGATCTTTGTTTTACAGTCTGATCTGATCTTTGTGCTAAGTCTGATCTTTGTTTTTACAGTCTCATCTTTGTTTTACAGTCTGATCTTAGTTTTACAGTCTGATCTTTGTTTTTACAGTCTGATCTTTGTTTTACAGTCTGATCTTTGTTTTTTACAGTCTGATCTTTGTTTTACAGTCTGATCTTTGTTTTACAGTCTGATCTTTGTTTTTACAGTCTCATCTTTGTTTTACAGTCTGATCTTTGTTTTACAGTCTCATCTTTGTTTTACAGTCTCATCTTAGTTTTACAGTCTCATCTTTGTTTTTTACGGTCTCATCTTTGTTTTACAGTCTGATCTTTGTTTTACAGTCTGATTTGAAGGACACAGGCAAATGGTGAAAGGACCGATGTTTTCTTTCAGCAGAAAAATTTCTCTCCCCAGAGACTGGAACCCTGGGCGGTCAACGTCATGTACCCCACATCACTGATGTGACTCAGGACTAGGCAGATATAGAGCAGCTTCTATGTACTATTTGGCAGGTGTATGGACACCTTCGGGACATGACCGGATAGCCCGGTGGTCAGAGCACTCGCTTTCCCCCAACCGAGATTAAGCAGCATCGAGCGTGGTTACCAGTTGGATGGGTAACCGTTTGCGCGCCTTGGCTTCAGTACAGTCCTCCCCAGCTCACCCAGCTGTAAATGGTACCTGTCTTCTTTAGAGTCAGGGAAGGTTAAACAGCAAGGGAGAAGAGATGGGCACCGTCCTCAATATGCTGGCCCCTAGAGAAGCTGTCTCTGATGCCTCGCTCCCCTTCAACCACCAAGGTTATGGGACACCTTTACCTTTTATGGACACCTTAAATATCTCTCTGAAGTGGCCACCTGCTACATCTATACAGACCTACCCATGGTTGGTCCCTATTTGCTTTGCTTTCTGCTAAAAGCAGAAGTGATGTCAAGAACTGCGCTGACATCATTAACCATGACAGGATAGTTTGGTGGTTAGAGTGATTGCGCATAGGGCTCGTGATCTGCCAACCTGGGTTCGAATCCCGTTCGATGGGGATTCTTTCCCCCTGGAGTTAACATCAGTGCCCACTCTATTCCCGCCAAAAGTCCTTTGAATGAGTCTATAAATTGTGTGCGAACGCATGCAGAACTTCTTGTGCACACGTTAAAACATACTGCTGCGCTTTTCGGAAGAGTAGGCCTATATATATTGTACTGGTGGGAAACTGTATAAAGCCTCATACACACAGGGACTGAATTTTTGTTTTAAAAGTTCATGAGTACTTATTCCATTAAAGTAGGCATCCGTCAGCCTCGGAAGACTATGGAGTTGCGCTCTAGGCTCTAGAGCACAAAGCCTAGGTAAGTAAATATGGAGGGCAAGCTGTTACCCATGCAGTAGACCCCCCCCCCCCCTCTCTCTTCTCTCTCTCTCTCTCTCTTTCTTTCTCTCCTCTCTCTCTCTCTCTCTCTCTCTCTCTCATCTCTCTCTCTCTCTCTCTCTCTCTCTCTCTCTCTCTCTCTCTCTCTCTCTCTCTCCACGTTGCTGGAATGGTCCGTTGGAAAAGCCGATACGAATGGTTCCAGTGCCGTCGCAGGAGTCGCCAGAACGTTGATATATAGTCTTGGCCTACAATCCTGAACCGCCCTGGGGACTCCAACTCCCCGATTTTTCCTCAGGGATGGTGTCTAAACACGACATATGTGTGCGTGCTGGTTTTTTTTTATGTCATCCGCTGCTATTCCATTATCCTCAACATAAAAGAATATAAAAAAAAAGAAGTACTCTAAAGGACAAAGCTGAGAGTAGTCCGGGGAGACAGAGAGGTCAGTAAGAAAGACACCACTAAAACCACTGCCTGCACTGTCTTCTGTCCATCCATCTTCCTGTATATCTGTCTGTCTGTCTGTCTGTCTGTCTGTCTGTCTGTCTGTGTCTGTCTGTCTGAATGTATGTATGTATGTATGTATGTATGTATGTATGTATGTATGTATGTATGTATGTATGTATGTATGTATGTATGTAGGTAGGTAGGTAGGTAGGTAGGTAGGTAGGTAGGTAGGTAGGTAGGAAGGTAGGTAGACATACATACATACATACATACATACATACATACATACATACATACATACATACATACATACATACATACATACATACATACATACATACATACATACATACATACATACATACATACGTACACATTTACAGACAGACAGACAGACAGACGTGGTGTGGCTTGGCGTGGCGTGGTGTGGTGTGGTGTGGTGTGGTGTGGTGTGGTGTGGTGTGGTGCAGTGCGGTACAGTGCAGCGCAGCATAGTGTATTAAAAAAAATTTCAGAACAGAGCAGTGCAATGTAGAGTAGTGTAAAGTAGTGTAGTGTAGTGTAGTGTAGTGTAGTGTAGTGTAGTGTAGTGTAGTGTGGTGCGGTGTGGTGCGGCGCGGTGCGGTGCGGTGCGGTGCGGTGCGGTGCGGTGCGGTGCGGTGCGGTGTAGTGTAGTGTAGTGTAGTGTAGTGTAGTGTAGTGTAGTGTAGTGTAGTGTAGTTAGTAGTGTAGTGTAGTGTAGTGTAGTGTAGTGTAGTGTAGTGTAGTGTAATGCCGTCATGTCGTGTCGTGACATAACGGGAACTGTAGTATAAGCAAACATATTTTGAGACATGTGACTGAGATAAAGCCATCATCTTTCGTCTCAAAATTCTCAAATTCATTTCCAACAAAACCAAAACAAGATAAGTTCAGGTCAAAAATTCTTTGATGTTCGTAAACAGAACCGTTTTCTTCAGAAACTCCAGAGACAATACAATACAACACTTCTTACACACAAAACGTCATAACAGACATAAACCACTCAGGGAAGGGTTTCACACACCACACACACACACACACACACACACACACACACACACACACACACACACACACACACACACACACACACACACACACAAACCCAACCACATACAAAATCGCCTTTCCCCCCCTTAATTGAATAATGGCAGGAAAAACAACCAACACACACACACACACACACACACACACACACACACACACACACACACACACACACACACACACACATAGGACCCAAAAAAGAAAAAAAATTGCGAAAGACAGCTTGCCTAAACAAGGACTTCAATACTACTAAACCCACCTTGGTGTGGAAAACAACGCCCTGCTTTCTTGCAATCGAGTCCTTTTATCGTAATTAAAATATTTTGTTTCTGTCCTCTCAAGCATGGCCGCCAGTGCCCTCTATGCCTGTAGGGGAGAGTTATGCCGCTTGGCTGAAGCCGCTCGGCTAAACCCTATTAACGTTCCATTGTGCTTTCCCCTGGTGCTCTCCCTTGCCTTGGTCGGGGCGAAATATTGTCCGGAATGGCTGCACTTTCTTGGGGCCGCCTCGGGCTACAGTGTTTTTTTGGGGGTGGAGAGCAGGGTCGGTCCGGAATGGAACGGGGGAATGGGGAGTGAGGGGTCCAGTCTAGAGAGAGAGAGAGAGATATTGCTTGCTTGCTGATGCTGATGCTGCTATAGAAATGCTAGGGGGGGGGGGGGGGGGAAGTGCCTGGCTGGTGGCCCTTGGAGAGAGAGAGGGGGGGGGGGGAGAGAGAAGAGAGGGGGAGATAGAGACAGAGACAGAGAGACAGAGACAAAAACAGAGACAGAGACGGAGACAGAGACAGAAAGAGAGAGCTACAGAGAGAAAAAGCTACAGAGGTACAGACAGACTGAGAGAGACAGACAGACAGACAGACAGACAGACAGACAGACAGACAGACAGACAGACAGAGAGCTACAGAGAGACAGAGCTACAGAGAGAGAGACAGAGACAGACAGACAGACAGAGAGACAGAGCTACAGAGAGTGAAAGAGAGGCAGACAGACAGACAGATAGACAGACAGACAGACAGACAGACAGACAGACAGACAGACAGACAGACAGACAGACAGACAGACAGACAGAAACAGAGACCAAGAAACAGAAACAGAGACCGAGAAAAACAGAGGACATAGAAAAATTGATTTCAAAAAAAGGTGCACACACAAACACACAAACACACAAACACACACACACACACACACACACACACACACACACACACACACACACACACACACACACACACACACACACACAGAGGCAGAGACAGATAGACGTATAAACAGAGACAGACAGACAAACAGAGAGAAACAGAGACATACGACATGAAATAACTCGAAAAATAGAAATACCAGGCCCGAGAGGGAGGGAAAAAAGCTGCGTTTTTTAGTTTATGATCTTCACTACAGAGACAAACAGACAGACAACAGAGAGACAAGAACAGGGGTGGAGACAGCAGAGGGGGGGGGAGGGGAGGGTTGCACATACATAAACAGTATGGAAACAAAGAGAGAGAAATAGTGAGAATGAGAGAGACAGAGACAGAGACAAACAGACACACAGACAGACCGAGTTTCAAACCAGACCAAAAGGAAATAAGAGAATAACTGAATTGAATTGTTCCCAATGGAGAGAGAGAGGGGGGGGGAGAGAGGGAGAGAGAGAGAGAGGAGAGGGGAGAGAGAGAGAGAGGAGAGAGAGAAAAGAGAGAGAGAGAGAGAGAGAGAGAGAGACAGACAGACAGACAGACAGACAGACAGACAGACAGACAGACAGACAACAGAGGCAGAGAGAGACAGAGATAGAGAGATAGACAGACAAACAGAGGGAGACAGAGAGACAGAGAGATAGACAGACAAACAGAGGGAGACAGAGACAGAGAGAGAACAGAGTTACCTTTTTTCCCTGGTATAGGAACACTTTGAGTGATAGTGAAAGGCCAAAACGAGAGATCAGTCAGACAGACAGACAGACAGACAGAACACAGACGCAGACCGACAGACAGACAGACAGACAGACAGACAGACCGACAGGCAGACAGACAGACAGACAGACAGACAGACAGACAGACAGACAGACAGACCGATCCGACCGACCGTCAGGCAGACAGACATACAGACAGGGAAACAGACAGACAGAGAGACAAGTGTAAAATAGGCGAGAGATGAAGTAAACCCCCAGATCTATCCAAAGGAAATAACAGATTTTTCTGCCTTCGTCTGTCTGTCCCCAGAGAGATGAGTTTTATGTCTGCTTCGCCTTAGCCAGAGAGACAGAGCAGAGAGATACAGAGATAGGGAAAGGAAAACAGACAGACAGACAAGCAGACACACACACACACACACACACACACACACACACACACACACACACACACACACACACACACACACACACACACACACACACACAACACACACACCACCTCCGGACGGGATATCCTTGTGGTCAGAACATTGCGCTGGCAATTCAACGACCTGGATTCCAATCCCGTTCGAGAGGATTTTTCCCCTGGAGTTAACATCAGTGTTGACTCCACTCTCTCCAAAAGTCCTTCGGATGAGACTATAAACCGAGGCCTCGTGTGCAAACTCACGCAGAACATCTTGCACGTACGTTAAATCTGTTCCGCTTTTCGTAAGAGTAGACCATTGTGTGCCGGTGGGAACAGATGACAGGATTGACAAAACTGCATACACATGGGGGATGGATGTAAAAAAGCAAATGATGTTTATTTCATTATCCTCGAAATAATAAAGTTATAAATAAATAGCAGATCACTCCACCCAAAGCCAGTCCACTTTCTGATGTTGTCTTCCCATCGTTTCCTCTGTCTGCCTCTTCGTCTCCCTCCTTGTACTGTTCCCTGTAGAACAGTCTTAGCCAGTCCAGATGTTCATATGACGTGCCCGTACCACTTAAGCTTGCGGTTTTTTTTCCCCACTGAAGTCAGGAGGTCTTCATATAATACCTTAATTGTGGGCAAAAAAAAGTCGCATACACAAAATCTGACTATTGGTGAACCTCATATCTCTAGCCAAGGAGTGACCAAAAATATATGTAAAGGTAAAAGTAAAGGTGTCCCATAACCTAGGCGGTCGTAGGGGAACAAGGTATCAGAAACCTCAGCTTCTCCAGGGCCCAGCATATCGAGGGCGGCGCCCATCTCCTCTCCATCGCTGCTCTACCTTCCCTGACCCTATAGAGGCCAGGTACGCATTGACAGCTGGGTGAACTTGGGGGACTGTAATGAAGTCAAGGCACACAAACGGTCACCCATCCAACTGGTAAGCCCGCTCGACGCAAACTATATGTAAAACGAAAAAAGGCATATGAAATTGCTAAAACAGAAATAAATGCACGAAAAGTAAATAAACAAGCCCCCAAAAATCATGATAAATAAACTCCAACCGAAATCTAAATTGAAGAGCAAGCAATTGTTATATTATAAACTGAAAAAAACTTGCATTCTGAGTATTAATAAACTACAAATTAAAATAGCCTCTACCCCCACCCAACAAATAAAATCTCCACCAAACAAACAAACCAACCAACCAACAAACAAACAAAAACCACGGCCAAATATCAAGTTTGAAAAAAGAAGACACACAGCCCAAGTAAATCCTCTGTCAATTTTTCAACACAAAAAGGGAAAACTGACCAAGCGTGATGTAATGGGACCCCATTCAAGGAAATGAAAGCTCCGATATTCAAGAACTGAACTGGAAATGTAACTAGACTAGCTCCCCAAACAAAGCCAACATTACAAAACAAAGGGAAAACAAAGAACAAAATGAACAAAAGAGGATGCAGAAGAAAGACAAGGATAAAAAGGGAAATGGAAAAATAGGAGGAAGGTTGATTTGAATGAGAACAGGGATTTTTTTTATTTTCTTAGAAAAAATAGTGATGATGATGATGATGATGATGATGATGATGATGATGATGATGATGATGATGATGATGATGATGATGATGATGATGATGAGACGATGACGACGACGACGACGACGAGAGAGAGAATCAATGTAGTCCAAAGAGACGGAACGAAATATGGGGAAAGAAAGAATGGACAAAAAAAGCTATTAAAAAAAAACCGTGCCAAGTTTCTGGATGCCTCCTTATTCTTAGCACAATCCTCTGAAAACGAAGATATATAGATAAACAGATCAAGAAAGAAAAAAAGGAAAGGAGAAAGAACCAAAAAAAAAAGAAGAAAATAAAATGCATGAAAACAGCACTTTAACTGTATGAAAGATTCATATCCCGAAAAACCATTCCTATCAAACAGAATAGAAAGACTATCTTCCAAAAAGTCAACCCCAGACAGAAAAACAGCTAAAAAACTAAACAACTGATAAACATACTTGATGAAACAAATCCTCAAAAAGAAAAGGGATAATCATATTAAAAAAAATACATATATCAGATTGACATAGTCTCAGATGAATAAGACAAAAAGAGCCATCTTTTCTAACCAAAAATAAAAATACTCCATATCATTCAAAACATCTTGAACCAGAAAGAAAAACACCGGCAGAAGAAAAATGACTCTCTGATTACCTTGTCACTCCACGTACCCCCAAACCGATGACGTCTTCAGAAAGGCGAGCCTTGATTTCCAAAACGAGTCTTAAGAGAGGGAGGCAAGGGAGAGAATAAATACACCCCTAAAGTGAGACAGGCAAAGCAAGGGCGAGAACTGTGTGATGTTGTGGTTAGGAAATTAACGTTGGTTCTTTCAGAAGGTTCTTCATATTGGCAGTCGTCTTCTCTCGAGCTGTTCTTGTACCCCCCCTCCCCAAATCACCCCCACCCCCCCAATAGAAGAACATCCTCCCTCTCTCTCTCTCTCTCCTCTCTCTCTCTCTCTCTCTCTCTCTCTCTCTCTCTCTCTCTCTCTCTCCTCTCTCTCTCCTCTCTTCTCTCT
>CM060330.1:44131481-44133981 GCA_030674155.1 Stramonita haemastoma
CACACACACACACACACACAAACACACACACACACACACAACATACATACATACATACATACATACATACATACATACATACATACATACATACATACATACATACATACATACATACATACATACATACATACATACATACATAGAGAGAGAGACATAGAAGATGGATAGATAGACAGATAGATAGATAGACAGATAGGAAGATAGATAAAAGATTCTTCACGTATATAGACGGACAAATAGTTTGATAGACAGATTTTCAAAATGTCTTTAGATTAATAGAAAGACCAACCGACAGATTGACAGACTAGAAAAATTAACAACAATTTTAGATAGACTGTCAGAAAGACGGATGGACAGAGGAATAGATTTAAATAGAGGGGGGAAAAAGACTGAAAAAAGAACAAATAAAAAGACTAAGAATTTGGGGAGAAGGGAAACTTAAACTTTATGAAAGATTCATATTCGTAGACGCGATTCAAAAAACAGAAACAAAACAAGAAAACTAAACACAAAAACTACCTCCTGGAATCACACTATAGAAATAAGAGCCCCAAGAAACACAGATACACACAACACAAACACCCCCAACCCGAACCCCACCCCCTCCACCTCCACCAAAAAGGCAAGGTAATCTTGAAAAGAATATTGATATGGTCAAAGATTAACAAGAGAGGAGAAGAAGAAGAAGAAGAAGAGAGAAGAAGAAGAAGAAGAAGAAGAAGGAAGAAGAAGAAGAAGAAGAAGAAGAAGAAGAGAAGAAGAAGAAGAAGAAAGAAGGGGAGAGAGAGGGGGGGGGACAGACAGACAGACAGAAGAGACAGACAGACAGAGAGAGCTATTCTAAGTGACCTTGAGAAAAGAACTCACTTATTATTCACAATGTCTTGAAGCAGAAAGTGCATCGGAAGAGAAAGAAAAAGAAAGACCTTTCAATGATGACCTTGTCACTCTGCCTACGCAAAAACCGATGACGTCATCAAAAAGGTGACACTTGATTTCCACATTGAGGCTGAAGAGAGGTAGAGGAAAGGGGGAGGTAATGAATGCATCCCCCAAAACAAGACTGGCAGAACAAGGGGCGACAACTGTGGGATGATGTTGTGGTTAGAAAATTCATGATTTTATCCATTTTCTTTTCCATTCATGTCATTCTATCCTTCTTTCTTTTTATCATACTTTTTTTTAATTTCTTCTTTCTTTCATAATTATTCTTCAAAAAAAAACTCTTCGTGTCTCTTTTCACTGGCACTGGACCTGTCCAAAGAGTTATCTAATTGAGATGGCTCTCTCTGTCTCTGTCTCTGTCTGTCTGTCTGTCTGTCTGTCTCGCTCTCTGTCTCTGTCTGTCTCTGTCTGTCTCTCTGTCTCTCTGTGTCTCTGTCGTCTGTCTGTCTGTCTGTCTGTCTGTCTGTCTGTCTGTCTGTCTGTCTGTCTGTCTGTCTGTCTGTCTCTCTCTCTCTCTCTCTCTCTCTCTCTCTCTCTCTCTCTCCTCTCTCTCTCTCTCTCTCTCTCTCTCTCTCTCTCTCTCTGAACTGATTGCTATGTCCCATTGACCCCTCTACGATATTTGTTCCTGAAGTCATCAGAAATTCTCTCCCTTTATCTAACACTCATGCTACCCTCTCTCTCTCTCTCTCTCTCTCTTTTTCATCCCACTGTCTGCCTACTGAAACAATCACACGCGCCTGTGTGCGTGTGTGCGCGCAACTCAACCACGCACACGCATAACACATACACACAGCACATCACAGAGAGAGGCAGAGAGAGAGACGAGAGAGAGAGAGAGAGAGAGAAGAGAGAGAGAGAGAGAGAGAGAGAGAGAGAGAGAGAGAGAGAGAGAGAGAGAGAGAGAGAGAAGACAGACAGACAGACAGACAGACAGACAGACAGACAGACAGACAGACAGACAGACAGACAGAGACAGAGACAGAGAGAGAGAAAGAGACAGACAGACAGACACAGACACACAGACAGACAGACACAGACACAGACACACAGACACACAGACACACAGACAGACAGAAATGTTAAGTTCGTCATGTTTTACAGAGGCTCTAGTTCTTTAGCGTTATCCTTTTGAGTCATAGACAGACAGAGACAGGCAGGCACACATATGGTCAGATTAACGAATTAAAAAGTAACATATGAAGAAAGAGGAAAGAAAAAATAAGGATAAACAGAAAGAAAGAAAGAAACGAACAAACAAACAAACAAACAAAAACAAAAAACAAAGAATGCAAAGAATGACAATATGGCTAAAACATTAAAACTATAACTTTATAGAGGATTCATATTCAATCTAAGAAAAATCTACACTGATACACCCCCCCCTACCCCTTCCCTCCCCCACCCAACCTCAACTCCACCCCCACCCCTATCCCCACCCCCACCCCCACCCAAAAAACCCCCCCACAAAAATCCCACATTATTCTTCAGAAATGAGAGCAAAAACAAAGATAAGCACACACACACAACTCCAAAAAATCCAAAAGAGAAA
>CM060330.1:44139314-44144314 GCA_030674155.1 Stramonita haemastoma
TTTGTTTTTTTTAACTATACTGAAAGCCTTTAATTTGTGCTATTTTTGTGCTAAATGCTGAGTTGTTTGTTGTTGGTATTTAAGCTACACTGAAGCCTTGATCTGTGCTGTATTTTGTGCTAAATGTTGACTTGTTTTTTGGGTTTTTTTTTTTATACCAAAAGCCGCTGATTTTTGCTTAATGAAAACCACTGATTTGTGCTATTTTTTGCGCTAAATGTTGATTTGTTTGTTGTTGTTTTTTAGCAATACCAAAAGCCGCTGATTATTTTATGTGCTAAATGTTGACTTGTTTATTGGGTTTTTATAAAAGCTATACTGAAAGCCGATTATTTGTGATATTTTATGGGCTTAATTTTGACATGTTGGTTGGGTTTGTTTGTTTTTAGCTATGCTTGAAGCCTACATGAATTTTTTTGTAATTTTTGAGATGGTAAAGCTTTTGTATTCATAATCATAGTCATATTTGTAAGGCGGTAATAAGATACCGGAGTTATAAATGGACATATGTTTTTATATTTTTTTTATTTTTTATTTGTTCTTGTTATACCGAGGATAATGGAACAAGCCCTCATGTGCTTTTTTACATCCAGTCCCCGTTTTATAAATTTTGTCATCTGTTTCCTCTGGCACACAATGGCCTACTCTTACGAAAAACGGAACGGGTTTTAACGATGTGCGCGATGTTTTTCGTTTGTTCGCACACAGGGCCTCGGTTTATAGTCTCATCCGATGGACTTTTGAGGAGAGTGAAGTTGGCACTGATGTTAACTCCCGGGGAAAAAATCCCCTTGAACGGGATTCGAACCCGGTCGTCAGATTGTGAGCGCAATATTCTAACCACTAGGTTTATCCCGTCCCCATAGAGAAACTCGCCGCCGCTGTAGTCTAGTGGTTAGGGCGTTGGACTCGTAATCTAAAGGTTGCGGGTTCGATCCCAGCTTTCGGCCATGGCGTTGTGCCCTTGGAAAAGGCACTTTACGGCTATTTTCTCACCCCACCCAGGTGTAAAAGGTGGTGGACCAACCTTGTGTTGGGGGTTAACCCTGCGATAGACTGGCGTCCTATCCAGGGGGGAGTCTATGACTCTCAGTCGCTTAACTCCACAGAAACCGGGATAAGCACGGCCTGACAGAATAGAGAAACTCATTCGATGATTGAGTAAAACAAATAGCAATGATGATGATGATAAGAAAATGTCAACCCTAGGCTTCCTTTAGGTTTCTCTGGAGTTGTGAGTGAGAAGCAGGTATTTCATTTAAAATGTTTTGTTTTTATTGCAGATTTATCCTTTGATCACGTTTTGTTATCATATTTCAAGGACTCTTGAACAAGCACCTATATACTTTTTTATGTATAGTCCCCATGTATATGCAGTTTCGTAACTTTTGGCGTCCGTTGTCACCAGTACTCATGGCCTACTTTTCTAAAAGACGGAACAAGATTTAACTTGATGGTCTGTGTGCTTTCGAAACACTGGTTTTGGTTAATAGTCTCATCTGAAGAACTTTGCATTTGTAACATGCTCTGCATTATTTAAGAATGCTACAGCAATTGTATTGTATTGTATTGTATCGTACTGTATTGTATTGCATCGCATTGTATTGCATTGTATTGCATTGTATTGCGTTGTATTGTATTGCATTAAATTGGTGTTTTTTTTTATCGTATTGCATTTTATTGTATTGTACTGTGCTGTATTGTATTGTTTTGCTTTTTATTGTATTGCATTATTGCTATGTTATGTGCTCGGTGTTTTCTTGTTTTGTTGTTGTTGTTTTTTTAGCTATACTGAAAGCCTCTGATTTGTGCTGTTTTATATGCTAAATGTTCACTTGTTTGTTGTTTATGTTTTTTATTTAGCTATACCAAGAGCTGCTGAGACCTCGATTTATCGTCTCACCCGAAAGACTAGCACCCAACACACATGGTCTAATGGATGGGAGGGGGGGGGGGGGGGGAAGTTTGGGGCCCCAAACAGGATTCGAACCACCGCAGCATACTCCGACTCGGTCTTTTGGCTTTCTAGGCAAGGCGCGTTACCTCCTAGACCACTGATCCATCGTTGTGCAACATGTGAAGGGGAAAGTTGACATAATGCTGTTTGTTCCTCTCACTGTGGCCACAGGCAGCCAATTACAGGATGCTAGCTTCTCTGGCTTTCTTCCTTCTCCCCAGAGAGAGAGAGAGAGCAGAGAGAAGGGGGGGGGAGTAGAGAGAGAGGGGGGAGGAGGGGGGGAGAGGAGGGAGGGGAGGGAGGGGGAGGGAGGGAGGAGAGAGAGAGAGAGAGAGAGAGAGAGAGAGAGAGAGAGAGAGATGAGAGAGAGAGAGAGGAGAGAGAGAGAGAGAGACATATAGACAGAGACAGAGACAGAGAGACACAGAGGAAGGGAGAGAGAGAGAGAGGAGAGAGAGAGAGAGGGAGAGGAGTGGAGAGAGAGAGATGGGAGAAGAGAGAGAGAGAGAGGAGAGGAGAGAGAGAGAGAGAGGGAGACAGAGAGAGACAGAGAGAGACGAGGAGAGACAGAGGACAGAGACAGAGAGAAAGACAGAGAGAATGACAGAGAGAAAGACACAGTCAGAGACACAGAAATAATTATATTGAGACAGAGAAAGAGAGTAAGAGAGAGAGGAGAGAGAGAGAGAGAGAGAGAGAAGAGAGAGAGACAGAGAGAGACAGAGACAGAGACAGAGATTTAGCTGGAGGGAAAGGTCGTTAAGCTATGACAAAGTTAAAATAATTGAAAAGAAAGTTCAAGCAGAAATTAAAAGAAAAAAGATATTGAAAAATAAAATACCAAAAACAAAACCCTCACCAATATTGCTGCCGGGTAAGCTCATTAAACAGTGACGAAGTTAAAGAAAAAAAAAAGATGAATAAAAGAAAGACAGAAAGAAAATGAATAAAAACTAAAACAGAACAAAAAATATAGATAAGAAAGGAAAAGAAAAATAGACACACAAGAAATAAAAGAGGGAATAAAACGCAGAGAAAATCCCCAGAAAAATAAAACCCCACAAGAAACTGGAAAAGAAAGAAAGAAAAAAAGAAAGAAAGAAAAGAAAGAAAGAAAGAAAATGAAACAAAAATGTCAGTGATTGATTTTGCCAGAGGCAAGGCCTATTAAAGTGTGACGGAAATTAAAGGAAAAGAAGCGAGAGAGAGAGAGAGAGAGAGGAGAGAGAGAGAGAGAGAGAGGAGAGAGAGAGAGAGGAGAGAGAGGGAGAGAGAGAGAGAAGAGGAGAGATAGAGGAGGAGATAGAGAGAGAGAGAGAGAGGAGAGGGGAGAGAGAGAGACGGAGAGAGAGAGAGAGAGGAGAGAGGAGAGAGGAGAGAGGGAGGAGAGAGAGGAGAGGGAGAGAGTGAGAGGGAGAGAGAGAGAGAGAGAGAGCCAAAAACATAGAAAACATAGAAAAAAAACACACAAAGAAAAAACAAACAAAAAATAGAAACAGAAAAGAAAAAAAAACGACAGGAAAAAAAACAAACAAACAGAAAAAAACGAAAAAAAACACAAGGTAGTAAGAAGAGAAAGAACGGAGAAGAAAGACAAAAAGAAGAAAGACAGGAAGGAACAGACCAAAAGAAGGGAACAGAAAGAAAAAAGAAAGAGAATGGAAGAGAAAAAAGAAGGAAAAAAGAAAGAAGAAAAAAAGAAAAGAAAGCGACAGACAGTTGAAAAATATTCCAAGGTTCAACCCACAATTCTTATTACCATATCAATGTCGATAACAACAAGAACAACAAGAGCAACAACAGCAGCAGCAGCTGCTGCAACAACAACAACAACATTTTTTTAAAAGTTCCATTTATTGGAAATAAACCATTTGAGTAACATTATCAACCTTATGCTTTCTTTCTTTTTCTTCTTTTTCTTTTTTTTCTTTCTTTCTTTCTTTCTTTCTTTCTTTCTTTCTTTCTTCTTTTTTCTTTCTTCTTTCTTCTTTCTTTCTTTATCCTTCTTTGTTTCATTCATTCATTTTCATTCATTCATTGATTCATTCATTGATTCATTGATTCATTGATTCATTCATTCATTCTTTCTTTCTTTCTTTCTTTCTTTCCTTTCTTTCTTTCTTTCTTTTGTTTTTCCTTTCTTTTGTTTTCCCTTTCTTTTTGTTTCTGTTTTTTATATAAATGTTTAACACCCCTACCTTTCTCAGAATAATATGTAACTTGTTATTCGGATGAGACTATAAACGGGGGCCCCGTGTGCGAATGTACGCAGAACATCTTGCGCACAGGTTAAAAACTCGTTCCGTCTTTTAGAAGAGCAGGCCATTGTGTGCTGGTAGGAGCAATGCACACAGATGTCCTGTGGAAAAATAGGGGAGTTGGAGTCCCCAGGGCGGTTCGGAGCTGTAGGCCTATTTGGCCACGTTTTAGCAGCTCCTGCGACGACACTGAAACCATTCGTATCGGCGATTGCCTTTCCATTGGACCATTCCAGCGACTTGGAGAGAGAAAGAGAGGAAGGGGGTCTGCTGCATGGGTAACACACCTTGCTCTCCATACTTACCTACCCAGGTTTTGCGCTCTAGAGCCTAGAGCGCAACTCCATAGTCTTCCGAGACTGACCGATGCCTACTATTAGGCCTGCTTGTCTTTACTCTGAGCTTTGTTTGTCTTTGTTTGGATTTCTTTTGTATGTGTGTGTGTATGGGGGGGGGGGGGGGGGGTGGTTGATTATGATTAGCCTGGTCAGTTTGTTTAGAGGTAGTGGAGAGCCCACACTTTTTACTACAATATGTTACAATTTTCTTCAAAACATATTCTGTATTCTTTTATGTATTCTTATATTTCGGGAATAATAGAATATCTATTCTTGTGCATCCTTACATTTAGTCCCCGTGTGTATGCAGTTTTGTTAATTTGTTATCCGTTCCCACCGGCACACAATGGCCTACTCTTCCGAAAAGCGGAACGGGTTCTAATATGTGCTCAAGATACTCTGAGTGCGTTCGCACAGGGGACCTCAGTTTATAGTCTTATCCAGAGA
>CM060330.1:44146814-44151814 GCA_030674155.1 Stramonita haemastoma
CGAGTTGCCGGGTGCTAGCGTAAGTAGAGAGTCCTATAAAGGTAAAGGTAAAGGTGTCCCATAACCTATGTGGTCATAGAGGAGCGAGGCATCAGAGATGTCAGCTTCTCTAGGGGCCAGCATATTGAGGGCAGTGCCCACCTCCTCTCCCTCGCTGTTTTACCTTCCCTGACCTTAAAAAGGGCAGGTACCCATTTGCAGCTGGGTGATCTGAGGGACTGTGCTGAAGTATGCTTCTGTCTTTTCAAGTGTTATTTAACTGAATCATCTTTTACTCGGCCATACCGGTTCTAGCATTGACGTAATGCAGATAGGAGCCATCATTCTCTTTTACAGCCTAAATATATGAAAATTGGAATTTTTAGAAGCGATAAACTCCACTTTGTTTTGGGCGATCTTGAACATTGAGGAAAGAAGTCAGAAGAAAAAAATTGAAATAAAAGGAACAAGAAAACCACACCCATTATTCAAAAGACATAACTGATGGTTGGAAGAGGGGGTGGGGGTTGTAAGGAAGCCCAGAGAGTGGAAAGAGAGTGGTGGTATAGGAATTGTGGGAGGGTGGTGGTGGGGGAGTGGAGGTCAAGAAGTAGAAGGAAACCACAACATAACCTATGTGGTCGTAGGGTAGCGAGGCATCAGAGACATCAGCTTCTCTAGGGGCCAGCATCTTGAGGGTGGTGCCCATCTCCTCTCCCTCGCTGCTTTACCTTCCTTGTCCCTAAAGAGGGCAGGTACCCATTTGCAGCTGGGGAACTGGGGGACTGTACTAAAGTCAAGGCACGCAAACGGTCACCTATCCAGTTAGTAACCACGCTTGATGCTGCTTAACCTCGGCTTGGGAAAAGCGAGTGCTCTGACCACTAAGCTGTCCCGTCCCCTGAGAGAGACATACAGAAAAGATAGAGACTTAGGAACGGTGGACACTGAAACCGCGAGACAGAGACTGACGGACAAAAACATACATGCAGAGAGACATCCAGAAAGACAGAGAGAGACACAGGGATGGTAAACACAGAAACCGCGAGACAGAGACAGAGACAGACAGACTCAGACAGACTTGCAGAGAGACATACAGAAAGACAGAGAGACACAGGAACGGTAGACACACAAACCGCGAGACAGAGACAGAGACAGTACAGACAGACATGCAGAGAGACATCCAGAAAGACAGAGAGAGACACAGGGATGGTAAACACAGAAACCGCGAGACAGAGACAGAGACAGACAGACTCAGACAGACTTGCAGAGAGAGACATACAGAGACATTCAGAAAGACAGAGACATATAAACGGTAGACACAGAAACTGCGAGACAGAGACAGACAGACACAGACAGACATGCAGGGAGACATACAGAGACATACAGAAAGACTAAAACGCAGAAACAGTACACACAGACACCGCGAGACAGAGACAGAGACAGACATACAGACATGCTGGAAGACACACAGAGACATACAGAAAGACAGAGACATAGGAACGGTAGAGACAGACACCGCGAGGCAGAGACAGAGACAGACATAGACAGACATGCAGAGAGACATACAGAAAGACAGAGACACAGAAACAGTAAATACAGAAACCGCGAGAAAGAGACAGAGACAGACAGACAGAGACAGAGACCGACAATCATAGAGACATACAGACATACAGAAAAGGCATAGACATAGGAACCGGTAGACACAGAAACCGCGAGACAGAGACACAGACAGACGGACACAGACAGACATGTAGAGAGACATACAGAGACATACACAAAGACAGAGATACAGGAACGGTAGACACAGAAACCGCGAGACAGAGTCAGAGACAGACAGACATGCATGGAGACAAACAGAGCTAGAGACATACAGAAAGACAAAGACATAGGAACGGTAGACAGAAACAGACAGACAGACAGACATGCAGAGAGACATACATAAACAGAAAAGACAGAGACACAAGGAACGGTAGACACAGAAACCGCGAGACAGAGACAGAGACAGACAGACACAGACACAGACACCTAAGCCCCTGCCCTGCCCTGCCCTGCACTATGCTACACTCTACCTGGTGGTCGAGAGGTGGTCACCAGAAGACCAGACCGGACAGACAGAAAACCCTGATCACCTCCGTGACCGCTGTCCATCACCTGTCAGCACAACAAGGGGCATAACTCGGGGTGCACCGCTGAGCTCCCTTGTCCATAAACAAACCGGACACCTGTCATCCTGCCCTGTCCACTGTCCCCTGCTTGACCGGTGTCACTGCAGTTATCAACTCCCTGTCTTTGACTTGGACCCCCTGGACACTTTGACGCTATACGAAGGCTGGGTTGGAGAGAGCCGTTGACTTTAGTTCTGTGGATCTATTGCTCCTATACCACTACCACAACCCCTGTGAGGAGTGGAGGAAGCTGGTTGCAAAAATCTTCAGTGGTTCCTCAACAGTCTACAAGACTTCGGGGTATGTGAAGATGAAGAAGTTGATGATAAGTGTCTAAATCAACTCAAAGTGAACAGACATGAGACAAACGAGCAGAAGATTTTATAACCAGCTTCCTTCACTCCTCGAGGTTATCATATTTCCATAGGTAGTCGTTCCACTCAAGGTTGGTCCACATTCTGATGTCTCCCCATCGTTTTTTTTTTTCTGTCTGCCTCTTCGTCTCCCTCCTTGTACTGTTTCCTGTAGGACTGTCTTGGTCAGTCCAGATGCTCGCGTGAAGTGCCGGTACCACTTTAGTTTGCGTTTTTTCTCTGAAGTCAGAAGCTCTTCATAATTTATTATGATCCGATGGTGTTTTCAGTTCTGGTTTTCATTTCCTCGATCCAAAGAAATCATGTGGTGTGTGTGTGTGTGTGTGTGTGTGTGTGTGTGTGTGTGTGTGTGTGTGTGTCCATCTGGTATTTATTTATTGTCCGGGGATAAAAATGAAGGGTGTCTTTTCTTCCAGACAAAACACCGCCCCAGGTGTGGTGATGGTAATTATTGTCCACGACACTCTCTGCAAAGACAGAGTTCAAAAGTTGGTTTGCCTTTAGTACGAGGTAAGGCAGGATAATTCAGTGGTCAGAGCACTCGCTTTTCCCAAGCTAAGGTTAAGCAGCATCGAGCGTGGCTACCAAGTGGATCGGTGACCGTTTGCGCCCCTTGGTTTTAGTACAGTATTCCAGTTCACCCAGCTGTAAATGGGTACCTACCCTCTTTAGGGTTAGGGAAGGTAAAGGAGAGGAGATTGGCACCGCCTTCAACATGCTGGCCCCTGGAGAAGCTGAGGTCTCTGATGCCTCGCTTCCCAACAACCCTATAGGTTACGGGACACTTTACCTTTTTATGACACTCATTTTTAAAAACAATGTTAGGTGCGACCTATTTTGGGTGGTTCCCTCTTGGCTCCGAAACAGGAAAACAAAGCATACATGTAAACATGTATAGATGTCATTATTATAAAATATACTGACGAAAACCGTTCGAATACTTCCAGATACAAAATTTAATTTGGATAGGAATGCAGTGTGCAATTTGTTTGCATATGCTCGCACTTAAGAACTCTTTGCATAAGTTCTTGTTGTAGGGGGATTGGTTGCATTTTTGGTTAGTTTGTTTTTCTTTTTTGTTTGTTGTTCTTTTTTTCTTTTTAGTTTTGTTATCCGTTCCTACCTGCAGGATATAACCTACTCTTCCGGAAGGTGGAACAGGTTTTAACGTGTGCGCAAGATGTTCTGTGTGCGTTCGCATATGAGACGTCAGTTTATATAGTCTTATCTGAAGGACTGTCGAGAGTAACTGATAATTATGATGGGGACAACTACACGGGGGAAATCCCCTTGAATGGGTGCCTCAGGGGTGGTTTAAACCTGGGGCCATCAGATCACGAGCGCAAGGTTCTAACCACTAGAGTATCCCCTTAACCCTCCCCCCTTAATTACTAAACAGACTTCATTTATTCACTGCTTCTTAGTCTGCACCTTTCCTACAGCTTTGGTTTGGGAGACGGTGTGAAAGGGTGTGTGTGTGTATGTGTCTGTGTCTGTTTTTGTGTGTTGTATGAGAGAGAGAGAGAATGGGGGGGGGGGGGGGAATGTGTGTGTATTGTGTGTGTGTGTGTGTGTGTGTGTATGTGTGTGTGGGGGTGTAGGTGTAGGTGTAGGTGTGTGTATCTGCGTGTGTGCGTGCATGCGTAGGTTCCTTCATGCATTGCCGCTGGTATGAACTTACACCACCTCTTTCCCCTATTGTTTGTAACTTCCCTTCCCTACCACCATCACCACCAAACCACAACCACAGCCACCACACCACCACCACCACCACCACAATCACCACCACCATCACCACCACCACCACCACCACCATCACCATCAGTACTGACCACCACTTCACGGACAGTGCGAAAAACAAACTGACCGCACTCACAGAGGCTGGGAGACATGAGTGGACGCTATCATAATACTATAAACTGATTATGCACTGACCATGACCAACCGATCTTGTCAACTGCCCATTATGTCTTCGGGCTTAGGGTCGTGAGAGGGCAGTCATGTTTGGGAGTGACCCATCAAGAAATCGAATCCTTTGTCACCTTTTGTTACTTCGTCCATTCGAAGAGAAGAGAAAAAAAAGTGTGTGTGTGTGTGTGTGTGTGTGTGTGTGTGTGTGTGTGTGTGTGTGTGTGTGTGTGTGTGTGTGTGTGTGTGTGTGTGTGTGTGTGCTTTGTGTGTGTGTTTGTGTTTATTTGTTTATTTATTATTTATTTATTCTTTTAGTGTGTGTGTGTGTGTGTGTGTGTGGTGTGTGTGTGTGTGTGTGTGTGTGTGTGTGTGTGTGTGTGTGTGTGTGTGTGTGTGTGTGCGCGCGTGTGTGTGTGATTTTATTCCTCAGCATTTTTTTTTTCAACCGATGTCCAGTTATAATTTTTGTAGGCTGATGAAATGTAGATCTGGAAAAATTCACGGGTCTCTCTCAAAATTCATAACTTCTGCAGGTATTTCTTGAAATTTCATTATTTTGTTGTCATTC
>CM060330.1:44154314-44176814 GCA_030674155.1 Stramonita haemastoma
AAGAATTAGAATATGGGCTTTTGAATATATATATATATATATATATATATATATATATATATATATATATATATATATATCCCCACCCAGGTGTAAAAGGGGTACCAACCGTGTGTTGGGGGGTTAACCCTGCGATAGACTGGCGTCCTATCCAGGGGGGTGTCTATGACTCTCAGTCGTTTAACGCCACAGAAACCGGGATAAGCACCGGCCTGATGAGCCTTAGGCTCGGGACAGACTTTAACTAACTTTAATATATATATATATATATAAAATCACGGTAGAGATGAGATGCTTCCGGAGACTCCTTGGCATCTACTACAAAAGACCACATAAGCAACGAAGAGGTGCGTAACAGAATCCAGCAAACCATTGGTACCTACGAAAATCTTCTAGATCTATCAATCGTAAAGAAGCATAAATTTAAATGGTACGGCATGTCACAAGATCGAAAGGACTTACAAAAACAATACTGCAAGGCACTGTCCAAGGAGGAAGAAAAAGAGCCAGACCAAGGAAGAGATGGGAGGACAACATCAGCAAATGGACAGGCCTAGAACTCAGCCAAATTTTGAGAAAGGCAGAACAGAGAGAGGAATGGAGGGAACTATATACTATATCATTTGTGCGAGTTAGTGTGTGTATGCAAAGGGGGTGTGTGTGTTTGTATGTTTGCTTGTGTGTTTGTGTGTGTGTATGTGCGTGCGTGCGTGTGTGTGTGCGTGCGCACGTTGGCGCACGCGCATGTACGCGCTGTTGGTGGGCGGGTTGGCTAGAGTTTGTGCCCTTTGACCTTTGCAAGACCAGGGTGAAATCCACAGGGGAGAGATGTACCGTGGTGGAAGGAGGGGGGGGGGTGGGGGTGTTGAAGAAGTGACCGTTTGTGGGGGAGGGAGGGAGGGATGTTTTTCTTTGTAGTTGGCTTCTCTTTCTGTCTGTCCCGATTCTTGCTTGTTTGTCTGTCTATCTGTAGCCTGAATGTTTGTCTTCTTTTGCCTGTCCGTCTGTTTGTCTGTCTGTCTGTTTGTCTGTCTGTATGTATGTATGCATGTGTGTTTATACCTGATATGATGGTCACAGAAGTCGTGAGGTTGAATCTGCGCGTATGTATGTGTTGGTTGCCCTTGGGATTTTTGTCTCTGGAGTTGACCACAAACTTTACAAAGCCTTTGGCAATCTGTTCCGTAGTCTAGTAAACCATTGGAGAACCATTGAAGACTTTGCAACCGGCTTCATCCACTCCCAGCGGCTCTCAGTTTTCAGAGCAAATCGTTCCACTCAAGGCCTGTCCACTCTTTGATGTTGACTCCCCATCGTTTTTCTCTGTCTGCCTCTTCGTCTCCCTCCTTGTACTGTTCCCTGTAGGGCAGTCTTGGCCAGTGCAGATGTTCGTGTGACGTGCCCGTACCACTTCAGTTTGCCATTTTTCACTAAATTCATATCTTTATGATTATGACCCATTGCAATGGCGTTTTCAGTTCTGGTTTTTACTTCCTCGTAATTTGGTTTAAACAAAATTTAATTCAAAGAAAATCATACATATTGTTTGTTGTTTTTTGTTTGTTTGTCTGTCGTGTTTGACGACGATCTCCACAACAATAGAGGAAGCAGCTGCTGTTTCGGAAACTGGGAAGAAGTCTGATTATAGTGGAGATGCCTTGCCCATAGCACACCCCCACTCTCTCAGCCAAGTGGGCATAAGGACAGTCAGCGTTGGAGATGTTCTCCAAAGGTCAACTAGCCCCCAGGGCTGCAGCACATGAGGACTGTGCAAGTCAAGCCTCCTAGTCAGAGAGTCATAGTCGATCACTTAAAACTAAACTGAAAAGTGAAATTCCATGAGTGGGAAAGAAAACCACTGATCATACAGCCTCTCACTTTGCTATTGCCCACAGCATCAGTGGTTTAATCAAGAGCTGTGATAAAGCCCAGGCGCTGAAGGCTTAAACACTTACAAAAAGCAGCAACAAGGTAAAGGCTTATACTGTGCTCAACAACAATAACAAGTTCAGTTTTACATATAGCAGCTTACTGGCATCAATTTGTTCAAACTGTAATTGTGGATTTTCAACAAAAAACCCCACCTTTGATAACATAAGTTTAAATCACCCCTTTAAAAGTCACTGGGCATATATTTTGTAAAAGAAAAGGTAGTGACGTGATCTCTGTATGAAATACCTAGAAGGAGGCGAAAGCATCGTATCTCTATGGCCTGTGTCCTTCTTTCAATGTCTGCTCTTATGTTTCATGTTTCACAGGTGTACACAAAAATTGGACGTGGCCAGGGAACCGAATATCGAACCCAGGACTTCATGGAACCATGGGACTGAAGTCGGACGGTCTTAACTACTGGGCTATAGTGTCGGCCCAGATTTCTTTGTGTTTGGGGTCTCTTCTCTATTATGTCTGGCTTGCTTTCTTTCTATTGTCAAATTTCATTTTTATTCCCTCTGTTTTCATTCTTTTTTTCCTTTCCATCTTTCTCCCATATTTTCCTGTTCTTTCCCTATTTTATTTCTATATTCCATCTGTCTGTTATTTGTTCATGCTTTGTTTTTTTTGTTTTTTGTTTTAATTCTTCCTTTCTTTTTGGGAACGGGATAGCTCAGTGGTCAGACCACTCGCTTTCCCCAAGCCAGGGTTAAGCAACATTGAGCGTGGTTACCAATTGGATGTTTGACCGTTTGCGCGTCGTGGACTCAGTATAGATCTAGTCCCCCAGTCCACCCAGCTGTAAATGGGTACCTGCCCTATTTAGGGTCTAAGAAGGTAAAGCAGCGAGGGAGAAGAGATGGGCGCCGCCCTCAAAATGCTGGCCCCTAGAGAAGCTGAGGTCTCTGATGCCTGGCTCCCCTACGACCACATAGGTTATGGGACACATTTCCCTTTTTTAGCCTCTCCTCTATCTCCACATCTTCTTTTCTTATATCCTTTATCTTCTTTAATTTGTTTTTTCAGTTTTTTCCCAGCTGCTTTCCCCGTTTATTTTTGTCTCTATGTATTTTCCTCCTTCCTTCCTTCTGTTTTGCATAGTTCCCGTTTTCCTTCCTTTCGTTTGCTCTTTTCATTTCAGCCTTTGTTTTCCATACTTCTGTTTGAAAACAACGGGAGGGAGGGAGGGAGGGGAGAGAGAGAGGAGAGAGAGAGAGAGAGAGAGAGAGAGAGAGAGAGAGAGAGAGAGAGAGAGAGAGAGAGAGAGAGAGAGAGAGAGAGAGAGAGAGAGACAGACAGACAGACAGACAGACAGACAGACAGACAGACAGACAGACAGACAGAGACAGACAGACAGACAGACAGACAGACAAATAGGCAGACGGAGACAGATAGATAGATAGATAGATAGACAGGCAGACAGACAGACGGTCAGCCAGCCGTCCAGACATGCAGACAGACAGAGACAGAAACAGACATAGAAGCAGACAGATGAAAGACAGACGGAGAAAGACAGACAGACAGACAGACCGAGAGGAGAGCATGGGAATGGAATGGCCCCTAAATGAAAAGCAGGCAGCACCTTGACATTCCCAAAAAGCAACGACCTCCAGATTTCCGCTGCTGCTGCCACGTACAACACCATTTAATACTCAGTCACCGCCCCCATCCCCGCCACTACCACCACTGTGCAGCCCCACTTCTCTGTCTGTCTGTGTGTTTGTATGTCTGTTTGTTTGCGCGCACGCGTGCACACACGCAGGCACACACGCACATGCACACAGGCACACACACAGGCACTTACACACACACACGCGCACGCGCGCACGCGCACACGCGCAAATACGCACAAACACACACATATAAACACTTGGTACATTTTGTTGTTATGGGTTGTCGTAATAGTGTTTTAGTTAGATATTGTCGATGAAATTATTTTTGTTCCTAGATCTAGATAGATGGCTTGATGAAAAATAAAAAAGCATAAAATTATGCATTGCTTATTCAATGTACCATTTCGAAATAAAAATTTGACTTCATAATCATACACACACACACACACACACACACACACACACACACACACACACACACACACACACACACACACACACACACACACACACTCGCGCGTGCGCGCGCGCGCCCATACACACGCACACACACACACTTTCCCTTTTTTTCTTATTTTTAACTGGTTTCATTCATTCATCCGTTTCTCTCTCTCTCTCTCTCTCTCTCTCTCTCTCTCTCTCTCTCTCTCTCTCTCTCTCTCTCTCTCTCTTCTCTCTCTCTCTCTCTCTCTCTCTCTCTCTCTCTCTGTTAGCGGAAAGGTGGAGGTAGTTGTGATATGGAATGTCAAGGTGTAGGCAGTATAGTAAGGGCTGGATGTCATTGAATGCTCAGCCCCTTCTCTTCCGCTCCTTTCCCCAACCACTCCATTATGTCTGCTGCCCCTTTCCCTCTGCCCCTACCTACCCTTGTATTGCCCTGCCTCTTAATAATGGGGCCTGGAACCTTAGGGGCCAAAACCTAGGGCCACACTGTACTGTTAGTCACTTCAAATCTTCAAGTGGTAGAAACGTTGTGAAAGTTCCAGTTGGAAAAATGTTTGGAGGTTGATTTTCGTGTTTGAGGATTAAAAAATGTATCTTAAGTTTGTAGTTGGCATTTACAAAAAAGTTTCTCTTTCGGGGACGGGAGAGCTCAGTGGTCAGAGCACTCAGTGGTCAGAGCACTTGCTTTCCCCTAGCCAATGTTAAGCAGCATCCAGCGTGATTACAAAGTGGATGGGTGACCGTTTGCGCGCCTTAACTTCAGTAACAAGTTCACCCAGCTGAAAATGGGTACCTGCCCTCTTTAGGGTCAGGGAAGGTAAAGCAACGAAGGAGAGGAGATGGACGCTGCCCTCAATATGCTGGCCCCCTAGAGAAGCTAAGGTCTCTGATGCCTCGCTCCCCTACGACCACACAGGTTATGGGACACCACCTTGTCTTTCTGGTGTCCACAATCAGACAGAGATCTTCCAGAGAGCGGAGTGAGGGAAGAGACGAGCAGCCCTGATCTGCTGTCCACTTCTGAAGAGGCTGAGGCTGGAGCTGATTGATGGTCTGGTGCAGGCATGGGGGAACAGATAGCCTGGTGGTTAGATTGATGCGCTCGTGATCTGCTGACCCGGGTTCGAATCTCGTTTAAAAGGAATTTTTCTCTGGAGTTAACATCAGTGCTGACTCGACTCCCCCCCCCAAAAAAAAAGTCCTTTGGATGAGACTATAAACCGGAAGTCTCGTGTGTCAATGTACACAGAACGTTTTGTTCCGCTTTTTGGAAGAGTAGGCCATTGTGTGCCGGTGAGAATCGATGAAAATTATTTTAGAAACTGCATACACACGGGGAAAGGATGTAAAAGAAAAAGCACATGGGTGTTTAGTCCATTATCCTCGAAATTAAAGAAAAAAATAAAGAAAAAAATAAAATAAATCAAATATTCACAATAGGAAAATGCAATGGGGACACTACTTATTCACCGGGACAAGGATAGTGCTACCTCCACAGGGGGTAACCGCAGAGTTACGAGCTTTTTTTTCCAATGGCTTGGTCTTTACTAGGGGCAATCTGTGTGTGTGTGTGTGTGTGTGTGTGTGTGTGTGTGTGTGTGTGTGTGTGTGTGTGTGTGTGTGTGTGTGTGTGTGTGTGTGTGTGTGTGTGTGTGTATGTGTGTGTGTGTGTGTGTGTGTGTGTGTGTGTGTGTGCGCGCGCGCGCGCGTGTGTGTGTGTGTTTCATCTGTCTCGGATTCTTCTCTTTGTTTATATATATATCTGTCTTGTCTCTCTCTCCCATGTATCTGTCTCTACCTGTAATTTTTTTTCTGGGATTATATCTTTCAATCTGTTTCTCTGTGTTTGTCTATCTCGGGTCTGGCATGGTCCTCTCATTCTCTGCTATTTCCCCTCTCCCTGCGTCTCTCTCTCTCTCTCTCTCTCTCTCTCTCTCTCTCTCTCTCTCTCTCTCTCTCCTCTCTCTCTCTCCTCTCTCTCTCTCTCTCTCTCTCTCTCTCTCTCTCCCAGAGTTAAAAATAAGATTGTGTCACGTGTGAATGAAAGCGTGTTGTCAGTTGTTGATAGATCAGATGAAAACGAAAGTGGATTGTCAGTTGCTGATGGAAAGAGTGGGAATGAAAGTGTGTTTTCTGTTGTTGACGAAATGAGTGGAAATAAAAGTGTGTTTTCGATTGTTGATGGACCGAATGGGAATGAAAGTGTGCTGTCCGATGTAGATGGAAGGTGTGGATGTGAGGATGGAAAGTTAGTAGGTGAAAGTGTTCGGGTGGATGCTGATGATTCACCAACCTTTGTAAATAAGCGGTCGTTTTGTTTCTTGTCATGGAATGTGAATGGTTTGTTCTCCAAAATTAATGATCATGATTTTGTCTCTTTTGTTTGCACTTTTGATTTTGTGTGTCTAGTTGAGTCTTTCATGGATGCGGTTGATTGCAATATTTTTCCTGGTTATGATGTTTACTGTAAACCTGCAATAAAATTTTCCAACCAAGGTAGACGTTCTGGGGGCATAGTGTGCTTAATAAAAAAATGTTTTGCTTCATATGTGAAGATGGTTGACTTAGAGTTTGCTAATATATGTGTGTTTCATATTGATAAACAGCTGTTTGGGACATTGAAAGATGTGTTTTATATCTGTACATATATTCCGCCAGAGGGGTCCCCTTTCTATGCATACTTTGATCTTGACAATGGAATCCATGTCCTTGAAGAATGTTTAACTGATATTCTGTTACAAAATGATGTGTATGTGATTCTTTGTGGTGACCTGAATAGCAGAACATCAAACATTTTTTTGAATTCTTTTGATGATTTTGGTTTAGACATTCAATATAGAAGTCAGTCTCTTAATGCTAGTCGTTCTTCAGAGGATAAGTGTTTGAATGCATATGGTAAAATGCTTTTGAATATGTGTACTGCCTTAGATTTGAATATTCTGAATGGTGTATGTAATGGCGACCTTGAAGGTCGCTACACATACATCTCTGATTTTGGAAGTAGTGTAAATGATTATTTTATATTGTCAAGTGACCTTTTTTCCCTTGTGTATGATACAAGTGAAATGTGCATTGTTGATCGGATTGACTCTGATCATATGCCATTAACATGCAGTTTAATTTTCCCAAAAGAAAATATACATTGTACAGATATAACAGCCAACAATCAGACATTAGAAAAATTAGTGTGGAATAATGATAATGCTGGACTCTTTAGCGAGATTCTAAATACAGAACAGTCTCGAACAAGGATTAGTATGGCTATTGATCTTATTGATGTTGATATAAACAGTGCACTTGATGTATTTAACAAATGTATGCAAGAATGTGCAGAGTGTATGAAAAAGAATGTTCCTGTTAATAGAAGTACGAGTAAACGATCATATGATTGGTTTGATCAGGAATGTAGAAGTAATAGAAAAAATGTGAGAAGAATGTTACGTAAATACCGCCAAACCAAAAATATAAAAGATCGTCATGAATACAGAAAATATAGACGTGAGTATAAGAATTTATTGGATAGAAAACGTAAAGAATATAATCAGGCGTTATTATCTAACCTTGTAAACGCAATTCAAGATCAAAAAGAGTTTTGGAATAGTGTTAGGAAATGTTCCTTTAAAAGAAAACAACCTAAAAATGAAATCAGTCTTGATGTTTGGTTTCGCCATTTTCAAACCCTTTTAGAAAGGGAGACAACTGGTGAAAACATACACTTGGGTAATGAAAGTGATGAGGATGATGACCATATCAATCGCCCAATTTCTAAAGAAGAAGTCCTTTATGCATTGAGAAAGTTGAAAGCGGGTAAGGCCCCTGGGCCTGATGGCATTATAAGTGAAATATACAGAAATTCGAATGATCAGGTTGTACAGTTTTTTGTGGCATTTTTCAATGCTTTATTCGATAGGGGCATCTATCCTCAGAGCTGGACTGAATCTATTGTTTTACCTCTGTTTAAAAAAGGTGATCTGAATAATCCGAATAATTATCGGGGTATATCTTTAAGTAACATAAGTAGCAAAATATTTAGTACTATAATAAATAATAGACTACAGGAATGGGTAGAATACAATAACATCACTGGTGACCATCAGGCTGGTTTTAAGAAAGGTTATTCTACTACTGACCACATGTTTGCACTTCTTGCCTTTGTACAAAAGCAATTCTCTTTGAATCGTAAACTCTATGTAGCCTTTATTGATTTTGAAAAAGCGTTTGATACTGTAAATAGACATTTGTTATGGCCTATCCTGTTGAAAAATGGAGTTAAAGGTAAACTATACAAATGTGTACAAAGCATGTATGACACTGTGAAATGTAGAGTTAGAAGTGGTGCACAACTGACAGACTGTATCAATTGTACAACTGGTGTAAAACAAGGTGATGTATGTAGTCCTGTGTTGTTTTCTCTTTTTATTAATGAACTTGCTGTGAATGTTATTGCTAGTGGAAGACACGGTGCCACATTATCTAATGATTGTTTAGAGTTGTTTATTCTTTTGTTGGCGGATGATGTTGTTTTGTTATCTGAAACTGTTATCGGTTTACAGACCCAACTGAATAACTTGCAGCATGCTGCCACTTCTCTTCAACTAAAAGTAAATATGCGTAAAAGCAATATCATTGTGTTCAGGAAAGGGGGATATTTGAGTGCAAGAGAAAGATGGTTATATGGTAATACTGTAATGCCAGTTGTCAATGCTTATAAGTATTTAGGAATATATTTTAGCACACGTTTAAGTTTTGTTTCTGCTTGTAAAGATCTCGTAAGTAAAGCAAAACATGCATTGATATGTATCATGAAAAGGCTGACTTCTTTACAAAATACATCTTTGAGGTTGTTCCTGAAATTATTTGATGCTCAGGTACAACCTATTGCACAGTATGGTTCTGAACTATGGGGGTTAAGTAATGCAGCTAGTCATTGTGAGTCCTTACACTTGTATGCTTTAAAGAGATTTTTGTGTGTTGATAGGCGAACTCCTAATGATTTTGTTTACGGTGAAACAAATAGATACCCAATTTACATAAATTCTGTTGTACAAACCATACGTTATTGGCTTAAACTTCTGCAAATGGACGAAACAAGAATTCCTTTTAAGGCTTATAAAATGTTGTATGAATTAGATATTAGAGGAAAAAATAACTGGGTTACAGATGTACGTGTCTGTCTAAATAAACATGGCTTTGGTGATGTATGGCTAAATCAAGGTGTTGGTAGTATAAACGTGTTCATTAAAGCTTTCCGTCAACGTCTGATTGATAGCAGATGGCAAGACTGGGATGACCACATTCAAAATAGTGAACGATTTTGCCTGTATAGAACATTTTCCAGTTCGCATGAATTGAAATTGTATTTGACAATTGATATGGATTTGCACTTGAAATATATTTTGACCAGATTCAGGTTGGGTGTGTCTGATTTAGCCACGCACTACTTTAGATACAGAGACTTCAGTGAAAATGATTTGATTTGTCCATTGTGTAGAACAGATAAAGAAGATGAAGTACACTTTGTGCTATGTTGTCCAGCCTATCAAGACATTAGAGAAAGATATATACTGCCAAAATATTATCAAGAGCCTTGTCTTTTCAAACTAAGCTTACTAATGGCATCTGTTAGACATAAAGAGTTACGGAATTTGTCTCTTTTTTTGTTTAAATCGTTTAGATTAAGAGAAATTGCTATGTCATAGTCATGCTGTTCTGTTACTTAATATAAAGGCAAAATTAGCTTGTTTATTTCATTTGTTTTACAGTTTTCATGATATATGTTTTGTTCACTATCCCCTTCATGAGGGGCCATGGCCTAATGAATAAACTATCCGAATCCGAATCCGAATCCGAATCCGAATCCGAATCCGAATCTCTCTCTCTCTCTCTCTCTCTCTCTCTCTCTCTCTCTCTCTATCTATCTATCTATCTATCTATCTATTCATTCTCATCTCTCTTTTCTCATTTCTCCCTCACTTCTATTATCTCATTATCTTTCTCTCTTCACTCCTCTTCTTCTCTTTCCTTTACTCTCTCCTACTCTCTCTCCTTCAACCTATCCTCTTCCTCTCCCTCTCTCTCCTTCCTCTCTTCTCCTCTCTCTCCTCACTCTCTGTCTCCTTCAACCTATCTCTCATTTCCCCCTTTCTCTCTTTCTCTCTCACTCTCCTCTCTCTCTCTCTCTCTTCTCGTCTCCATCCTCATCTCTCTCAGTCTCATCTCTCTCTCTCTCCTCTCTCTCTCTCTCTGTGTGCAGCATCAACCATTCCCAGGTGGGCATCACTTTTCTGTCTTGGCCTCTAGCGGCACAGAGGTCACGGAAGCTTGACCTTTTCCTGCAGGTCAAAGGTCAACCCACAAAACCCTTGGCATGTGTCGAACGATTTTATCATGGGCTCAAAAAGCTCGCTCTTTCTCTGTCTGTCTGTCTGTCTGTCTGTCTTTCTGCCTGTCTGTCTGTCTGTCTGCTTGTCTCTCTCTCTGCCTCTCTGACCGTCTGTCTGTCTGTCTTACTGTCTGTTTCCGTCTGTCCCTCTCTCTCTCTCGCTCTTCCTCTCTCTCTCCTCTCTCTCTCCAGTGTCTTCTATACTCTATAGCTCTCTGTCTGTCTGTCTGTCTGTCTGTCTGTCTGTCTGTCTGTCTGTCTGTCTGTCTCTCTCTCTCTCTCTCTCTCTCTCCTCTCTCTCTCTCTCTCTCTCTCTCTCTCTCTCTCTCTCTCTCTCTCTCTCTCTCCTTCTCTCCACCCCCTCCCTTCTCTCTCTCTCTCCCCCCCTCTCTCTCTCCTGTGTCTGGATGGTTGTGTTTCTTGAGTGGATGAAATTTCTTGGGAAGTGTTTTGGTTATGCAATGCCAAATGGGTTGTCAACGGCAAGAGGGGAAAGGGCTGTGGTGATGGTGATGGTGGTGGTGATGGGAGGGTGGTGATGGTTGAAAGGAGTACTTTGGCAAGGGCTGAAGGGAAGGGAAGGGGAAGGAGGAGGAGGAGGAGAAGAGAGGAATAAAAGAAAAGAGGAGACGGGCTTGTTTTGGAGGAGGGAGGTGTACAATGGTTTATGTGCTTGGTTGTTTCTGAGAGAGTTACCTTGTTCATCTGTCGAGTTCGTTAGACTGATTTGTACACCGCTTTCAGTCCTGCAGATTTCTTTGTGACATTCAGGCTGCTCCTCCCTAGGCATAGTACATCACCACAAGACCAGCGCCGCCCATTTTTTTTAGATTTTATTTTCGGTTTGTGGGTATATTATTTGCTGTTTCCTTGTTAAAGCTGCTTTCGTCTATTGAACTTTGCCAAGAAGAAGAAAACGAAGAAGAAGATTGATTGATTGATTGATTGATTTATTGATTGATTGATTGATTGATAGAATCTTTAATGGGTAAAGAATTAGGCACAGTACAGGCCTTTTTACAATTCTGTCCAAAAAGACAACAGACCAAGGCTAATCAAAAACAAAAGATAACAATAATAAAAGAAGATAGACATCAAACTTTATAGTAACTCTAAATGGAACAGAAGAAGAAGAAGAAGAAGAAGAAGAAGAAGAAGAAGAAGAAGAAGAAGAAGAAGAAGAAGAAGTTCAGAGAAATTTGGACTGTCACACCTGTTGTGCAGGGTTGAAGACTAACACACACCTCCCCATGTCACCCAGTGGCAGGTCATCATCTCTCCTTCTGCACTGCTCCTCCTACACTGAACACTACACCACACCACACCTGCTTCTCCCCTCCTCTTCTGCTGTGAAGAGAGAGAGAGAGAGAGAGAGAGAGAGACAATGACAATGACAATGACAATGACAAAGATTTATTGTGTTAAGCTTTTCAGCCCATTCACAAACGGGTAGTTGGGGAAAGGGACCGAAATCGAAAAGTACAACAAAATCGAATACTGTACAATATCAATGATTCTTCGCGAGTGGTAACCAAAACGCGGTATTGTTTATATATGGTTACACATGTGTGTGAATGTCACTGGTAATAACCGGCTAACGGATGTCGAAGCAGGGACTGAAGAACTGTCGTGGTTGTACTGCTGGCTGGTTACTGGACGTGTCCGGAAGATCCTCAGATGATGCAGACTTATACACACCACACTTAGTCAAAAAGTTACCAGTCCTGTTTATCCCAGAAATAATCTGACCACATCCATAACCATGTGTAAGTCGTGTAGTCCTGCACTGATCCCGTCTTTAATCTTCTTGCGGTCAGCAGGTGTCCACAGCTTCAGTCTGGCGTAGATTTCCCGTTCTCTCTGGTTCATGCATTTAGTGTCCCTTTTGGCAAACCAAAAGATATTGGTAGGCACGCCACTTTCAGCTGTCCAGTCAAACTGGAATATCACGTCATCACTTTCACAGATCACAGTAGAAGGACTATCTTCAGAAACCAATACACGGCGAAAGTCCCGATTCCTTGAAGTGTTCCGCAGTTTTCTCTGCAGAGATCTATCAGTCAGTTCACTGACATAGTCTCTGATGATCTCCACACTGTAGTCAGCGTCTTCAGCCTTCTGTAGCGCATCGTCACAGTCACTGTCCCCCGCTGTATCTATTGCGGGCAAACACACAAGGTCAGTTTTGTTTTGATCAGCGCCTGTGTCGGTTTCAGCCAGGGTGACATCAGAGGCCATGGCGTGAAATTCACGTGCAGAACGCAGGCCATGCGGCGAAGTGTGGTCTGGAGACAGGGGTGTGTCGCTGTGCGGAACACTGCGGTTTGATGGAGGCGTACACATAAACAGACCGAGAGAATTTTCACAATTAAAATTTTCATTTTCGCTGGTCTTTAAATCTTCTTGCCTTACTTCCTGTCTCCTCTCCTCTGCCTGTCTCCTCTCCTCCTCTTCTGCCTGTCTTCTCTGCTCAGCTTGTCTTCTCTCCTCCGCCCTTCTTCTGTCCCTGTCACGCTGACTGGGAGGCTTTTTACGGTAACACTGCGGGACTGATGATGTTTGCTGTCCCGCCATGTTGACAGTGTCAGAACCGGTCTTCAGCCTGATAACAACAGTGGTGCTGTCTCCTTCTCCACAGATTTTCCAGGAGGTCAGGTGACTTTTCTGTAGCAGGGCACCTAAGGTCACCTCCAGCGTTGTGGGTAATCCATCAACGGGCATAGTGCTGGATAAAATCGGTTTTTTAACCAAAATTTACCGCAGCTCTTGGTGTACCTGTCTACATCCAAGGGACATCACCGAGAGAGAGCGAGAGAGAGAGAGAGAGAGAGAGAGAGAGAGAGAGAGAGAGAGAGAGAGAGAGAGAGAGAGAGAGAGAGAGAGAGAGAGAGAGAGGCAGACAGACAGACAGACAGACAGACAGACAGACTGACAGACAGACAGACAGACAGACAGAGACAGAGGCTCATAGAGAGACAGAGAGAGAGAGAGACACAGAGAGGGATAGTTAATTATTTTATTTATTCATTCTTTGCAGGGGTGTGTGTGTGTGTGTGTGTGTGTGTGTGTGTGTGTGTGTGTGTGTGTGTGTGTGTGTGTGTGTGTGTGTGTTTGATTTGATTTGATTTGATTTGATTTGATTTATTCTTTTATTTCGAGGATAATGGAATAAGCACTCTTGTGCTTTTTTACATCCAGCCCCGTGTGTGTATGCAGTTTTAATGTCATCTGTTCCCACCGGCACACGATAGCCTACACTTACGAAAAGCGGAACAGGATTTAACGTGTGCGCAAGATGTTCTGCGTGTGTTCGCACATCGGTTTAAAGTCTCATAGAAGGACTTTTGGGGAGAGTGGAGTCAGCACTGATGTTAATTCCAGGAGAAAAATCTCCTCAACCAGAATCGCACCCAGGTTGTCAAATTGCCAGCCGAATGTTCTGACCACTAGGCAATCCGTCTCCCCTGTGTGTGTGTGTGTGTGTGTGTGTGTGTGTGTGTGTGTGTGTGTGTGTGTGTGTGTGTGTGTGTGTGTGTGTGTGTGTGTGTGTGAGTGTGTGTTTGTTTGTGTCTGTGTGTGTCAAAGTGAAAATTTTATTTTCAGATGGTACATTGAGTAAGCATCGATTTGCTTTTTTTCATCAAACCATCTATCTAAACAAAACAACAACAAACAAATAGAAACCCCCCCCCAAAAAAAAAAAACACACCAACAAAACAACAGAAGCAGAGAAAAATATTTCACCAACATTAGTTAACCAACATGATTACAACAGCCTCAAAAATACAATATGCCTACAGAAAATACAAGCAACAACACTAACAACAAATGTGTCTGTGTCTGTCATGTGTCTGTGTGTGTCTCTGTGTGCGTCTCTCTGTGTCTCTGTGTGTGTATGCATGTGTGTGTGTATGTGGTTTGTTTGTGTTTCTGTGTGTGCATGTGAGCATGTGTGTGTATGTGTGTACTGGCATGCTTGTGTGTATGTATACTATTACAGGCTATAATTATCATAGGTAAAAGGAAAGTGACATTACAAGAAAAATGTTAACGTTTAATATAAAGCAAATAGGCAACTGGTCTTTGAAGCAAAAATTCACAAATTCTGGACATTGATAGAAAGTCACTGAAAACATTTTCTAATTAAAATCAGGAATATCAGGCAAAAAAGGATTTTAAGGTTTGGCATTCAAAAATTAAATGAACATTTGATACTTTTTCACCACAGCAGCATGCAAGACCTGTTACAAATTTTAATCAATAAAGAAGTTAGATTATTTGTCTGAGCTTTTCCAGGCTATAATGGGGGAAAATTAAAACTATTTTGTTTTAGGTGATAAGTTTGTATAACATGTTTATCAGATATGTTACTGAAGTCTTTATCCAATAACTTCATTTGACTCTTTGATTCCTTTTCCAGCAAATTGTAGGTCTTATAAAATATATAGAAAGTGGATAAATCAACTCATTAGATCCCTTCTCATCCCACAGGGGTGGGTACATACACACACACACACACACACACACACACACACACACACACACACACACACACACACACACACACACACACACACACACACACACACACACACTACATACAAAATAATATAAAAGAATAAATAAATAACTAAATAAAAATAAGATAAATAAAAATACAGACATACTCTAACATACTCTTTACACACAGGGACAGGATAGCCTAGTGGTCTGAACATTGCGCTTGCAATTTGACTACTCGGGTTTGATTCCGCCTTTGAGGGGATTTTTCCTCTGGAGTTAACATCAGTGCTGACTCCGCTCCCCCAAATAATGTCCTTCAGATGAGACTTTAAACAGAGGCCCCATGTGTGAACACATGCAGAAAATCTTGCTCACAGTTAAATCCTGTTCTGCTTTTCATAAGAGAAGGATATTGTGTGCCGGTTGGAACAGATGACGAGATTTACAAAACTGCATACACATGGGGACTGGATGTAAAAAGCACATGAGTACTTATTCCATTATCCTCAATATAAATAATTAAAAAAATAACTCTGTCTGTCTGTCTGTCTGTCTGTCTGTCTGTCTGTCTGTCTGTCTGTCTGTCTGTCTGTCTGTCTGTGTCTCTCTCTCTGTCTCTCTCTCTGTCTGTCTGTCTGTCTGTCTCTCTCTGTCTGTCTGTCTGTCTGTCTGTCTGTCTGTCTGTCTGTCTGTCTGTCTGTCTGTCTGTCTCTCTCTCTCTCTCTCTCTCCTCTCTCTCTCTCTCTCTCTCTCTCTCTCTCCTCTCTCTCTCTCTCTCTCTCTCTCTCTCTCTCTCTCTTTTCAGCAGAAGAGGAAGGGAAAGGCAGCTGTGGTGTGGTGTAGTGTTCAGTGTAGGGGGAACAGTGCAGAAGGAGAGATGATGACCTGCCAGAGGGTGACGTGGGGAGGTGTGTGTTAGTCTTCAAACCTGCACAACAGGTGTCATGGTCTACATCTTTCTGAACAACACATTTCATGTAGATGATTCAGAGCTTTGTAAGATCTTTGTCTACAAACCTAAGGTCCTTGTCTTTTTCAGATCTCTGTCTTTTCAAAATAGTTTTTCTTTTTTTAAGATTAAAATTTTTTTTTGCTCATATGTCAGACAGATATAGTTGCTGCATTTCACAATGATGATAACAAGGGAGAAGAAAAATTGTGAAAAAGAAGAAAAAGAAGAAGAAGAAGACAAAGAAGAAGAAGAAAAAGAAGAAGATTTGCGAAGAAGAATTATGAAGCAAGAGAAGATTTGCAAAGACAAAGTGCAAAGAAGAATTGCAAAGAATTAAGAAGAAGAAGAAGAAGAAGAAGAAGAAGAAGAAGAAGAAAGAAGAAGAAGAAGAAGAAAAAGAAGAAGAAGAAGAAGAAGAAGAATTGTGAAGAACTGCGAAGAACTGCAAAGAAGAAAAAGAAGAAAAAGAAAAAGAATTACACAGCAGAAAGAAGAATTGTAATGAAGAAAAAGAACATTTGTGAAGAGGAAAAAGAGTTGTGAAGAAGAATTGCAAAGAAGAATTGCAAGGAGAATTATAAAAAGAATTGCAAAGAAGACAAGGAATTGCAAAGAAGAAGAATTGCAAAGAAAAAGAAGAATTCTAAGAAGAATTGCAAAGAGGAAGAATTGTGGGTAGGTGGGGGGGGGGGGGGGGGGAGGGGAGGGAGGGGGGTTGTTAGGTTATGACTGACAGCAGCACAAAGAAAAGGTCTGTTAATTGCAATTAGCCCCCCCCCTCCTTTCTCCCTAAAGAATAAAAGAAAGAGAAGGAAAAGAGCAAAATATATTTTTGATATAGAAAACACGAATAACGAAAGAGGGGAAAATAAGGAATGAGAGAGTTTTTAACAGAAAGAAAGAAAAAGAAAGAAAGAGGGTTTAATAAATAAAATAGAGCAGGGAGATAAGAAGGAAGGAAAGAAAGAAGGAAAGAAAGAAAGAAAAGAAAAGAAAGAAAAGAAAAAGACAGAGAGAAAAAAGAAAAATGAACAAATCAATGCTAAAAATCGAATGAAAGAAATGAGATTTTAAAAAAATTGAGAAGACTATTCGATAGGTAATTAAGGAAAGAAAGAAAGAAAGAAAAACAAAAGAACAAAAGAAAGAAAGAAGGAATGAAGGAAAAAGAAAGAAAGAAAGAAAGAAAGAAAGAAAAAAGGAGAAATATTTACAGATAAAAAAAAACTAACAACAGAAAGCAAAATTAACTAGAGATAAAAAAAACAACAACTAACAACAGAAGTGAAACAGAAATGAATGAGAAAAAATATAAAATAAAAAAGACAAGAAAAGAAAGAACATTTAAAAAAAACAGACACGCGTAAAGACGAATAAAAACTGATCCAAAGAAATGACACCCCAAAACTGGGAAAGACTACAACACGTAAAGATAGCCACACCTCTCCCCCTCCCCCCACTTCCCAACAACAGCAACAACAATAACAACAAAAACCCGGAAAAAAAACAACCTCAGACACTAAAACAAAGATAAAAGAAAAAGAAAATGACACAAAGGAAAAGAAAAGAAAGAAAGAAAGAATGGAAGACAGAAAGGAAAGGGAAAAAACCCAGTGAGCTGCACTGCAGCTGTTCAGTCGTGTTAGGAGACTAGGATGAAGAACGAGAAGGAGGAGAAAGAAGAGAAGAGAAGAGAAGATGAGAGGAGGAATGAAGAAAGAAAGAAAGAAAAGAAAAGAAAGAAAGAAAAAAAAGAAAGAAAAATAGAGAGAGAGAGAGAGAGAGAGAGAGAGAGAGAGAGAGAGAGAGAGAGGAGAGAGAGAGAGAGAGAGAGAGAGAGAGAGAGAGAGAGAGAGAGTCAGACTTCAGACTTCAGACTTCAGACTTTTACAGTACATTGGCCTTAGGCCACAATACAAAAGCAAATTGGGCATAAGGAATGACACATAACAAGAGTTGTAAACATATGACTACCATCATATGCTGAAAATGAAATGTTTATGAAAACAAGATTGTTATTCATCAACACGAGAATCCATTCTTACAAATTTATCTTACTTCTTCTTTTGATTGCATGAAAGACAAAACGCGATAAATTATATCTATCCTTTGGATTTACAGCTTGCAGTAACAGGCGTAAAGGCAGTCTTGTTGAATCTTTGAGAAATTCGTTTCTTAGATCTTCATAGATATATATGTAAAACATTGTTGACTATGAATTACATGATGTAGCCTTTTTCACTGTTGAATTATCATGGAATGACTGAACAATAATACACATCGTTATAGTAGTGTAATTGGGACTAAAATTGTTATGTTTGTAAAAACCAAGTTGAGAATGAAGAACACTTTTTACTATGTTGCGCATTGGTTCAAGGTAGGGCTATGGTGTGCTGATGGTGTCAAAATTACAATGATTGAAATCGATTATCGATCACTGAGCCTAACATATGCAGCTGTGATCGTGTGTTTCCCTCTCTGGAAATAATCCTTTTGGTCCACAGTATCACGGTGCAAGATGAATTACTTCTAACCAAAAGTGCAGAATTGATATAGCCATCAGGACGTGGTTTGGGAGTCTAGAGGTTACGTCCCTGCCATAAAACCAAAAGTCCCAGCGGAGTTGTGGGGTGGTTCGAACCCTGTTTAGGCCTGAAACATTTCCCCCATCCTTTAGACCATGAGTGGTGGTCTGGATGCTATTCTTTCAGCTGAGACGATAAACCTGAGGTCCCGTGTATTACACATTTTGCGCATGTAAAAGAACCCACGGCAACAAGAGAGTAGTCCCTGGCAACATTCTGTAGAAAAAGTCACTCTGATAGGGAAACAAACACATTTGCAGACAGGAAAAGAAAAACAAAACAAAGAATGGGTGGCCCTGTTCATTAATTGCAGACAGGAAAAGAATAAAAGGGGTGGCGCTGGTCTTGTGGCGACGCGCTCCCCCCCCCCCCCCACTTTAGGATAGCATGAATTTCATGCAGAAAAATCTGCCCCCAGTTAAAGTGGTGTTTTAAAAAAAAAGTGCCATTGTCCATGATGCACGCGCACGGGAAATTTAGTTCTGTTCACCCACAGAGGGCAGTGAACTTAAAGGCCTGCGCACTTCACTGTTCAGTTGATTCCAGTTTGCTGTTTAACTGGACAAGACGCGTTGACTGGTGCTGCTCCTTGTAGACTTGTTGTGAGGCCACAGGTAAGTGATGCCATTCTTTTTATGACCTCTGGATAGTTATCCGTAACTACTTTCACACATTTGAATTTTGAAATGGAAAATAGAAAAGGGAGAGGATCATGAAAAATTATTTTAAAAATACAGAGAAAAAAACGAAGAAGTAGGGTAAACTGTCCGTGTGTCTCCATTCGGATGAGACTATAAACCGAGGCCCCCTGTGCGAACGCATGCAGAACATCTTGCGCACACGTTAAAACCCCGTTCCGCCTTTCGAAAGAGCAGGCCATCGTGATCCTGTAGGAGCAGATGACAAAATTAAAAAAAAAAAAAACAGCATGCACACAGGTGTCGTGTTTAGACACCATCCCTGAGGAAAAAAAAATAATGGGTAGGTGCTGCACTTGTGGCGACGCGCTCTCCCTGGGGAGAGTAGCCCGAATTTCACGCAGAGAAATCTACTGTGACATAAAGTGGTATAAAATAAAATAAAATAAAAATTCCTGCATGGCTTATTTAAATATCTACTATTGGAATCTTGCTACACTGAACTAAATTTTTCGTCAGTGCCTTGTCGAAACCATGAAATTATTCTGCATCTTGCCCTCCCATCCCCCCCCCCCCCCCACTTAATTTTTAAACAAGTTTATGCAGACCCCCGCCCACCCCCACCCCTCTTTTAGGTATATAAACAAAACGGAAATCGGAACAATATCCTTTTAATTGTATATTTCAGCTGGTGCTAAGTTGTATGGCTATTTCCTGTTCAGTTCAAAATGAATATTTCTCTTGTTAAATGACAAACAAGCATGATAATTTGTGTTTCCTCTTCCGTTTTTTTAAAGTCCAGAATACAGATTGGCTAAATGAAATAAACTCCATAGTCCTCTCTCTCTCTCTCTCTCTCTCTCTCTCTCTCTCTCTCTCTCTCTCTCTCTCTCTCTCTCTCTCTCTCTCTCTCTCTCTCTCTCTCTCTCCTCTCTCCTCCCTCCCTCCCTCCCTCCCTCCCTCCCTCCCTCCCTCCCTCCCTCGCACGCACACGCACACGCACACATGCACACAACACACACTTTCTCTCTCCTGTCTTCCTCTCTATCTCTTTCTGTCTCTGTTTCTCTCTCCCTTCTCACTCACACTCCCTCTTCCCTCCCCCTCCCCCCCCCCCCTCTCTCTCTCTCTCCCTTCCTGAGACGCATGCATCTATCTATTGACATCCACAAACATAATATGCATACACACACTTTCCCTCTTATTATATAGACAATGTCTATGACAAGTTTGTTTTTGTTTGCCAGATATTTCCCATCAATTTTGTACGGTGTGAAACATGATGATATCTTACCTTGTTAGGCCCTTGCTATCAAGGGATTAAGAATGGAGGATAAAGGAAATCTTTGGATCTGGGATATTAGATTATGAGATCTTTAGCTTTAGGATGGAGATATGTTGTGCTCCATAGATTTCCGAGATATGTTGTGCTTTATAGCTTTCGGACGTATGTTGTGATCCATAGTTTACTGAGATATGTTTTCATGGATATTTTGCCTTCATAGTTTTCAGGGATATGTTGTGCTTGAGAGCTTTGGGGTATATGTTGTATTCCATAGTTTTTGGAGATATTTCATAATTTTCGGAGATTAAGTTTAAAAAAAAAAAGAAGTTGTGCTCCATAGTTTTTTAATATTTTTAGATGTGTTGATTTTGGAGATATGTTGGGCTCCATAGTTTTCGGAGATACGTTGTTTTCAAGGATGTGTTGTGTTTCAAAGTTTTCAGAGATTTGTTGCGCCTCATAGTCTTTGATAGGTTTCGGAGATGTGCTGAGCTTCATAGTTTTCGGAGATATGCTAGGCTAATAAGAGTTCACGAGCATGTTTAAATTAAAAGATAACTTGCACATTGTCTACCATGCTCATAAGACACAGGTCTCTCTTTTTTTCTTTTTTTATCTTTCTGCTGTAGCCGAAATTTGCTCCTGAGGGTCTGTGTCGGTTTCGCATGGTTACCTCGTCAGTTGCCTTCAAATGATCACTGGACACCAAGCTCCTGGTTGCAGCATTGCTCCTCACTTAAAGAGTTTAAAATAAACTGAATAGAATTTTAAACTGAATAAGATAGAATTAAAAAAAAAAAGAAGAAAACTCCACCTTCCCCCAAAAAAAGTTGGAAGAGAATAGATTTAGAAATGAAATAAAACTAAAATGTAGCAAAATAAAACCAAAACTTAGATAGACTAAAAAGTTAGAATTTTAAAAAAGCAAACAACTGTGGAGTTGTTTGCTTTTTAAAAATCTCCCCAAAAAGAAAAATTAGAAGAGAATAGATTTAGAAATGAAATAAATCTATAAAATGTAGCAAAATAAAACAAAACTTACACTAAAGCAAAAGAAAATAAAACGATAATTAGCTAAACCAAAATAAAATAAAAGTAGAACAAAAAAAGGGGGAAGAGGGGAGTTAAGTGAAGAGCAATCTTGGTACCAGTGATCTTGGTGCCTCCATCTACAAAAGTTTTGATACAGTGGTCATGAGGGGCTGGACTGGTTACTCCATTCTGAAATCAAGTCACAAGGCCTGTGACTTTTGTCACTCCATTCTTACATCATTAGTCATGATGGGGTGTAACTCACTCCATTCTTACATCATTACAGTGGTCATGAGGGGTTGTGACTCTTGTCACTCTAATCTTACATTCACTTGTCTCAAAGGGCTGTAACTCCATTCTTAGATCACTTCAGGGGTCATTAGAGACTGTGTCACTCCACTCTTAGATCATTAGCAGTGGTCATTAGGGGCTGTAACTCTTGTCACTCTATTCTTACATTATTTCTTTGGGATAGATCCCTCTTCCTCCTTATCCTTTGATACATGGGTCCTAACCGGGTGGTTAAAGTCGTGTGGATCATACGTGCCTGTGACCTGACAAGTGTGATACAGCCATCAGGACCTGCACTTTCTGAAATGAAGGTAAGGCATTTTACAATTTTGTGTGTCTGTTTTTTTTCTGACTGGATTTTTTTTCAGTCCAGTCGTTTTTGTTTTATTTGTGAGTCACTTGTCCATTGTTTCTGTCCTTTATAGCTTTTTTCTGCTCCCTAAACATCAAAACGTTTATGACTTCTGACTTGCCAGTTTTTCACTTTTTTTTTAAAAGACTTTATTTCTACTCATTCTATCTTTCTTGCCTTTTTTACTCATGTACTTCTCTTCTTAATGACCTCTTCGCTGGTCTAGCCTTAATCATGTTTATTTTAATCATCTCTTTTTCTGCCCATTTTCCCCCTCTTTTTTGTTGCTTACTTCCTTATCATTCACATTATTGTACATCTGTTTCACCAGGTACCTTGTGAACCAGGAGAGTGCCACCGAAGTCGACTATCACCAGGCTGTTCCATGTTCATCCAGAGAAAAGAACCGGGCGCCAGTGGAGATCTTCCCACGACCTGCCTTTCCTTTGGAACAGACCTCAGTGCTGTGTTGAAGAATCTGTCAACAGTTT
>CM060330.1:44181814-44186814 GCA_030674155.1 Stramonita haemastoma
AGCTAAACTGGAGATTTGTAAATGCCATGTCCAATGTGAATCCTTGGCTTTTGATACAACTAGTAACTCCGATTTAAAGCTTTCTGCTAGTGCGAACTACAGACCATTTATTTCTGTGTTATCTAAACATTTATTTCAAGGATAATCACATAAGTGCGAATAAGTGCTCTTTTTTTTTTACATCCAGTCCCTGGTTACCCCTTCCCACTGGCACAGGATAGCTACTTGTCTGAAACCCCCTCCAGGTTTTAATAAATTATGTACATAACCTTGTGTCTTAAGCTACATACCAGTTGTCCACCTGCTATTGTGTCCACATGAATTCTAACATTCAGATCATCTGACAGACAACCCTTACTTACCCCCTATTAACGTTTAACACTAACTCTAACAGTAACCTTAACACTAACCCTGGCCCCACATGTGGACACAAAAGGCAAGTGGATAATGGTATATGCTGACACATTGGCTAAACAATTTTTCTTGGGGGCTGGTAGGAGGAGGGGCGTGAAAATTTTTGGAAAAAAAGGATGATAAGAAGGGGTAGGGGGGTGTTGTAATGTTCTGGTATATAGTGATGGGGAAAGGTGTAAAGACTAAGGATGGGGATGGAAGACAAACTTCTGATTAGTGGGCGTGGGGTTGCTTTAAAAAAAAAAGTACCTAAAAACAGAAGTAGGAGGGCTTTGGGTTTAGAGTGCATGATGGAATAATCAGTTGAAGGGTGTGCATTTTAGAGGTTTATCTAAAAACAGAAGTTGGAGGCACTGGTTTTAAAGTGCATTCATGAATAATCATTGGGGGAAGGTGCTGGGAAACTGTGATAATGCATTACAGAAATGGGGGTTATTGAAAAGCAGGGTGCAGGGTCTCTGTGTGTGTGTGTGTGTCTGTCTGTCTGTCTGTCTGTCTGTCTGTTTGTCAAGGGGTAGCTAATTTGCTGTAATGCATTTCTGTAATATATTACAGAAATGAGGCATTCTTAAAAATCAGGGGTAAACAGTCTGTTCTGGTGTGTCTGTGGTTGTGTGCATGCATGTGGTAGGATTTGTGTGACTGTGGTATCTAGGGAATGGTCTACCTCAGGTTTTGATCATCACCAGTGTATGCTACATTGTGCAGCCTACCCAAAAGTTGCACACCCCTGTGTGTGTGGGTTTTTTTTTTATTTTGGGGGTGGAGGTTAAGTGGAGAATAGCATGAAGTTAAAACTTATGTCTGTGAAGAAACAGCTGGCTTTGCTTCTGTAACTGACACTGACTTTAAAAACTCCCAGTTGCTTTTTTAAAGGCTGGAGGTATAAGATGGATTGGAATGTCACATTAAGAAAGAAACTGTGGTATTTTGACTTGTGAAAAAAATTCAGCACATATCTTAAACCTTGAGTTATTTTTTTTCCTTTTGTTATTGGGGTATAGTATAACTGGGTTATCAGAAGACTCACTTTCCCCAAACTAAGGTTAAGCAGCATTGAGCATAGTTACCCAGCAGATAAGAAACCTTTTGCCATCTTGGCTTTAATAGTCATCCAGCTGTAAATGGGTACCCGCTCTTTGGAGTCGGGGAAGATAAAACAGAGAGTAAGAGGAGATGGGCACCACTCTCAATATACTGACCCATAGTGAAGCTGAGGTCTCTGTTACCTCCCTCCCCAACGACCACATAGGATATGGAAACACTTTTCCCTGTACCTTTTATACAAAATGTGGTATGAAATATTTTTGCCTTAAATGTTATATGTAGATTTATATGATAGTTTGTTATTGATGTGTCACTGTTCCCTGATTTCCTTGTCTTTTGCTTTGCTGTAGCTCAGGGACATGCTCATTACCCAGGTCATAGCACTCCCAGCCCATTGATAGACTACTCCATCTGCATCTCTCCCAGCAGTCTTTGATTTCCATTTGTCAGTGCAAATGTATTAAACAGCCTATTTTGTTTTCATTTTGTTCAATTAAATCTGAAAACGAAATAAAAAGTAGAGATCAAGTTTAGCAAACTGATCTAATGTTTTTTTTAGAAAATGGAGACAAATGGGAAAAGAGATGAAAAAAAAAGAAATGGGGAAGAGTTTAAAGGCCCCACAAAAATTGTTTGTATTGAAAAGACTAAAATGACAAGATTTCAAACATCATGAATATTTCTTGTCAACTTTCCTGGATTTGTCTACCTTTTTACTGTAACTGTTCTGTACATGAGTATTTTGCTGCAAGTATGAAACTTCTCTTCAAATGTGTATATTCCAAAATTCCAGTGTACCAAATGTTGTGAAATATATTCTAGCAGATTAATGACAATGCAGCGTGGTACAGGTTCAGTGTAGCCAATGTTGTAAAATAATGTATTCTAGCAGATCACTGATTATGTAGTAGGTTTGGGTGGGTTTTTTGTTGTTCAGACCCTTTTGGCTAATTTTTGTGGTTTCATCAAACATGGGTTGTGTGAAACTAGAAAATTGAGCATGTGTGTGTTTGTTTTAGTGGCTGGTTGTAAACTGTAAACAAGCAATTGTTCTAAATACTTAGATGTATGAATATTTTGGGGTGGTTTTTTTGGGGGTGTACTTTAAACTTTGATTATGAAAATGCATTTCAGTAAGGAATGCTGGTGGACAGTCAGTCTTGAATGCAAAGTGCTAACATTTACTATAGCTTTCTTGGACTTGTTTATGAAAAGCGATGTCCCGGTCAGTCTTGCTTTTTTTCATTACTCAATTTGAAGAACTGAGCACGAAGTAGTTTATTGCTAATGCATTTTTTTTATTGTACCTGGTAGAATGTGGGTATTGTCAATAGTGGTGTAACCAACTCTACTTATAAAACATTCCAACATAGCCCCACATGAAGAGGTTTTTTTGTTGTAACTTCATTATTTTGCCCCTGAAGCATTTGCCTGTTTTGGGCTTATCTGTTCCCCAGCTGTAAAGGATATTTGTTGTGTGGTTTCTCTTCCACCATTTCTTTTGTTTTCACATTTTTTCCTGCATAAACAGCAAGCATAGTAACACTAAATGTGACCAACTAAAACTTCTTCCAAGCATACCCCATGAGGAGGGGGGGGGGGGGGGCTCTTTCAGTATACCATATCTTGCCTATAGTTGACTATGCCTCATCTCTTTGGGAAAACTGTAGTGAAACTGATTTAAAATTCATTCATTGATTATGTAAAGGATCACTAAAACTTGTCCTATTAAAATCAAGCTCCCTAACCATCAATAATTATAAGCAAACAAATATTCTTACATTCCAAAATGGGCTTTATCTCAATAAAGCTCTATTTGTACAAAAAGTTGTCAATAGAAATGCCCCTCCCAAGATCACCAAGAGATTCAAAATTGAGCACAGGCATAACCATCTACTAGCATTTCCCAGACCCAGAAACGATCTTTACAAAACAAGCTTCTTATATTCAGGTAGTGATTTATGGAACAAGCTCCCAAAACGTTTAAAATATATTTTAAAAAATCAGTTCAAAAATCAGTTGAAAAATCAGTTAATGCACATATGCAAAAATGTTTAAGAACTTCACATGAATCCAATCAACCATATTTAGATTAGATTAAAGATATTGGTACTCCCTGCTCACCCTAAAAATCTTTCAGGTGTGTTTTATTGTGACTGAAAAATCTACACTTTGCTTGCTATGTATGTATGTGGAAGGGGGAAAGGAGGAGAAAGGTTGGGTTTTTTGTTTTGTTTTTAATTTTATTTATGAACAGGACAGAGTATAAGTGATGTATGTAAACACCTGTACATTCTGCAAATTTAAGAGGAGAAAACCAAACCACTGATCTGATGACTAGATTGGAGACATTTTTTCATGCAGTTTTCTTACCCTGTTCAATAGTTTCAGTATAAAGGGTTTTTGAATTTATTTATTACTTTTATCAATAGGACTATTAGCACTATTACTTTAATATTACTTTGGTTAGTGGTCAATGTCTTTCTTTTTGTTTTCTTTCTTTTTTTTTTTTTGGGGGGGGGTTGCTTTTTTGGTCTTAGTTCGTATGTGTAGGGATATTTATTTATCAATACAATCATAAATCATTACTATAATTCTTCTGTTTGCTGTTTGTGTTTTCCCCCTTCCTCCTTGATACCCCCTCCCCATCCGTTCCCACCCCCACCCTCCCCATTTTTGGCTTTGTTTTTGCTTGTTTGGTTTTTTTGTTGGTTTTGTTTGTCTTTGTTTTTTTGTACTGTTTGATTGTATGTTTGTTAGTGTATATGTTATTTCCTCTCAGTGGTGATGGGTATTATCATAAGGTATTGTTGCCTTTGTTTTTTTGTTTTTTTTTCTTTTCTTCCTTCTAATATATAACGTATGAACTGAAGTATGGAGAAGTTGTAATCTGTCATAAATTGCTTATTGACATATCATGGAATATATTTTTTAAGTCTTAAATAATAGTTTTGGTGACATTGTAACTGATATAAGCTGTTTGTTTGACACTTTATGATTTTTTTTTTTTTAATAAAACTTTATGTGTGTGCATGCGCGTATGTGCACACGTGCTGAGTAGACGAGTGCGCGAACCGTGTGTGTGTGTGTGTGTGTGTGTGTGTGTGTGTGTGTGTGTGTGTGTGTGTGTGTGTGTGTGTGTGTGTTGTGTGTGTGTGACTGTGACTGTGACTGTGTGTGTCTGTGTAACTTTGGGGTTTTTTTTTGATTGTTTTTGTTATTGTTGTTGCTTGTATTATCTATAGACATATTTTATTTTAAGGCTGTTGAAATCATGGTAGCTATTTAATGTTGGTGAAATGTTTGTTGTTGTTGTTGTTGTTGTTTTCTTTTTTTCCCTGTTTTTTATTTTTGATGTTTGTTGGGGATTTTCTGCTTTTTTTCTTGTTTTTTTTGTTTTTGTTCTTCTCTTTAGATAGATGGCTTGATGAAAAAAAACAAATCGATGCTTATTCAATGTACCATCTGGTAATGAAGATTTGATTTGATTTGATTTTGATTTGATTGCAATCCCCACCTTCTGGAAATTCTGTGCTAGA
>CM060330.1:44191814-44194314 GCA_030674155.1 Stramonita haemastoma
CACACACACACACACACACACACACGTACGCACGCACGCGCGCGCGCGCACACACACACTCACATATGAATGCAGGTATGTGTGGCATGCACACACTCACACATACACACTCACTCACACGCACACACACATTCTCTCTCTCTCTCTCTCTCTCTCTCTCTCTCTCCTCCTCTCTCTCCTCTCTCTCCTCTCTCTCTCTCTCTCTCTCTCTCACACACACACACACACACACACACACACACACACACACACACACACACACACACACACACACACACACACACACAACATATACACACACACTTTTTTGTCTGATATCACTATTTAGTGGAAGGACGTTAAACTGAAGAACAACAACACACACACACATACACACACATACAAATCGAACCTCGTTCAAAAGGGTTTTTCCTCTGGAGTTAACATCAGTGCCGACTCCACTCCCCCCAAATGTAAAAGGGTAAAAAAAAAAAAAAGAAGAAGAAATAAACAGAAAATGAAAAAAACAAAACTATTGACTCAATCAATCAGTTCATTCACAATGACGATTTCGGCAAGGAACGCTACACTTTACATCTTCTGACACTATTGGTTTGGCCTACAACTGAAATTTTGACCCACCTTTTGTGATATAATTCACAAGGACTAAGTTTGGCAACAAAACACTAGTTTTAGGGCTTTTGACACTGCTAGCTTGCCTTACAACTGAAATCTTGACCCACCTTTTGTGATATAATTCACAAGAACTAAGTTTAGCAACAAAGGCTACCTATGTCTTTTGACACTGTTAGCCTACCTTAGAACTGAAATTTTGACCCACCTTTTGTGATATAATTCACAAGGACTAAGTTTGGCAACAAACGCTACCTTTTAAGCCTTTTGACACTTCTAGGTAGCCTTACCACTGAAATCTCTGACACACTTTCTTCACTTCCTTCCTTCTTCTGTAATTGCAGGGTAGTCAGAGAAAGGGGTTGGAAAGCCGTCAGGACCGTTATCTTAAGGCAATGCTCTGCAGTGAAATCACTTTTTAAGTTAAGGGCAGAATTCACATCATCTGGTTATCTGAAATGATGTAAATGAACTAAAGGAACATTTTTTAGGGTTCAAACTGAGATTTAAATTTCCCGTTGCCATGGTAACGGCCTAAATGGTCGGCCATATTGGATTTTAGTATGTTTGATATTTTCAGAATCTAGTTGACTAAACATGCTTAAATCTGCTGTATGTATAGAAAAATAGATGCCCAACATTGTTACAATGGCTTTTTAAGATAACATAAGTAGTTTTTGAGAAAAAATTAAATATCAAATAATTAGATAGAAATCCCGAACAAAGACATGACATAAATTTTTTTATGTCCCATGTAAGCCAGACATCAACAGATATGACAAAACCGTATTGACACAAATGTAGATAATACATTACTCTAGCAGCATGCAAAATTTGATTACAATCTGACAACCACATTTTGAAAAATTTGTTACCTAAGGTAGAAAAAAGATGAAAAGTACAAAACTGAGAAAACGGGCAAAAACGACTTGCGATGACTCTAATCTGACCTCCACTTTTCATAAAGCCACTGCCTACCCCCAAAAAGTCTTAAGAAACACTTTAAAACTATTCTGCTGCATAGAAAGCACCTCCCTTGAGCACTGAGTTCCTCTGGACACTTCTGCCACACCACACTCACAGTATTCTGTCATATATTTTGTCAGTCCTTTTGAGATTTCAGATTGTTCTGGACATGTTTGTTAGGTCTTGAGGCACTATATCTGAATGTGTTTCCACCAGGCTGAAATAAATGTTTTAAAAACTGGAGGGTGTCTCTAGCAGCACAGGATCCACAGTTTGCAGAGATGATTCATTCTGTGTCAGCTGACCATGCCCCCCCCCCCCTCCCCAAGTGATCTCCTTCCAGCAGTGTGCAAAGAACTGCCCCAAGACTCTTGCTCATATGCTTGATGCACTCCTCTTTTTCTAAGTCTACATCTGGACCCTAAGCCATGATAAGGCTTCATGTTGTTCAGCTCAGTCACCCTCAGACATCACAGTGGTGTAGCAGAGTGTGTGGCTGTTCACAGACTGTCGCGTGAAGACTTGGGCTATTTCCACCTCCATCATACTCCAGGATCCTGTTGACAAGAGAAACTCACTAAGTATTGAAGAAAATAAAAGGAAACAAACCTGAAAGAAAGACATACATGTCCTTTAAATTTCATATACTGTATGTATACATGTGTGTGTATGTATGTGTATGTATATATAAAAAATATATATATATATATACACATATATATATATATATAATATGTATGTATGTATAACACACACACACACACACATGTGTATGTATATATATACATGTATATGTATACACACACACACACACATATATATATATACATGTATATATATATACATGTATATGTATAACACACACACACACACACACATATATATATATATATATATATATATATATATATATATATATATA
>CM060330.1:44199314-44201814 GCA_030674155.1 Stramonita haemastoma
CATCATTGAGAGGGGACTCTGTTACACCACTGAGAGGTGTGTGACTCCGTTACACCACTGAGATATGTGTGACTTGTTACACCGCTGAGAGGTGTGTGACTCCGTTACACCACTGAGGTGTGTGTAACTCTGTTACACCACTGAGAGGTGTGTGACTCCATTACACCACTGAGACGTGACTCTGTTACACCACTGAGAGGTGTGTGACTTGTTATACCTACCAGTGAGAGGTGTGTGACTCAGTTACACCACTAAGAGGTGACTCTGTTACACGATAGAGAGGTGTGTGACTCCATTACACCACCAGCCAACCAACCAACCAACCATCCAACTTCACTTGACTGGACTTGACTTTAAAGTTTGGTGATGGTTACTGTTGATCAACAGCAGTTTATGAGGGGACGGGATATCTCTGTGGTCAGAGCAGGTGCCTTCTCCCAGCCAAGGTTAAACAGCATCAAGCGTGTTTACCAATTGCACCGGTGACCTTTTGTGCACCTTGGTTTCAGTACAATCCCCCAGTTTACCCGGTTGTAAATGGGTTTCTGCCCTCTTTAGGGTCAGGGAATGTAAAACAGCGAGGGAGAGGAGATGGGCGCCGCCCTCAATATGCTGGCCTCTAAAGAACCTGAGGTCTCTGATGCCCTCCTCCCCTACGACCACACAGGTTATGGGATACCTTGACCTTTTTACTTGTCATGATTTTATGCACCAGAATAGCACGTTGTGTCGAAATGGCAAACCATTTCTGGCTTATAGTTCTCCCACATTTTGGATATTAGTTTTTTAAGTTGGGACTATTTTACCCTTATTACAAATTTTGTCATGTGGGGAGAAAAAAAATACATAGATCTACATCTCTCTCTCTCTCTCTCTCTCTCTCTCTCCTCTCTCTCTCTCTCTCTCTCTCCTCTCTCTCTCTCTCTCTCTCTCCTCTCTCTCTCTCTCTCTCTCCTCTCTCTCTCTCTCTCTCTCTCTCCTCTCTCTCTCTCTCTGCGCGTATGTATGTGTGCTCTTAGTCCAGTCCCCAATCCAAAACACTTATATGGAAACACGCATGTGCCCAAGCTTTTTTGCTTTTATTTATTTCGAAGTAATAAAGAAATAAACAAACAGAAGCCTGTTTTTGTTTTAATGAGAGAGAGAGAGAGAGAGAGAGAGAGAGAGAGAGAGAGAGAGAGAGAGAGAGAGAGAGAGAGAGAGAAGAGAGAGAGAGAGAGAGAGAGAGAGAGAGAGAGAGAGAGAGAGAGAGAGAGAGAGAGAGAGAGAGAGAGGCAAGGCAAGGCAAGGCAAGGCAAGGCAAGGCAAAGGCAAAATTTTTTCATTCGAGGATAATAGATAAGCACTCGTGTGCTTTTTTACATCCAGTCCCCGCCCTTTTCAGGAATAACATCAAGATAAAAAGATACTAAACAGTTAAACTATATGCAGTATCACACAACATAAAGGAATAAGGACACTATATATAATAAGGTAATAAAACTGAGAGAGAGAGAGAGAGAGAGAGAGAGAGAGAGAGAGAGAGAGAGAGAGAGAGAGAGAGAGAGAGAGAGAGAGAGAGAGAGAGAGAGTTTACCATCAGCTTGTCATATGTAAATGAAGCATCTAACTTATGTGTAAATTAATGAAGGCGTGTGACCTTCAACACCCACCCATCATCCCCTTTCCCCCCAACAAGATCATGTTCTCTTTAATGACATTCCTATCAAGATAAATGAATATTTTGCCAGATATTTGATGAACATGTCTAATCACAAATGTGTGTGTGTTTTATTTAATTAATTAATTTATTTATTCATTCTTTTATATCGAGAATAATGGAATAAGCACTCATGTGCTTTTTTTTTTACATCCGGTCCCCGTGTGTATGCAGTTTTGTAAACCTTGTTATCTGTTCCCACCGGCGGAAAATGGCCAACTCTTACGAAAAGTGGAACAGGATTTGTTTAATGTGTGCACAAGATGTTCTGCGTGCGTTCGCACACGGGCCTAGGTTTAGTCTCATCCGAAGCACTGAGTGTGTGTGTGTGTGGTGTGTGTGTGTGTGTGTGTGTGTGTGTGTGTGTGTGTGTGTGTGTGTGTGTGTGTGTGTGTGTGTAGTCTTCAATTTTACGTCCTTCCACATAAAGTGATACTGGTATGTGTGTGTGTGTGTGTGTGTGTGTGTGTGTGTGTGTGTGTGTGTGTGTGTGTGTGTTTGCGCGCGCGTGAGTGTGTGTGTGTATGTGTGTGTGTGTGTGTGTGTGTGCGCGTGAGTGTGTTGTGTGTGTGTGTGTGTGTATGTGTGTGTGTGAATGAAATCGTTAGTCTTTAGTTTTTACAAAGTTCTTTAGTTGCGTTTGCTTAGGAATGTATTCCAACTTTTGCTTTGTGAGTGGGTGACTTTGCGTATGTATGGGGGGGGGGGGGGGGGGGGGTATTCAAAAACAAAAAAAAAATCCAGAATAAACAAGTTCGTGAAGAGAGATACTTTGCTCATACTCTCATAACCAGGAGTAGT
>CM060330.1:44210844-44218344 GCA_030674155.1 Stramonita haemastoma
AGAAGAAGAAGAAGAAGAAGAAGAAGAAGAAGAAGAAGGTTTACCAAAAAAGAAACAGCACGAAGAACAAGAACAAGAATACCAAAAAAAAACCCCAAACAACCAAAAACAAAAACAAAAAAACCCAACCCCAAACCCAGCATCTCAAGACTCATGCAACAGGGTATGGTAAAGAAGTGAAGTGAAGTGTTCCGACACTAAGTGAGGCTGTCTGTTTCTTCTGGCGTGTAGCACAGCACAAGTTGTTGCACATGTCAAGGGGAGGGGGGGGGTATACAGGAATCGCATTTCTGCTACTATCTATATACCTTCTGTACTGCCGGCAAGCAGTGATGGTATAGGTAACTAGCAAACCTGTATACTAGCGCCGTACATACAGTCAGTCAGTGTCTGTTGTTAGCCGCCAAGTCAGGCTCTGATTCCTTCATGCACACACAACTTGAGCAACTGTGCATGAACAAACACACATGATCTGGCCGGCCTGGCTTGTGTGGATGTTGTCAGCCTGAGTGAGTTGTGTGGTTTTAGGGGGCTTCTTCAAGCACACTGTTTCTCCCCCCCCCCCCCCCAAGCTCTTTCCTTACTTTGTTAATAATGGGTACCACCTGTTTTCTTTGAGATTAAGAAAAAAATATTTTTCAAGGACATTGAAATAAACACTCTAGTTTTGTTTTTGTTTTTTTTTACATTCAAATCCCTGGGTGTTTGTCCCTTTTTGTAAATTCTGTCATCTGTTCCCACTGGCACACAAAAAGCATTGCGCTCACAAACTGCTGACCTCGGTATGAATCCCGTGCAAGGGAAAGTGTTCCCCCTTGGAGTTTAACATCAGTATTGACCAATTCTAGGTCCCCCTAAAGTCCTTCGGATGAGACTAAAAACCCTAGGCCTTCCAAAAAGCGGAACAGGTTTTAAAATGTGCGCAAGATGTTCTGTGTGCGTTCACACACAGGGCATGGGTTTATAGTCTCATCCGAAGGACTTTTGGGGAGACAGTAGAGTCTGGGGAATATCCCCTTGAACAGGGTTTGTACCCCGGGTCAGCAGATCATGAGTGCAATGCGCAATGCTTTAACCACCAGGCTATAACCTCCCCCATCACCCCATCCATTGAGGGGGAGAGAGAGAGAGAGAGAGAGAGGAGAGAGAGAGAGAGAGAGAGAGAGAGAGAGAGAGAGAGAGAGAGAGAGAGAGAGAGAGAGAGAGAGAGAGAGAGAGAGAGAGAGAGAGAGAGAGAGAGAGAGAGAGAGAGAGAGACGAGAGAGAGAGAGAGAGAGAGAGAGGCAAGGCAAGGCAAGGCAAGGCAAGGCAAGGCAAGGCAAGGCAAGGCAAATTCTTTTATTCGAGGATAATAGATAAGCACTCGTGTGCTTTTTTACATCCAGTCCCCGCCCTTTTCAGGGATAACATTAAGATAGAAAAAATAAAAATAATAGCCACAACTACACAACAACAATTATAATGATCCAAATACCAAAAGAAAGGAACCATACCAAGTATCAAACAGGCAAGAAATAACACAGAGATACAATATTAAGATAATGTTATAAAAAAGAGAGAGAGAGAGAGAGAGAAGAGAGAGAGGAAGAAGAGAGAGAGAGAGAGAGAGAGAAGAGAGAGAGAGAGAGAGAGAGAGAGAGAAGAGAGAGAGAGAGAGGAGAGAGAGAGAGGAGAGAGAGAGAGAGAGAGAGAGAGAGAGAGAGAGAGAGAGAGAGAGAGAGAGAGAGAGAGAGAGAGTGAGAGAGAGAGAGAGAGAGAGAGGAGAGAGAGAGAGAGAGAGAGAGGAGAGAGAGAGAGAGGGGAGAGACGAGAGGAGAGAGAGGAGAGAGAGAGAGAGAGAGAGAGAGAGAGGAGAGAGCTGTAAAAACGTCCACTCGAAGAAGAAAGGTCTCTGGCATTGTGTTTGCTTCTAGTGTCCAAATAAGGTATGGAACACCGTTATAATCATCTAAAACATACTATAAGGGTAGGGGAGTGGGGGTGGGGGGTGGGGACAAACAACCCTAAAGAGCAAAATGCAAGAACTGTTGCTCTCTCTCTGTCTCTCTGTCCGTCTCTGTGACTGTCTCTCTCCCTGTTTGTCTGTCTTTCCGTCTGTCTGTCTGTCAGTCAGTCTCTCCCTCATCCCTCCCTCCTCTCTCTCTCTCTCTTTCCCTCTCTCTCTCTTTGTCCCTCTCTCTCACTACACACACACACACACACCAACACTCACACGCACACACACACACAGAATAAACCAAGCCTCCCTCCCCACCACTATAATTACAAGAAAGATTGACCCCCCCAAAAAAAAAAAATAATAATAAAATAAATAAACAACCAAACCAACTGAGTTTTCGTCCCCCCCGTGACTTCACACTATAGCTGACTGACCACATAAAACAAAAAGAAAAGTCGCCCGAAAAGAGTTTATTAGTTTTGTTCTACCTACCTACAGGACTAAGCCACCTACCTCCCACCCTCAACCCCCCTCCCCCACCCCCACCCCCTCCTCCTCCTTCCTCTCTCAGTGGTCACTCCTACAGAAAGACGTTGTTAGAAGTAGCAAGTGGGCTGCACTGGGGTTAAAAAGGGTGGGTGGGTGGGTGGGTGGAAGGGGGTGGGAGGTGAGAGTGGCGAATTTACTGAGAAAACTTTGGCGTATTTACTGACAACACAAGAGCACGCCACCGAGTGTGTTCTTAGCGCTTTAGTGGTGTTTAAAAGGGACATGAACACCAATAATCACTCCTACAGCTACTAGGAGTATAAGTATAGTACCACCATGTACCACTTACACACACAGAGAGGAGAGAGAGAGAGAGAGAGAGAGAGAGAGAGAGAGAGAGAGAGAAGAGAGAGAGAGAGAGAGAGAGAAAAAGAGAGAAGAGAGAGAGAGAGACAGAGAGACAGACAGACAGACAGACAGACAGACAGACAGACAGACAGACAGACAGACAGACAGACAGACAGACAGACAGACAGACAGACAGAGAGAGAGCATGCAATTACAGGGACAAATCTGTTATCATTCATAGTAATTAGCTGCAGTACCGAAAATAAAAACACAGGAGATTTCTTGACACATAGAGTGAGAGAGAGGAGAGAGAGAGAGGAGAGAGAGAGAGAGGAGAGAGAGAGAGGAGAGAGAGAGAGAGAGAGAGAGAGAGAGAGAGATAGAGAGAGAGGGGAGAGAGAGAGAGAGGAGGAGAGAGAGAGAGAGAGAGAGGAGAGGAGAGGAGAGAGAGAGAGAGAGAGAGAGAGAGAGGAGAGAGAGAGAGAGAGAGAGAGAGGAGAGAGGAGAGAGGAGAGAGACGAGAGAGAGAGAGAGAGAGAACTCGGACTCGGACTCGGACTCGAACTCGAACTCGAACTCAAATCAAATGATTTGTTTACAAAAAGGCCATTGGCCCATACATGAAGGGAGTAGCCGAACTGCTTAGTATTTTGGTGTGGAATAAAAGACAACAGCAATAACAACAAAATCACTGTATAGCAACAAAATCAGTAACAAAAATATGACTTAGGATAATAAAATATCTCTTATTCTAAAAGCTTTACACAAATATAAAGTGGCTGCGCACAACATCAGGCTGAGTTGACGCCATGAGTAAACAGACTCTAAATGAATTAGGCTGCCTACTATATTTCATAGGGAGTAACTCTGCTTAACATCCTCTAACACTGGACAGCATAACACAAAATGTACTTCATTCTCAGGTGCTTGCTTACATAATGGACATAGTAACTTGAGGTCATCAACACCATATTCCATGTATTTGAATTTATGAACATTTATATATATCTGATAAGACTAAACTTTACACAGTTCTTTTCAAATGTATGTCCATATCAAGCTTTAAATAAGGTTTCATATCATGTGTACTTATAAATTGTCTATACATTAGAGGGGAGAGAGAGAGAGAGAGAGAGAGAGAGAGAGAGAGAGAGAGAGAGAGAGAGAGAGATAGAGAGAGAGAGAGAGAGGGAGAGAGAGAGAGACAGACAGACAGACAGACAGACAGACAGACAGACAGACAGACAGACAGACAGACAGGACAGACAGACAGACAAGACAGACAGACAGAGACAGAGAGACAGAGAGAGAGCAACCCTGCAGGATATATTATAGTATCCTTTATTATTGGGTGTTTTTTTGTTATGATAACTACTACCCTACTACCACCCACCACACCACACCCATCACCACCACCCATCACCACCACCATCACCACCACCACCATCACAACCACCACCATCACCAACCACCACTGCCTGCCACACTGGACTGGCTGAAGACAAGTAGAAGTGGTGATGGTGGTGGCAGTGATGGTGGTGGTGAAGGTCACCACCCCCACCACCCCCAACACCACTACCACCGCCATCCCCACTTCTTCTTGTATTGAGCCAGTCCAAGTGAAATGTTTTCTCGTTCATCCTACCATGGTGCAGGGGGACAACATGCAAATTTTTGGGTTTCAGCAAACATACTACACCACGCTCTCCTTCACTTCCTACTATACCCTGCCACTAAAACTACTACAAGGGGCAAGGGGGCAATATGAGAGGCCTGAGGAAGGGGTGGAGGTGGGGTGTGGGGGGTGGGGTGGTGGTGGTTGTAAAGTGAGGAGGGTAATGTGTTGATGATTGTGTACGACAACAACTAACTCTTTCTGAGTTGACGTCATCTTCTTCTTTCACCTCTGAAGATGCTCTATTGGTTTGAAACAAAACCCCAAAACTTTAAACATTCACACATATGCATATTTTACAGTAGAGCAGTAGACAGGCATCGGTCAGTCTCGTAAGACTACTAGATCTATGGAGTTGCGCTCTATCTAGGCTCTAGAGCGCAAAGCAGAGCAAGTTGTTACCCATGCAGTCGACCCCCCCCCCCCCCTCTCTCTCTCTCTCTCTCTCTCTCTCTCTCTCTCTCTCTCTCTCTCTTCCTCTCTCCCCTCTCTCTCTCTCTCTTTTCTCTCTCTCTCTCTCTCTCTTCATGTCGCTGGAATAGTCCATTGGCAATGACCGATAGGAATGGTTCAGTGCCCCGTAGCAGAAGCCGCCAGACGTTGCCATACTCTACAGCCCCGAACCGCTCTGGGGACTCCAACTCCCCGATTTTTTTTTTTCTCAGGGATGGTGTCTAAACACGACACCTGTGTGCATGTTGGTTTTTTTGTATTGTTGTCAGCCGCTCCTACGGCACACAATGGCCTGCTCTTCCAAAAAGTGGAACGGGTTCTCTCTCTCTCTACTCTCTCTCTCTCTCTCTCTCTCTCTTCTCTCTCTCTCTCTCTCTCTCTCTCTCTCTCTCTCTCTCTCTCTCTCTCTCTCTCTCTCTCTCTCTCCATCCCCCCCCCTCTCTCTCTTCCTCTCTCTCTCTCCTCTTCTCCCTCCTCTCTCTCCCCCTCTCTCCCTCTTCTCCATCTCTCTCTCTCTCTCCCTCTCTCTCTTTCTCTCGGTCAGTGGTGTGTCATTATAGCTAGAGCAGAACAGAGAGAGAGAGAGCGAGAGGGAGAGGAGAGAGACGAGGAGAGAGGAGAGAGGAGAGAGAGAGAGAGATGAGAGGGAGAGAGAGGAGAGAGAGAGGAGGAGAGGGGGGGGAGAGAGACGAGGGGGAGGGGGGAAGAGGAGGTGAAGAGAGAGGGGCGAGGAGAGAGGGGGGAGAGAGAGAGAGAAAGGGGGAAAGAGAGAGAGGGAAAGGGGGATGGAGAGAGGGGAGGAAGAGAGGAGGGGGGGGAGGGGAAAGAGGAGAGAGAAGGGGAGTTTTGAGGACGGGGAGGGGAGAGGGGAGGACGGGGGGAGAGGAAGGGGGGGAGAAGGGGAAGGGGGGGAGAGAGGGGAGAGAGGGAGAGAGGGGAAGAGGGGGCGGATAGTAAGAAGAGGTGGTCAGTTCCAGGTAAAAATTGTTCGTGTTTACTGCCACACACACCAGCTTGTACTGCTGATTTAGTTTAGCGCTGTTCGAATCATAGAGCTAAGCTACACTAGCCTATACCATGTCAAACGAGCGCCTACGCCTCGTGCCGCATTCACATTACACACGCTTATGGGCGCGCACGGGGCGGGTGCGTGTGCCCGTACGTAGTAGTACGTACGCATGTTCGCACACGCACACACAACACACTTTCAGAGGGCCCGAGAGAGAGAGGTGTGTGTTGGGTTTGTGTGTGTGTGGGGGTGTGTGTGTGTTTTTGTGTGTTTTGGGTGTGTTGTGTCGTGTGTTGTGGTGTGTGTGTGTGTTTCATTCATTCCTTTCAGCTAAAAAAAGTGCGACCAAACCCAAACAGTCTAGCTTAAAAACATCTAAAAAAAAACAAACAGAAAAAAGGGCCCCCAAAAAAAACCCCAACAAAACAATAAAAAAACCCCTCAACTTCAACAAAATGGCAAATAAAGATATCATTAATTTTGTAGTCTGCCTGCCTCGAAAGTCATCATACCTAGTCATTGAGGGACAGGATAGCCTGGTGGTTAGAGTGATGCGTTCGTAATCTGCTGACACGGGTTTGAATCTCGTTCAAGAAGGATTTTTCCTCTAGAGTTAACATCAATGCCGACTCCACTCCCCCAAAAGTCCTTCGGATGAGACTATAAACCGAAGTCCTGTGTACGAATGCTTTTACTGAAGAATCGAACTGAAGATTTTATAAACCGAGGCTTCGTATTGCGAATGCATGCAGAACTTCCTGCGCACGTTTAAAAAAAAACAAAACCGTTCCGCCTTTGGAAATAGTAGGTCATTTAGTGCTGGTAGGAACAGATGACAAAATTTACAAAACTGCATAAACACGGGGACTGGAATCTAAAAAAAAAAAAAGCACATGAGTGCTTATTCCATTATCCTCGATATAAAAGAGCAAATAAATTTTTAGAAAGAAAAAATAAAAGTAAATAAAAGAAAGAGAAAATCCGGGTTCGTTCCGCCTTTCCAAAGAGTAGGCCATTTCGTACCGGTGGGAACGGATGACAAAATTTCAAAAAACGCATGCACACAGGTGTCGTGTATATATAGATACCATCCCCAAAGTTAGTCGGAATGTGGCTACCTAAATGATTTGGGAAAAGAGGAGAGGGGGGAGGGGGGGGGAGGGAGGAGGAGGGCGGTCATATAATTATGTAAAAAATCTCACCATTGGTGAACCTCGAAGCTCTAAGTCGAGGAACGGAGGTGGAGGTGGTGGTGGTGGTGGGAGGGGGGGGCGTTGTAACTACTTGCTAACAGTACTGCACTGTACACAACAAGTGGCGGGGACATGTTTTGCCATGCAGCGGACCTTGTTACGAAGACCAACAGGAAAACATTTAGTGAGCAAACACCTGTCTTGGCCACGGAACAACTTGTAGACAGAAGGAACGGTAAAAAAGAGTGTTTGATATCTTGTTCTTGTTCTTATTCTTGTTCTTTGTGTTTTTGTTCTTGTTCTTTATGTTGTTGTTGTTGTTGTTGTTCTTCTTTCTTCTTCTTCTTCTTTGCAGTTTTTCGCAATTCTTCTTCTTCTTCTTCTTCTTTCTTTC
>CM060330.1:44225844-44233344 GCA_030674155.1 Stramonita haemastoma
TGGGAGAGTGGAGTCAGGACTAATGTTAACTCCAGGGGAAAAATCCCCTCAACGGGAATCGAACTCGGGTCGACAAATTTCGAGCACGATGTTCTGACCACTAGGCTATCCCGTCCCCACAGTGTGTGTGTGTGTGTGTGTGTGTGTGTGTGTGTGTGTGTGTGTGTGTGTGTGTGTGTGTGTGTGTGTGTGTGTGTGTGTGTGTGTGTGTGTACGTGTGTGTATGTGTGTGTGTGTGTGTATATGTGTGTGTGTGCGTGTGCGCGCTCGTGTGCAATTAACAAGCGCGTGGTGTATGACCCTTTTCTGATTCTGGGTTTTGCCCTCTCTGTCTGTTTGTCTGTCTGTCTGTCTGTCTGTCTGTCTGTCTGTCTGTCTGTTTGTCTGTCTGTCAGTCTAACTGTCTGTCTCTTTCTCTGTCTGTCTGTCTGTCTGTCTCTCTGTCTGTCTGTCTCTTTCTCTCTATCTCTGTCTGTCTCCCTCTCTCTCTGTCTCTGTCTCTCTGTCTCTACCCCCCCCCCCCCTCTCTCTCTCTCTCTCTCCTTCTTTCTTTCTTTCTAAATGCATGAAAAAGAATGCAGGAACTAAAGATAAGGAGACAGACAGACAGACAGACAGACAGACGGACAGACAGACAAACCGACAGACAGCCAGACACCCAGACACAGAAACAGAAACAGAGAAAGGAAGGAGGAAAAAGGGAGAGGGAGGGAGGCAGAGGAAGGGTACAGTAAGAGGGGAAACGCTCTAAAAACCTGACATATAGAAAACACATGGCAGGTTAGAATAATCATAACAAAAGACATGACAGAAAACACGATAACAACACAGTCATTCCATCTCTACAAACAGACCAAAACAAAAAAAAAAACACCCCACGACACAAATACATCATACACTGAAAAGACATAATAAATTCTGAGACAAAATATAGAGACACTTTGACAGACAGACAGACAGACAGACAGACAGACAGACAGACAGACAGACAGACAGGCAGACAAACACACAGACACACAGACAAATAGATGGACGGACAGACAGACAGACAGACAGACAGACAGACAGACAGACAGACAGACAGACAGACAGACAGGCACACAAACTGTTCATGCACACGTAAGTGCCAGGGCGGAATGGAAATGTCAAACGTTGCCAATCTCTCTCTGAGACCGCAGTATACCACTTGCGCCAAAAATCCACACCTTCCTTCCTCCATCCAGCCTCCCCAACCCCCCCCCCCCCCCTTCCCCCCCCCCCCCCCCTGTACCGAACTTTCTTGTTGCCCCTCCCTCCCTCCCACTTTCCCCTCTTCCCCTTTTCCTTCCGCTTCTATCCTCCATCCTTATTACAATTATTATCCCCCAAAACTAAATTAAGTGTCTTTCACTCTGTCTGATATTCACCCAAAGTCGAAATGCGGCTACCCCAATGGTCGGTAGAAACTGGTCGCGTACGTACGTAAAATCTCACCATTGATTTAATGAACCTCGGAGTTTTAGCCTTGGAACGAAGAAAGAAAAACAAACTCAAAGAAACAGTGTGGCTGACTTATTTTCTATCTAGTATCTTCCTCCATCATTACACCTCACATAATTATGTCCCTATTTTCATTTACTCTTCTCTATCTCCATTATCTTGCGCTAACACACGTGTGTGTGTGTGTGTGTGTGTGTGTGTGTGTGTGTGTGTGTGTGTGTGTGTGTGTGTGTGTGTGTGTGTGTGTGTGTGTTCTGTGTGTGTGTGTGTGTGTGTGTGTGTGTGTGTGTGTGTGTGTGTGTGTGTGTGTGTGTGTGTGTGTGTGTGTGTGTGTTTTCTGTGTTTCTGTGTTTCTGTGTTTCTGTGTTTCTATGTTTGTTAATTTGCGCTTGTGTAAATATATGATTTGTTAAATCTACTTGTGAATGGTTGCATGCGTGTGACTGATTTAAATGCAAGCGCTTCGATTTGTTTGCTTTACAAGATTTAGCGCTATATATATTCCATACATTAGTAGTAGTAGTAGTAGTAGTAGTAGTAGTAGTAGTAGTAGTAGTAGTAGTAGTAGTAGTAGTAGTAGTAGTAGTAGTAGTAGTAGTAGTAGTAGAAGTAGAAGTAGTAGTAGTAGTAGTAGTAGTATTGTTCTTGTTGTTATCATTATAGTAGTAGTAGTAGTAGTAGTAGTAGTAGTAGTAGTAGTAGTAGTAGTAGTAGTAGTAGTAGTAGTAGTAGTAGTAGTAGTAGTGTAGTAGTAGTAGTAGTAGTAGTAGGCACCCATCAGTCTCGGAAGATTATGGAATTGCGCTCTAGTCTTTTGAGCGCAAAGCCTGGGTAAGTAAGTATGGAGGGCAAGCTGTTACCCATGCTGCAGACCCCCCCTCTCCACGCCACTGGAATGGTCCATTGGAAAGGCAATCACCGATACGAAGGGTTCCAGTACCGTCGCAGGAGCCGCCAGAACGTTGCCATATACAGCTCCGAGCCGCTCTGGGGACTCCAAATCTCCGATTTTTCCTCAGGGATAGCGTCTAAACACGACACCTGTGTGCATGCTTTTTTAAATTTTGTCATCTGGTCCTATATTATTATCATTATTAAGGAGAAGGTGTGATGATGGACAGGGAGATTCCAGGGCCAGAGTTCTGACCCCCTGATTGTTAAAGCAGACGATGGGATAGCCTGGTGGTTAGAGTGTTGCGCGTCGCGCTCATGATTTGCTGACCCAGGTTCGAATCACGTTCAATAGGATATTTTTCCTCCCGGACATAACATCAATGCCGACTACACTTTCCCCAAAAGTCCTCCGAATGAGAGAAAAAAACCGAGGTCCCGTGTGCGAACGCGCGCAGAACATCTTGCGCACACGTTGAAACATGTTCCCGTTTTTCGGAAGAGTAAGCCATTTTGTGTACCGATGGAAACGGATGACAACATCTACAAAACTGCATGCACATGGGAACTGGATGTGAAAAAAGCGCGTGAGTTTTTTCCCATTATCCTCCAAATAAAGAATATTATAAAAGACAATAAAATAAATAAAAATGTAAACAAAAAACGAAAAAAGAAATACAAGTCATCAAGTCTGCCCCCCCTCCCACTCTTCTCCCCCCCCCCCCCTTCCTCAGTTAGACCTCCAATTCCAAGGTTTGCTAATGGTGAGATTTTGCAGTTTGCCCAACATGAAGGTAGCTGCATACCGACTTCAAAGATATAGTCTATGCTAAGTTAGGGTTTCTGTAGCCCACCGAACACTGACGTGAATGACGGGATATTTAACGTGCATATTTTAGTCTCTTGCATGTGTATATATATACACGAAAGGAATGAAGGCACTGACAGGTCTGCACTTGAAGCTGACCTGGGGAGGAACATAAAAACAAAAATCCTCACCCTTGATTTACCAGACACCGCCGAGATTTAAACCCAGGACTTCATGGACTCACGGGAAGGAAGTCGAACGGTCTAAACCACTCGGCTATAGCATCCGTCAAGTGTGCTAGGAAACATCCCGCTTGGGCCCAAAACTTTTCCCCCATCCATTAGACCATGAGTGGTGGTCTGGGCGCTAGTCTTTCGGATGAGACGATAAACCGAGGTCCCGTGTGTTACACATCATTATTTGGCGCACGTAAAAGAAGCCACGGCAACAAGGGGGTTGTCCCTGGCAAAATTCTGTAGAAAAAAGCCACTCTGATTGGGAAACATATACAGTTGCAGACAGGAAAAAGAAAAAAAAAATGGGTAGGCGCTGCACTTGTGGCGACGCACTCTCCCTGGGGAGAGCAGCCTGAATTTCACGCAGAGAAATCTTGCTGTGACATAAAGGGGTATAAATAAATAAATAAAATAAATAAATTCAGCTGGTGGCATTTGGCCTTTAATGAAACAAAATGCTCTGAAATCTTAAGAGACATTTTCACTATTCGGTGCGGTCCTGGGCTGACCCTTGTGGATGTGACCAGGGCGTCGATACAAGCAAAGACAGTAGAGTTGGTTTTATACCCCGTTTTAATCAGTATGATTATAGTTGCACAGTTTTGATCTGAGTTTTTAAATGTGACGAGGGGAGAGCCCCGATATGGCCTGTGTGGTCGGCGGAGCTATAAACAATGTCATTAGATTGGATGAGACTTTTCAGTCAGATAATAAGCATATCACGCCCAGATAACTTCACAGCAACAACAGGATCACCATACAGAATGTGTCTCCCCAATAACTACTAGTATATCAACTATTATTTGACAGCATTTTAGAATCGTTTGTTTTTGCGTTACATTTTCAATATTGAATGATTTTTCTTTGTTTACGTATTGCCATGATTCAAAATAGGCCCACGTTTCCTTATTGTTAGAAAGGAACGTGTGGTATGTTTTTGATTAAAATATAGAAAGATATTATAATATATATTTTAAAAATTAAAATACAGAAGGGAACACTTGATATATTTTTGATTAAAATATAGAAAGGGACGTGTGATGTTTTTTAAATTAAAATATGGTGATATATTTTTAATTAAAATCTGGAAAGGAACGTTTTATATATCTTTAATTAAAATGTAGAAAGGAAAATTTGATATACCTTTGATTGAAATAGAGAAAGAAACATTTGATATCATATCTTTCATTAAATTTTAGGAAGGGACATGAGATATATTTTTGATTAAAATATAAAAGGAACATGTGATAGATCTATTACATTGTAGATTAAAATACAGAAACAGACATGTGATATCACATTTTTGATTAAAATATTCCTGAGCATATTAGCAAAAACTCTCACCTCCGCCTATCCCTCTCCCTCTCCCCTCTCTCTCTCTCTCTCTCTCTCTCTCTCTCTCTCTCTCTCTCTCTCTCTCCTCTCTCTCTCTCTCTCTCATTTGTTTGGTTCAATGAAGGTGTTGGAAATTGTACAGAATTTATAAACACTTTCAGGCAACGATTGATTGACTGCCGATGGCAGCAATGGAGTGATCACATACAAACCAGTGAAAGATATCAAATGTACAGACAATTCATAAGTACACATGATGTCAAACCTTATCTAAAGCTTGATGTGGACATTCATCTGAAAAGAATTATGTCAAAGTTTAGACTTGGTGTATCAGATTTAATTGTTCATAAGTTCAGATATAGAGAACATGATGTTGATGACCCCAGGTTACTATGTCCATTATGTAAGCAAGCACCTGAGGATGAAGTACATTTTGTGTTATGCTGTCCAGTGTTAGACGATGTTAGGCAGAATTACATGCCTGTAAAATATAGTAGGCAGCCTAATTCTTTTCGACTCTGTTTACTCATGGCGTCAACTCAGCCTGAGGTTGTGCGTAGCCACTTTATATTTGTGTAAAGCTTTCAGAATAACAGATATATTGTTGTCGTAGGTCATATTTGTGTATCTGACTTTTTTATACAGTAGTTTTTGTTATTGTTATTGGGTTGTTGTTGGGTTTTTTTTCCCCATACCAAAATACTAAGCAGCTCGGCAACCCCCCTTCATGTATGGGCCAGTGGCCTTTTTGTGAATAAAGTTTTCGAGTTCGAGTTCGAGTTCGAGTTCGAGTTCGAGTTCTCTCTCTCTCTCTCTCTCTCTCTCTCTCTCTCTCTCTCTCTCTCTCTCTCTCTCTCTCTCTCTCTCTCTCTCTCTCTCTCTCTCTCTCTCTCTCTCTCTCTCTCTCTCTCTCTCTCTCTTCTTTACACACCTTTCAGATAATTCAAAAAAGCCTACCTGCCTGATTGCTCTCTGAGCAAATCTTTCCATCCCGTAAGCTAACACTACAAGCACATACACTCTCACAAAACCCAGATATATGTATTTTAAAAAAACGAAAATAAAACCAACCCTGATAAGGATGTGAAACACGATAACACCATTTAAACACACTAAAGACACCAGGTCAAAAAACGTTAGGGTAAATAACGGTGAGAAAAGAAGCCGGGGCTAAAAAAAAAAAAAGAAGAAAAAAATATATAAAAAAAAAGAAGAAAGAGACTTTAGAAAAATTGTGAAGAAAAAAAGGATTTTCAGTTTGAGAGGTCAGACAGTACAGTTAATAGAGGAGGCTGTATGTATGTATGCTCCAATACTGTGGAGTTGTGTGTCTGAGACTCGTGAGGGGGTGAACAGGCTGGTGGGTGGGTACAGATGGGTTGGTGGGGTGGGAGTGGGGGTGGGGGTAGGGAGTGTAGAAGGGGTGGGGGGTGGGGGGGGGGGGGTGTCAGGGACGGAAGTAAGAAGGTGTGTGCACCACGGAGGAAAACAGATAGAGGGATGATTCACGATACAAAGTCTTTGTCAGTGTGTGTGTGTGTGCTATTCATGCTTTGTTTGTGGCAACTACTCGGAACTTATTGCCAGAAAATAATTATGATGATAGCCTTTTGTTAAAGAAACAGAGATTAAGTTGTAAGGGTGTTAGCTCAAATGCATTTTGATTAAAGCATTCTAAATAAACCAAATGTATCCTGCATTCGAAATGATTCATTCTAAATAAACTTAATGTATCCTGCATTCGAAACGATTCATTCAAAATAAACCAAATGTTTTCTGCATTGGAAATGATTCATTCTAAATAAACCAAATATATCCTGCATTCGAAATGATTCAAACATTCGCAATAAACAAAATATATACTACATTCTAAATATTTCAATTTTTCTCTCTCTTTTTCCATTGAAAAAATGGTTTTTACTACTTTGTTTTTATGACATAGAACAAATGTACATATTATAGTATAAACCAATATTACAGTGTTTTGCAACTTTTTCAGAGTGTGGATATAACATTTCAATAAAGATGAATACAACCAAACATAATTATTGAACCGAAAAAAAAACCGCATGAAAATGAGAGAATACACAGATCACATTCGAGAATGCCCCTAGTGAATATCTAATTGCTTTGCAAAAGAATCAATGTAGCCATGCTAAGTGTTACATCAACAAATGAATACTATCAAAAACGGTTCCTTCAAAAAAGTATCTAACCATTATCTATCAGTTAGTCGTGAATATCTACATGCGTTAGAATAACACACCTTTAAGAATAAACATTCAGTTTGTGTGTTGATAAACTCGGCACATTCATTCTGCTATTTTTATTTATTTATTCTTTTATATCAAGGATAATGGTATAAGCACTCATGTGCTTTGCTACAACCAGTCTCTGTGTGTGTACATTTTTGTCAATGTCGTCATCCGTTTCCACCGGCACACAATGTCCTAGTCTCCCGAAAAGCGGAAAAGGTTTTAACGTGTGCGCAAGATGTTCAGCGTGCGTTTGCACACGGGACCTAGGTTTACAGTTTCAGGCGAAGGACTGGCCAGTGAAGTAGGACATACACAACAAAAAAGAAGACTGTTCTGCTTTTTTGTTCATCAACCTTGTGAATTGAAAGAAGCTGGTTGCAAACTCTTCAGTGGTACCCCCCAAAGTCTACTTAGATAGGTGAAGATGGTGATGATGGTTCATAACATCAACTTTAAGAAGTAACCGCACAATTCTAAATCTCTATTCTAAGGG
>CM060330.1:44240594-44243094 GCA_030674155.1 Stramonita haemastoma
GGGGTTTTTGGGGGGGGGTTTAAAGAAAAAAAGACACATCAGTCGCCAGTTTTTCAAGGTGGTTTTTTCAGTCTTTCACAGCAAAAAACCCTGCCAAAAATTTAGCTGTGACGTGAAATCAATTGCGGAAAGGTTCTTCGCCTGTTGTACCACTGGTCAAGTTCGGCTATCCCAGGGGCGGGAGGCGTGCAGCAGTTGTTCCTCCCTGCTCAGCCCCCTGGATGGCCGCAAAGACTTCCCCTTCCCCAAGGCAAGGAAAAGGTGGTCATTCGAAAAATCAAGGGGCGGAGTAGTAGGTGACAACTTCATGCAGTGTCCCCTTTTTTTGAAAACTTAAAAATAAGGGTGAAATTAGAGATTGTTCGTCATGAGGTGTAGCTTGCTGCTGGCACAACACATCACTTTGCATGTTACGCATGCACGAAAGCACACACGCAACACACGCACACACCCATACCCATAAAAACATTCAGAGAGCAGACTACAGACAGAACAGCAACGCAGACAAATTAAATTTTTGTTTTACCCTTGATCAGTTAAACCACGAGCAGGGACATACAGGGAAGTCTTTTTATTAAAGTTTTCAAATCCCAATCCCAAAAATTCCCCAAAATGGGGAGGGGCATGGTTTGCACCGTCCAGGGGTACGCAAAGAGTGATAAAGCAAGGAAAACCCAGTACCTGGACCAGGAGTAGAAAGGGCCAGAAAAGGGGGGGTTGTTCAATGAAGGTTTCCGTGAGTTTTTCTAGAGAGAGGGGGGTAGAGAGAGAGAGGAGAGGGGAGAGGGGGGGAAAGGAGAGAGAGAGAGAGAGAGAGAGGGGAGAGAATAAAATTCATGGTGTATTGTATCGGGTTAAGAAAAAGAAAAAAACGAAAATTTATTGCTGTAAAGTTCCCAATCCATTCAGCATCTTCACCAATTTTTTAAATTCGACTGATCTGTAAAATTTCAAACTTTTTATCTTTTAGCTTTGTTGTGAAATAGTTGTAAAAATTGCCTGGTTTTAAAACCCCACTTAAAAGTACCATTTCACTTTTTTTCTACGGGGCTTTGGAGGGTTTTGTTAGACTTGTGTGATTACCAGAGGAATCTGCGTTTTGGGGTTGAAAACCGCGTATTTGGCCTTAAATAAAAACTTTAATAGCTGGGGGGTTTTAAAACCTTTGAATTCAATTTCTGGGTCCATGGAGAAAAGGGTTCAAAAATTGGCAGTGATTTTGGGGGAATGAAGGGAGAGAATGCCCCCTCCCCCAGGTCAACTAAAAGGGGAACTTCCCAGTGTATCATTCCATTCATGCATTGTACTAAATACTAAGAGAAAAATGTGCCCGTTAAAGAGTCTGTAATTTATGTTGTTTTGCAAAGGAACGGAACATAATATAAGGGAAAACTGCTTTTGGGATATAGAAAAGGGGGGGTGCTTGAAGAATGGGCTGAGGCGGGGCTGGGGTCGGACCTCTATGAATTTTGGGGAAAGGGAGGAAAAGGCACAACGCAGAATGGAAACGGAGAGAAGAAAGGGGGAGAGGAAGAGAGGGGGAGGGGAGAGCAGGGGGAGAGAGAGAGAGGAGAGAGGGAGGGGATCGAGAGGAGTGGAGAGAGGGAAAGAGGGAGGGTGAGGGGAAAGGGGGGGGAGAGGGGGGAGGAGGGGAGACAGAGTGGACGGGAGGGGGAGGGAGAAGAGACAGAAGGGAAAGAGACAAGCGAGCAGACAAAAGACGGACAGGGGGACAGACAAAACGGGACAGACAGACAGATATTTGTACAAATTAATATTATTTTTTTAATTAAAAAACACCCAGCATCAGCTTATTTATTCATGATGGCATGTTGCAGAGCTTCATGGGCAAATTCAAGATGGCGGAGAGGAGCGCCATTGCCCGGAAATCCCAGCACGTGCTGGCGCCTCTGCTGTACGACCTGTACAATCCACAGGATCAGACCAAGTACGTTCTTCTGCCCCCCTGTCTGTCTGTCTGTCTGTCTGTCTGTCTGTCTGTCTGTCTGTATGTCTGTCTGTCTGTCTGTCTGTCTATCTGTTTCTTTGTCTATTGTTCTCTCTCTCTCTCTCTCTCTCTCTCTCTCTCTCTCTCTCTCTCTCTCTCTCTCTCTCTCTCTCTCTCTCTCTCTCTCTCTCTCTCTCTCTCTCTCTCTCTCAATGTCAGTCCCTTTTTCTGTCCTGTCTTTCTGTCTGGCTCTCTGTCTGTCTGTTTCTTTGCCTGTTGTTCTCTTCTCTCTCCTCTCTCTCTCTCTCTCTCTCTCTCTCTCTCTCTCTCTCTCTCTCTCTCTCTCTCTTCTCTCTCTCTCTCTCTCTCTCTCTCTCTCAATGTCTGTCCTTCTGTCTGTGTGTCTCTTTATCTGCCCTTCTGTTTGTATCTCTGTCTGTTTCTTTGTCGTTCTGTATCTGTCTCTCTATGTCTGTCTCCCTGTCTGCCGATCTGTATGTCTGTCCGTCTGTTTATGTGTCCATCTGTCTTTCTGTCTGCCTCTCTGTCATT
>CM060330.1:44245594-44250594 GCA_030674155.1 Stramonita haemastoma
GTCTGTATTTTATGAAGAGTGAGATGTACATGTCGAACTGACAAACTTGAATAATGTTATACTCCAATAGCAAAACTATTTTCAATAACATCTTGCAGACGTTACAATCAGCTATATGTATTCATGAATCCATACACAGTTGAATAGTGTAAATAGATTATATTCATCTGAACTGACCTGTTTCTCTCAAAATGATTGACATTCAAGATATTTTGTTGATGGAAAGACGGGGGGGGGGGGGGGGGGGGGGGGGGGGGTATTTGTAGTCTGGAATAAGACCATTAAAAAGCATGTTATTTTCTAAAATATAAAAAAACAAAAAATGTTGATGATTGCATACAAACTGTATGAGATATTTGACATTGCTGCAGGATACTCACCTGGAAATCCGGCAATTTAAAAACGAACACATGAAAAAAAATCTCTGCATATCATATAGCAAACATAAAAACCAAAAACAAATGTGTGGACCAAAGTCACATCCCTTGTGGACCCTCAAAAACCCCTTCATGCAACTGTGAAGCAACACAAACTTTTACGGTTTAGCCACATGACCTACTACAGCACTCTATCCAAGATGATCCTCTAGAGTGACACAGAAAGTAAGCCATCACAAAGAGCACTATTGGAAGAGCTGGATGACCATTGTCAAGAAATGGACACAACGTAACATACCAAACCTGCCTGCAGCCGTCCAGCAAAGAGGGGAATGGAGATCCCTCACAAAGAGTGCTGCATATGTCCTGTACCCCCGCACTACCAAATGGCACAGGGATTTGAGGCAATGAGCACGGAAGAAAGTATAAAATTTTAACAAGTACAAGCTTGGGAGCTTAGTAGATGCATGCTGTTTAAACCGCTGGTTATTCTGCTCATTAATTTGTAGTTAGGTCTGCGGTATGGTATTTGCTGTGTTGTGCAGTATCACACAGTGCTTCAAAACATGTTACGAATCCTCTCAACTTTGTCTTACTTAAAGCATACATAATATTCCTCGTTTCTATAGTCGAAATATGCGTGAAAGGGAACATGAGTCACCAAGAGCCAAAATATATAAGAAAGATTTTAAAAAATAAATAGCAGCACAACAATGGTTAAAAGACTACAATTCCACCCCACCCCTACGTAACATACTGTGGTGATTGTCTAAATGATTTCATAGACTCAAGAAATGTTACGGTGAGAATGGTGATGATGTGAGAGACCTAGTAGTAAAGAAAGTCTGTCATTATCCTAACCCTCACATCACAGCATCACAGATCAGCTCTGGCACTCCTACAGTGAGAGGAAATGAGCGATTGCGTGACTGACTACAAAAACCAAACACTTTTGGTTAGGGCCATTTTTGGGGGGTTCCCATTCAATATAGGACAGAAGGGAAAGCGGGGGGTAGCTGAATGGCTCAGGCACCAGAATCCTAATTGGATGATACTCTACAGACAGGTTCAAGTCTGCCTGCTAGGTTGTCTTTTGGGGAAATTTTCCCTTAGGAGTGTATATCAGCTGTTGTCAGTAGGAGAGGGGATCAGTGGGTGGTGTCCTGCATATGCCAGCTCAGAACAGGCATCACTGAACACCACCAAAATGACCCAGTAGCAGTGCGTGACCCTCTGGCTGGTGGCCCTACGGTGGGTGGCCTTATATTGATAAGCTCCTAGCGGACTTCTAACCTAGCTAAGGGATGCCGAATGACATGATGAACCAAGGTATGGCTGGTGCAGAGAGATGCAGATGAGCAGATAGGAGGCATACAGGACAGGCACTTCACACAAGATGAGGCAGCGAAAACACAACAAAACAAGCACGAAAACAATGTCTGATACTTTGATGAGGACAGTGCAGTAAGTGATGACTTTGATGAGGACAGTGCAGTAAGTGAAGTTAACACTTTTGATGATGCAAGGTGGACGGATTGTCTGTGTAGATGAAAGAGCACAGAAATAGTATTGCTGTCTTATTTTTGTTCGTTTATTTGTCTGTTATGTTTGAGAGTGGGTAGGGGATAATATATATATTATATATATATATATATATATATATATATATATATATATATATATATATATATATATATTATATATATTTCCGTTTGTTTGAGTTATGCTAAGACTATTCTGGAAATTCTCACTTACGGCTGACTTGCACTCTGTGTGTGTCTGTCACTGTATCTATAATTTCAATTGTGATATAAGAAAAAGTAACATACATTGGCAAAGTGAAAGAACAACAGTATGACATGGGGAAAATATGACAATTCATGATTTGGAAAATAGAAACAGCAATCACAATGACAAAAGAAGAACAATCAGTCAAAATGGCATTACTTTCAATACTCGAGTGATCAACGACACTTATACACACTCTCACGAAAAAGGATCTGGCCTGACCTTACCTCAGTGGCCAAGAAGCTCTATGGAGACTGTGAAGACCTGCAGTGTACAGCTGCCTTCGTTACAGATACAGAACTATTCATTTGACGAACGCTAACAAAATATTAATTCCCTCACGTAAGTACGGGGCCTGGATGCAAAAAAGTACATGAGTTCCATTATCCTCAAAATTAAAGAATAAAGAACACACACACACACACACACACACACACACCACACACACACACACACACACACATGTCTGTATCTTTCTTTGTGGCAATGGCAAGAGCCACACACACACACACACACACACACACACACACACACACACACACACACAACACACACACACACACACACACCACACACACATGTCTGTATCTTTCTTTGTGGCAATGGCAAGAGCCATTTTGGCCGATTCCTCCCACGCTCTGTTTTCAGAATTTCAATTGTTGCCTTCAGGACGTCGTTTTCAATGCCACAACAGCAAAACAAACAGAAAAAGGAATTCCTTTGTGCCAGTAGCTATCCGAGTTCTAAACTCATAATAACACTGACTGAGGTTGTTTGTTTTTGTTTTTGTTTGTTTGTTTGTTTGTTTGCTCGTGTGTGTGTGTGTGTGTGTGTGTGTGTGTGTGTGTGTGTGTGTGTGTGTGTGTGTGTGTGTGTGTGTGTGTGTGTGTGTGTGTGTGTGTCTGTGTCTGTGTCTGTGTGTGTGTGTAAGCTTCTCTGAATTACTTACCTGCCACTGTTATGTATGTAGCCAATGCATACAGACGTGCACATACATGCATATGTACCCATAAAATAAGTATGTCTTATTTTTGGCTTTATTGATTTTTTTTTTTTTGAATTGCTTGTAAATTCACATGTCTTCTACCAATTATGTGCTGTGGGGGGGGGGAAGATGGGTGGGTGTGGATGGTGTGTATGGATAGGGGGGGGAGCGTGTGTGTATGTGTGAGTGTGGGGGCGGGTGGGTGTGGATTGTATGGGGAGGGGGGGAGCGTGTGTGTGTGTGCATGCATGTATATGTGCGGGTGTGAACGCGTGCGTATAACGTGTAAATAATGGTGATCATATGTCTTTTCTAGTCAATGGTTTTTAAGAACATTGTATCTAAACATTGGTGTGTGTGTATGCGTGTGTTTGCGTGTGTGCAAGCGCGCGCGCGTAGAGTGTGAGTGTTTGTGACATTTTATTTGAAGTTATATAATGTTTGAACAAAAAAGAAATGTAGCTCCTTCGTGTGTTTGATTATGATTTGTATCAATATGCCTGTCAGTATTGTAATTGCCCTTCAGGGATGATTAAAGTGTTTTTGACTTTGACTTTGACTTTGTTTTCTGTCTGTGTAATCCCATCCCAGAGAGGTATTTAGATGACAGACGATAAAAAGACCGCTTCTTTTATCTCCCGTAGACGATACAAAGAATCCCTTTTTTTTTTTTTTTACCCTTTTTTAACAAAAAAGGCAACGTAATTGTATCACAATTATAACCATCATCGTCGTCCTCATTGTCACTATATTCATCACTATCATCAGTATTAGAACTATTATCATCAAACCGTCGTCTTTGTCATTCTTTTTGTCGATAATTAGGTTTCTTCCATCTGTTAATTGTTTTCGTTGCCTCATCATCAACTTTGCTATCAGTGTTAGCATCATCATTAACATAAATATCACTTTTGCAAGTTTTTTTCTTTTGTGTGTGTGTGTGTGTGTGTGTGTGTGTGTGTGTGTGTGTGTGTGTGTGTGTGTGTGTGTGTGTGTGTGTGTGTTTCTCTAAATATGTTTTCTTTGTAGTCCTGTTTTACAGGCACTTGGGTAATTAACGATAAAGGTCTTATTGTCCTAGATGCTACTCTTTGTTAGAACACTTTATCGCGTTTTTACTGATCAGTATTATTGTGTTGTATTGTATTGTGTTGTATTATATCGTATTGTATTGTTTTGTGTTGTGTGTGTTTGTGTGTGAGTGTGTAACACTATGTATGTGTGTGTTTCATCTAAAGCACTTTCAGGAGAGTGGAGTCAGTACTGATGTTTAACTCCAAGGCAAAAAAACCCACAAAAATCCTTTGAACGGGTATCTATCTCATTGGTGGCTCGAACCGTGATGTCACTTCGCAAGCTCAAAAAGCTTTAACCACTGGAATATCCCACTCCGCGAAGTGCGTATATAAACCATGAAAAACTGCTATCAACAAGGAGGCATAAGAGGAATAAACGACAGCAGCAGCAGCAGCAGCAGAACAGTGATCAAAAGACCTCGTCATGAAGGAAAGGCATTGGGATAAAAGATTATTCAGCTGGCTACAACGAGACGTAACTGGAAGGAAATATAATGATCATAATGATCCAGATGATGAGAGAGGGAGCCCTGACGTGCGATGAAGGATTATTATGATCATGACGAAATGTGATAACAGCAGCGCAGACGAGGTCTGCTGGCACTGTGAGGGAGGGATACAAGATGGGCTGATTTCGTGTCTGGATATGAGAGAGAGAGGGGGGGGAGGGGAGAGAGAGAGAGAGAGAGAGGAGAGAGAGAGAGAGAGAAGGAGAGAGGAGAGAGAGAGAGGAGAGAGAGAGAGAGAGAGAGAGAGAGAGAGAGCCCAAAGCTT
>CM060330.1:44255594-44272768 GCA_030674155.1 Stramonita haemastoma
TGTTTCTTGACATTGTGTCAACTCCTCCGTGTCCCTAAAGGGATGACAGGAATTAAAGTAATTGAATTGGAATATCTCAGGCCACACCGCCCTCGCCCAGATATGATTTTGTCTCTTGGTATTTTGTCAAATCATCCATGTCCCTAAAGGGATGAAGGAATTGAGAAGTAATTGAATTTGAGTGTGTCAGGCCATACCACCCTCGCCCAGTTATGATTCTGTTTTTTGATATTTTGTCAAATCATCCATGTCCCTAAAGGGATGACAGCAATTAAAGCAATTAAATTGGATAGGCCATACAGCTCTTGTCCAGTTATGAATCTGTTTCTTGATGTTTTGTCAAACCTCCATGTCCCTAAAGGGATGACAGGAATTAAAGTAATTGAATTTGAATCTGCCAGGCCATAGACCTCTTGCCCAGTTATGATTCTGTTTCTTGATGTTTTGTCAAATTGTCTATGTCCCTAAAGGGCTGACAGGAATTATAGTAATTGGATTTGTATGTGTCAGGTTCTGCCACCTGCCCATGACCCCTGATGAGCCACATCCCATGAACCAGAACATCCTCATCTCCAATGGTGAGTGTGTGTGTGTGTATGTGTGTGTGTGGTGTGGTGTGGTGTGGTGTGGTGTGGTGTGGTGTGGTGTGGTGTGGTGTGGTGTGGTGTGGTGTGGTGTGGTGTGGTGTGGTGTGTTGTGCTGTGTTGTGTTGTGTTGTGCTGTGCTGTGCTGTGCTGTGTTTGTGTTGTGTTGTGTTGTGTTGTGTTGTGTGTGTGTGTGTGTGTGTGTGTGTGTGTGTGTGTGTGTGTGTGTGTGTGTGTGTGTGTGTGTGTGTGTTGTGTGTTGGGTGGAGGGGGTGTACTATTCTCTTTATGATAAAATTATCTGTTCTTTCATATAGCAAGAGTTCATACCACTTTCTCACGATGGCTTTTTTGAAAATTCAGGATTTCATATACAATAAAAAAAAAAATTTAAAGAATGATCACTACCTATTGCTACCTTCATTTTTTGGTGTTTCTTATGCACAACCAAATATTCTGGCCTGTGTACTCGCAAATCTTTGACATAATCAGAAAGCTAGCCTATTTGGTGAACCGAGGTTCCGATAAACCCGTTCCGCTTTTCGGAAGAGTAGGCCATTGTGTACCGGTGAGAACGAATGAAAAATATACAAAAACTACATACACACGGAAACTGGATGCAGAAAAGATGAGTGCTTATTCTGTTATCTCCGAAATAACAGAATATATTTTTAATATTAAAAATTAAATCCTCTTTGTTTGTTCAATTTCAGCTATCAATTTTTTTTCCTTTTCAGGGATCCTCATCATTCTGTTTGAGATCCTCGTCCAAGAAATCGACCCCAAGTTGTTGGTAAGTGAACTAGTATTCTGCTAAAGAGGATGGGGTGTGTACATTATTTATGTGATATTATAACCGTCAGGATACTGGTCAAGTAATCATGCTTTTTATTTCCTTGAAGTTACATCTTTGTTCTGTAAAACTGACATGAAACATTTGATTTTTTTCACACTATAAAGCAATACAATAGAGTACAATACAACGCAATATAATACAATACAAATACAATACAGTACAATACAATACAGTATAGTATAGTACAGTACAGTACAATACAATACAATACAATACAATAATATACAATACAAATCAAAACAATACAATACAATATAACAACGTCCACCACAGAGCAGTACACAGGAATAAGAGACATCTTAAAGAAGACGTTGTACCTGCAATACAACAACATACCACAACACAATACAACAAAACACAACCGTACACAACGCAACCCACCACCCCACTCTACCACACCGAGCCACACCACAACACACCAGCACACATCCCAATACACTACAACACTATAACGTCCACCACGGGAGCAATAAAGATCTGAAAAGTGGAATTCCATCAGTAGGAAAGCCACTTATCATACAGCCCCTCACTTTGCTGTAGCGCCCAGCGTCAATGGTTTAATTAAGAACTGTTAAAGGCAGATAACACAATATAACACATAATAACACAATACAATAATGTCCCTCACAGGACCAGTACGCAAAAATGACTGTCATTTTCAAGAAAACGCTCTAGCTTCAATACAGTACAATATAACACAAAATAACAACACAACATAATCCAACACAAAACAACACGATGCTATCCATCCACCACAGAAGCAGTACACAGGCAATGACAGACATCTTCAAGAAAACTCTCTACCTGCACTACATTACAACATAACACAAAAATAACACAACACAATACAAAACAACACGATGTTAATCCATCCAACAACAGGAGCAGTACGCAGGCATGACGGACATCTTCAAGAAGAAACTGTACAATATGACACAAAATAACAATCCAATGCAACACAATACAATACAACACAACACACCACAATCCAATGCAACAAACACAACACAAATCCAACACAAAACAACACAATGATAATCCATCCCACCAACAGGAGCAGTACGCGGGCATGACGGACATCTTCAAGAAGACGCTGTACCTGCTGAAGCTGCTGGCCAGGGAGAACGAGACGGTGCAGCATCACATCTTTGAACGGCTGGACATTCTGCTGGAGGTCCGCGTGGTGGAGAGCGATCTGGCCATCGCCCTGGCTGAGGTTCGAATCTGTGTGTGTGTGGGGGGGGGGGGGCGGTTGGTGTGTGTGTGTGTGTGTGTGTGTGTGTGTGTGTGTGTGTGTGTGTGTGTGTTGTGTGTGTGTGTGTGTGTCTGTCTGTCTGTCTGTCTGTCTGTCTGTCTGTCTGTCTGTCTGTCTGTCTGTCTGTCTGTCTGTGTCTGCGTCGCTGTTTCTGTCTGTCTCTGTGTTTCTCTGTCTTTGTCTCTGTCTGTGTCTCTCTGTCTGTGTCAGTCTCTGTCTCTGTCTGTCTGTGTGTCTGTGTGTCTGTGTGTCTGTGTGTCTGTGTGTCTGTGTGTCTGTGTGTCTGTGTGTCTGTCTGTCTGTCTGTCTGTCTGTCTGTCTGTCTGTCTCTCTCTCTCTCTCTCTCTCTCTCTCTCTCTCTCTCTCTCTCTCTCTCTCTCTCTCTCTGTGTCTCTGTGTCTCTCTTTTGTATTTTGTACCATTTTATGTCACAGCAGATTTCTCTGCGTGAAATTCGGGCTGCTCTTCCCGGGAAGAGCACGTCACCACAAGTGCAGCGCCAACCCATTTTTATTTCTTTTTCCTGTATGCAACTATATGTTTCCCTGTCAGAGTGGGGTTTTTTCTACAGAATTTTGCCAGGGTCAACCCCCTAGTTGCCGTGGGTTCTTTTCCCTGCGCTAAAGAGTGATCTGTAACACACAGAACCTCGGTTTATCGTCTCATCCAAAAGACTAGCGCCCAGACCACCACTCAAGGCCTAATGGATGGGGAAAAAGTTTTGGGCCCAAACAGGGTACGAACCACCGCACACTCCGACCCGGACTCTGTCTGTCTGTCTGTCTGTCTGTCTGTCTGTCTGTCTGTCTGTCTGTCTGACTCTATCTATCTATCTATCTATCTATCTATCTATCTATCTATCTATCTATCTATCTATCTATCTATCTATCTGTCTATCTATCTATCTACCTACCTACCTACCTATCTATCTACCTCCATCTCTCTCTAATATATATATATATATATATATATATATATATATATATATATATATATATATATACCCCTTAACTCCTTCCCCTCCCTATCCCCCCTTCTCTCCCTATCACCCAACCCCTTCCTACCCACACCACCCCTCCCACACACAGGTGTTCTACGGGAACCAAAACACCTGCCTGAAGATCAACCCCAGGCAGATCCAGAAGATCGTCAACAGGGCGGCAGAGCTGCAGGATCGGGCCCCGGAGTTTCTGGACCTGCTGTCCATGATCGTCAAGGTGGCCGGCACGGGGCTGACCCTCAAGAGGAACCAGGCCTACGTCATGAAGTACATCATGCAGAACTACAAGAAGCTGGCTTTTGTTCTGGACCTTCCGCGTGAAGACAGGTAAAAGGGGGTGGGGGGTTAGGGGGGGTGGGGTGGGGGTTGGGGGGTTGGGGTGGGGTTGGGGAGGGGTTGGGGTGTGGGGGAGGGGGGTGTTGGGGTGAGGGGGGTGGGGGGGTTGGGTGAGGGTTGGGGGGTGTGGGGTGTTGGGGTGGGGAGGGTTGGGGGGGTTGGGGGGGTTGGTGGGTTGGGGTGGGGGAAGGTGGGGGTGTCGGGATGGGTGGTGGAAAGGGAGGGTGTGTGTGGGGGTGGATGGTGTGGGTTGTGTGTGTGGTGTGGTGGGAGGGGGAGGGTGTGTGTGTACGTGAGTGTGTGTGCGTGTGGGAGGGGGAGGGTGTGTGTGTATGTGTGTGTGTGCGTGGGGGGTATTGTGTGTGTGTGTGTGTGTGTGCGTGCGTGTGTGTGTGTGTGTGTACGTGTGTGGTGTGGTGTTGTGGTGTGTCTGTGTGTCTGTGTGTCTGTGTGAGTGAGTGAGTGTGTGTGTGTGTGTGTGTCTGTGTGTGTCTGTGTCTGTGTGAATGAGTGTGTGTGTGTGTGTGTGTGTGTGTGTGTGTGTGTGTGTGTGTGTGTGTGTGTGTGACATCCGAAGGACTTTCTGGAGAGTAGATTCGGTAGTGATGTTAACTCCAGGAGGATAATCTCCTTGAACAGGTACGTCGGTGGTGGCTCGAACCCGGGCCGTCAGATCACAAATGCAATTCTCAACCCGCTTGGCTGTTAGCTATCCCTCCCCCATCCCACCCCCCTCCCCCCACCTCCCGCGCCCATGTGTATGCTTTACTTTCTAGATAAAAAAAAGAAAATTGTTTCAAGCAAGTGAACCAACGGAAAATGAATGTGTGCAAATTGGTACGCGCATTATTTTGGTTGTTGTTGTTATTGATGCATGGTCTGTGTGTTATCTAGGGAGAAGATTCTGATGAACAGCAGCAACATGTCCACACTGAGGTACTACATCAGTCTGCTGGACCTGCTGGCAGTCTGTGCAGAGGTACGTTCCTCTATCTGTGTGTGTGTGTGTGTGTTTGTGCGCGTGTGTGTGTGAGAGAGAGAGAGAGACAGTGTGTGTGTGTGTGTGTGTGTGTGTGTGTGTGTGTGTGTGTGTGTGTGTGTGTGTGTGTGTGTGTGTGTGTGTGTGTGTGTGTGTGTGCGTGCGTGCGTGTGTGTGTTAGAGAGAGAGAATGTGTGCATGTTTGTGTGTGTATAAATTTAATATATGTTAATCTTAAATTTTATTGTGAAAGATTGCGTGCGTATAAATGATTTGAATGCAAGCGCTTCGATTTGTTTGCTTTACAAGATTCAGCGCGATATAAATTCCAAATATTATTATCATTTATTATCATTATCTGTTTTTGTTTACGTTTCTTGGCTAAACACTCTGAGGTTCACCAATGGTAAGATTTTGTGTATGCGACCTTTTCTTCCTATCAAGAAAGTAGCTTCATTCTGACTTCAGGGATGTATGCTGTAAGTTCATAATTATTTTTGTAATCCACCAAACGCTGATATAAATTACGGGATCTCTAACGTGAGTGTTTGATCTTCTGCATGTGTATACACACAAAAGTCTGCGATTGAAGATGATCTTAAAGATCGTAAAAATCCCCAACCTTCATTCATTAGACGCCGCTGAGATTCGAACCCACGACATGATAAACGCGTGGCATTGAAGTGGGACAATCTGTACCAACTCTGTGTCTGATCATCTTTGGATACTTTCGCAATGGCACGGTTGTAGAGATAGATACATGTTACTTCATGCCAAGGTTGTACAGATGTTTCCATGTTACTTCAGATTCTTGTTGAATTGTTATGGTTTGAAAGGTAAATAGGTATGAGACTGGGTGGTCCTAATTACCTCCCTTGTAGAACAGTGCCTACTGAGCCCTCAATTAGGTTTCGCACCATTTCTTTTACATTTCTGCAAATCATTCCACAACGAATCAATTCAAGAGATCTTTAACGAGTGTCTCTTAAATCTTTCCATGTGCAGAAAGAGAACATGTCGCCACAATATGTATATTGATTCCTCAGAGATCTCCTGGACAAGGATTGTTTATTTCTGCAATTCTTTCGATCAATGAGGAAAAAAACTGATGGGGATCTTTAACGTGTGTATCTACTCTCCATCTTTCTGCATGTTGCAGAAAGAGACCATGTTGCCACAAAGTGTATAGTTGAACCCGCACTGGACAGGGGTTGTTTATTTCTGCAATTCTTTTGATCAATGAGGGGAATAAAATGACAGGGATATTTAACGCGTGTGTCTGTTCTCCATCTTTCTGCATGTGGCAGAAAGAGACCATGTCGCCACAATATGTATAGTAGAACCATCAGATATGTACTGGACAAGGGGTTGTTTATTTCTGCAGTTCTTTCGATGAATGAAAAAAAAATTATGGGGATCTTTAACGTGCGTGTGTACATCTTCTGCATGTGCAGAAAGAGACCATGTCGTCACAATATGTGTAGTTGAACTCTCAAATATGTCATAGACAAGGGTAGCTTATTTCTGCCCCCCCCCCCCCAAAATGACGGGGACCGCCACAATGTGTATAGTTGAACCCTCAGATATGTCCTAAACAAGAGGATTGTTTATTTCTGCAAATTCTTTCGGTCACTGAAGGAAAAAACTGACAGGAATCTCTAACGCGCGTATCTACTCTCTCCATCTTTCTGCATGTGGGCTGTATACAGGGAGAGAACATGTTCATCGAGTCCCTGTGTCAGACCATCCTGCCCATGGACGACCTGCTGGTGATGCTGAACAACCCGGGCATCGACAACGTGCTGAAGAAGCCCTTCCTCAAGTGCCTCCATCACGTCTACCTCAAGTCCAACGGAAACGTGGTGGACACCCAGACCTCCGAGATACCCCATGACAAGTACGTAGCTGTGTGGGAGAGAGAGAGAGGGAGAGAGGGAGAGAGGGGAATTTGTGTTGGGAGGTGGAGGGAGGGTGGGTGGGGTGAGGGAGGGGAATTGTGGGGAGGTGGAGGGGGTGGGGCTGGGGTTGAGGTAGGGGGGAGTCTGTTGAGGGGAGGATGAGGGTGGTGGAGGGAGGGGGGTAAGTACGTAGCTGGGAGGGAAGGGGAATGGGGGGAGTCTGCTGAGGGAGGACGAGGGCGTCGGAGATCCCTGCATGACAAGTGCGTCTCTGGAAGGGAGGGGAATTGTGTGGTGGAGGGGGGTTGGGGTAGGGGTGGGTGGGTGACGGAGGGGGGTTGAGGGAGGGGGGAATCTGTTGAGGGGAGGATGAGGGGGGTGAAGGAGGTGGCGATGAGAGATGAGGTGGTTTTTTAGCTTTGTATTGCGTCAGGACTGGTTGGTTTCAGGGACTGAAGGTTTGTTCTTGAGTGATTTTATATTAAGATTAGTGTAAAGAGAGAGAGAAAGAGAGATCTTCATATGCCTGCACGAGTGTGTGTTTGATGGTGTGGACAGAATTGAGCAAATTTAGGAAGGTGGGAGGGGGAGGTACAAGTGTATGTGTTCAAGATAGTAAGATATTTGTACGCAATCTTTTTTTTTTTTTGGGGGGGGGGGGTAGAAAATTTACTTTTATGTCTGATTTTATCAGATAAGTACACTATTATGACATATTCACGAAGTGATTATTCCTAAAGAGAAAGTATTTTGACACAGACAAGAAAATGGGATTACCAGTGTATATCTTCCCTTTAAATGAATATTTTTAACGTAGTTTAAACGTGTCTTTATTGTTAGGAATTTGTGTTTATTCTTTAATATTTTTAGTAATTTGCATTCACGGATTGCTTAGTTCTTTCACTTCAAATTCGCACCGTTTCGTGCATTACTGCATCTTTTTGTAGAGCACTAATGTTTTACTAACATTTTTAATAATCATGCAAGCCATAACTGTGTTTTTAAAGTGGATTCATTCACAGGGCATTCTGATTTCAGACTTTGCTTATTATTCAAACTTAGCCATGTTAAAACATTTGTTGGTTTATTTGTTGTTGTTGTTGTTGTTGTGTTTTTGGTAAAATTAAACAAATGCTGCAGAGTTTTTGCTTTTTTTTTTACAGTTTGATCGAGATGCCATAATTTTATTTTGTGCCTCAGTATTGATAAATCTGGCATAGAATTACTGACCATTTAACTTACGAAGCTCACGCTGTATTTCTTTTGGTTTGGGGTTGGGGGGGGGGGGGGTAGGGATGGGGCTCAAGTTATAAAAAAACAAAAACAAGGAAAGTTTGGTTTGTGGCGAAGGCAGATGTATGTCAACCTTTATGTGGGTCATATCTTTGAAGGGTTCCTGTTTGTGCCCCCTATGTCTAGATCAGAGGCAAAGTCTGAGAAAGACTTTTTCAAGAGGCGGAAGAGACAGATGCAGCTGATCTTAGAGTTTCAGGGGTAAGAGAAGGACATGGTACCACCTCCAGCACCCTGACTCCACCCCACCTTTCTGGATTTATCCCGAGTCTTCCTTCTTCCAGTGGACTGTCTGGACATCTCTCGTTTCCCTATTTCTCTTCCTGTGTTCAGTCTTTGAAGATCTCCCTTCTTTTCCCTCATTCTCTCTCTCCAGTCTTCTCTTGTGTTCATTCTCTGAAGATCTCCCTTTTCCCCCTTTCTCGCTGTGTCTCTTCCTTTGTTCAGTCTCTGAATATCTTCCTCATTTATCTCTATCTCAGACTCTTCTTGCGTTCACTCTGAAGATCTCCCGTATTCTTCCAGACTCTTTGTTTGGTTCAGTCTCTTGACTCTCTCCTCGGTATGTTTCTGTTTTTATGTCTTGGTTCTCAGATAGGCTGAATCCGTTCAGTTTCTTCATTTTTAACTACCTTCACCTCCGCCCACCCAGAAGTTTTTCCTTAAAGTTCGCGGATTATTTTCTATCTTGATTTTTGCTCAACTTTTGATTTATTTCCAAGTTTGATCGGTTCGTGGGTCTGTTTGTTTTTAGGGGGTTGTTGGCTTTTGGGGGATCAATCGATTATAGCTACAGACTGATCTGTTCAGGTTTATGACTGTCCTTCCAGTGTGCAATTTCAATCTATTGATTCCTCTTCTACTCTGCTCTTTCAAATTTCTCGATTCCTATTCCCCTTGATCATTTTAAACCTCCTAATTCTACTAATAGGCTGGCCGTTTTATATTCCTAATTCTTGTACAAGTCTTACTTTTTATTCTGGTTCTTCTAATCCTTCGAAATGGGGTCAAAACTGATATGGCTTTTATGGTAGACTAGGCAAAGAACAAAGTGATGAATTCACGAGTTGTCCATCTAGACTGTTCTTCTGCACTCTGTTCCTTATTTTCCCTCTCCTATCTGAAATTATTTATTACCATTAAAGTCACATGGACTTATTGACACAACAAAATAAACTCAACATATTCATCAATACAACATATTATTCACTGGTCAGCATGACTGAAATGATGTATTGTTAAAACAATATCTGTATTGTTAAAACTCTCTTGGTTCTACGAATAAGCCATTTCTTTCCATCTCTGGAATGGACCGGAAACCTTGGCTTTGCCTCCTGGATGAGTGAGAGGGAACCCATTGTTTTTTGATTTCCACAGTCCCTAAACCGGATACCTCCGCTAGGACTATAATACAATCTCATTGCCATTCTCTGGGGTTTCCAGTTGGTCAGATTTTGTTATGTTCTTTTTGTATGTTGGTTTGGATTCTTTTCTTTATTTTTCATTTAGATGTTTCTGTCCATTCTTCTTCTCTGAGGTTGTTCTTTTCGGTTAATCCCCTTCCGTACTGTACCTCCCTCTGTCTTTCTTTCTTTGTCTCATTCATTCATTCTTTCTTTCTTTCTTAGAAGTTCTGTCTTTGAACGTCTTTACTGTTCTTTCCACCACAAGTCTCTGCCCATCCATGCACCGCTGAAGTCCTGTCCTATTTGAAATTGACCCTCCTGCCCCTGCTCTCCCACCCTACCAACGTCTGCTAGATATTCTTGTACGGTCTCTGGTCCTCTTTTTCTTCTTCTTCTTCCTCTCTGGTTGTTCTCAGTCCAGCAGGGTGATGCTTGTTGTATTTCAGCTCTTTGGCACATCTCTTCCCCCTCCCTACTTCATTGGAAGAATCTGATTGCACTGAGACTTTCAGTTCATGTCTTCTGTCTTCTGCGTATGGACGATGTTTTGTTGGGTGGTTGTTGTTTTTACTGGGTGATCCCATCTTGAATTTGTAGGTGTTTGCAGCTTCAGTTTAGTTGTTTTTTTAAATATAAAACACTCAGGTGTGTGTGTGTGTGTGTGTGTGTGTGTGTGTGTGTGTGTGTGTGTGTGTGTGTGTGTGTGTGTGTGTGTGTATGTGTGTGTGTGTGTGTGTGTGTGTGTGTGTGTGTGTGTGTGTGTGTGTGTGTGTGTGTTCTTAAAGTTGACAGAATTTCTCTGTGTGTGATTTAGTAGTGAGAGAGATCGTCATGTTTATTTTTTTACATTTTATCTAGAAGTGCTCCCTACCTTCCACAATCCATGAGTGCAACAAGTGCCATTGTCCTTTTAGTTTACACACAGTGTGGTGGTTTTGATAACACAAGTTAGGGGTGATTTCATTGCAAGCTCCATCTGTTTTGAAAGTGTTGTTATTTGAATGCCAATTCTGATGCCGTTCTGAAGTGTTGTTTCTGTTCCGTTCTGGTCTGGTCATTTTGGAACATGCTACTTTTCTTGTGATTGACTTTTTGCATTTTTTGTGTTCATCTTTTTTTTTGTCTTTCCTGTGTTGCATCAAGGGAACGTAAGCAGGATGAAGCTAACATGGTTTGAGAAAATAATGTGATTTGCGTGGAGAAGTCCCTTTTTCTGAACAAAATTATGTTTTTCGTGAATTCATTAAAATGATCGTAATAAGAGAAGTATAAACAAAATAGTCCACATTTCTCTCGAAACAAAAAGTTCTGGTTATAGTGTTAAAGAATATAACATACTGAAGTTGCACCTGGAGAAAATGAAAGGACAAATTCAGTGGTTTGACATCTTCAATAAATGAAAACGTCAGTTACAGTCTGCGTTTAAAATCAGAGGTTTTATTTGAGAGAGATTCGTCTAGAATTTATCCAGAGAAAAGAAAATACATTTTACAGCTATTTTGTTTTATCAAAAAACAAGAAAGATCAAATTTTGACCTTTCAAGCTGAACTATAAAATGTACTTATGTTATGGAACGTGTTTTTTCCACGTTCATGAGAATGGCTGTGAATAAATACTCTTATCAAAAAACAAAAACTAATGCAGAAAAAAAGACCAACTGGAATGCTGGTAATATGTGAAAAGCGGCATTTTCACCGCTCTTTTTTTTTAATAAGATGCCGATGTTCGTTTTCTACCATAACGGTCTAGCCTGTTCCATTTACTTAGCTTCTTTTCTTTTTGATAGTTATGAAAATAAAGAGCAACAGTGTTATGGAAATGGTATAAAACTTTTCAATTTACATGCAGCTTAGTTGCTTATATGTTAAGGTTAAAAAAACAAACAGTAATGCTTGGAAAAATTAAAAGCGCAATACAATTATTGTACTTGCCATTTTTCAAAACAAAAAAAGTACGTTAGATACCTGTTGGTTCCCTTCGCGTGCCTGTCTGTCCTCCTCCTCCTCCTCCTCTCTGTGCCTCTAACCTCTTGCACGTGCTGACAACAGCGCTCAAGCGGAACGCCCTTTCCATGACGTGTACCGAGGGTAACGCAACTTCTCTCCCCTTCCCTCTCTCCCTGCTCGTCCCCCCTCCCTCCCTCCCTCCCCTTGTCCTTTGTGCTGTGCTGCCTGATTGTCAACCATTTTGCAATAAACCTCCCCCCTCCCCCTCCCCCTCTCCTTTCTCTATCCAGCATGACGTGGATTTAGCATTAGTTTTATTGGACAGCCATGCTTGTCAGGGTTCTTGTCAGGAGACAGATGTATTTAGTCATCGCTGTTTTGTAGTTAGAGCTCCTGTAGATTTTTTTTCCTTTCCGTAAAGAGGAGAGATGTTGCTTTTGATTTTGAATATCAAAAATCAATCGATCAAACCAGATTTGAAGATCACAAATGCATTGGTCAAATCAGATTTGAAGATCAGATATACATTGGTCAGATCAGATTTGAAGATCAGAAATGCATTGGCCAGATGAAATTAAATTTTGAAGATCAGAATAAATTGGTCAGATCAGAGAAGACCAGAAATGCATTGACCAGATCAGATTTGAATATCAGAAATCAATCAATCAAACCAGATTTGAAGATCAGAAATGCATTGGCCAGAGCAGATTTGAAGATCAGAAATCAATCAATCAAACCAGATTTGAAGATCAGAAATGCAGGTAGACTTTATATTATGTAAAATCAGTAATCATTCGTCCTTGGCTGGACGATTGGTCGTACTCTGAGAAAATAGCCTTCTTGTGATTTTCTATGTTCATGGTATGACATTGGACCAGTGACTGGTAGCTTAAGATGACTTCTCCGGTATCCTGTTTTTTCTTTTCATTCCTCGGCTAAAGCTCCCATGTTCCCCAATAGTGAAATTTGTATATATACGACAGGTTTTTTTTTCCACCTTGAAGGTAGCCGCATTCCTACTTCGGGGATGCATGCTGGTTTGTGAATTATATCTGCCATTCTTATCAGCACACAATGGCCTACTCTCCCGAAAGGTTGAATGGGTTTTAGCGTGTGAGCAATATGTCCAAGAGTCTTGCATACGCCTGTTCACAGAGATTTGGTTTATAGTCTCATCGAAGGACTGTGCATCCTTTCAAAAAGATCCCAAAACTTCAGATACAAAGATTCACCAATAATTATAACATTATTGTTATTCATGAACGCTTTCCAGTAGCACATATCTGATGAATGCTTTTCCCCTTGCTATTATCATTGTTCAAAGAAAGTTTTGGTTGGCCACAAAAAATTATCATCAATTCATGCTTGTAAACGCGACGGACACTTGTAAACCATGAGTGTTTGGCTAGATGGTTCCTTAGAAGGTCAAGTACCATTGATTGTCAGGACCTCTAAAGAGTGTCCACTTAAGGGTCAAAATTGGAGACATGTCATGCCTATGGTAGGAACCCAACTGCTGTCATTCAATGATTCCATATTATATTAGGGTTTTGTTCCTTTGATTTTTTTAATAATTCATTATCATAGTGATGAAGAGGCTGAAAATGGCTTACCTGTACATGTATTCCTCCGCTATGTAATATTTCCTATATAGGTTAATAGAATTAATATTTGAAAGACTAATGATGTCTATATTATTCACGAAGTTAGTCAGAAATTTAGAAAAAAAGCTTTCTGTATTTCTGTGTAGTCGGGAATAGAGAAAATTGAATAGCTGATTTCTTCAGGGAACAAAAAATAAAAAGAAATTAGAGATGTAGGTATAGATAACACGTTGTGGGGTGGTGGTAGTGGCATCAGAAACTTGATAGAAAGCGTACTGCAACATCTGATACCATAACAAGTGACTGGGAAGGGAGGAGGTATGAGAGAAAGATCATGTCATGTTTGTCAATTTATTTGTAAAGATCATCAGAGTTATTCTGAAACTTGTTTTAAAAAATAGAGGGTTTTTAATTAAAAAGACACGAAAAGTAAAACTCTGAAACAGGACAAGAGAGAAGAATACAAAAAATTGTTATGGTCACATACCCTCAAATTCCCTCCCATTCACGACCATTACTTTCATTTTTATGGACACATCATAAATAGACGACTTAATAGTTTGTTGTGTGCCTTCAAGTTTGGCCCAGTTCTCTCCCCCTCCCATCAGTTTTACCTTGGTGCATGCATTGACTAACCGCATGAAACAACAAGAAAAGCAGGCGTATGTTCCATCTTCGAGAAGTTGGGTTATGTGTGACATCACCGCCAATGGCTACATTTTTTACGGGACAATAAATACACACAGTTTCCCCTTACACCGAAAAAAGTATTACATACATAAACTCAAATCATTTTTAACCTGAGCAGGTTTTAATTTGTATCATGGACGGAGCAAAAAATATAACTTTGCTGGTGACGTCATACATAACTTGCCTTCAAGGAGGGTTGAACATACTCCGAGAACATAGTCCAGTTGTGACTCTAATGCCCATGGTATGAGATTGGTTTAGAATGATAGCTGGAGATGCATGAGCATGAAAAATCACCATTGATGTGCTTGTGTGACTGTTTTTTTGCTTGCTATCAGAACTCTGTGCTTCAGAAGTGTAGATGATGTTAAGTACTGGCTAGGTAATGGTGATGATGACGAGATGATGATGATGATCAGCAGATGATGATGGTAAAGAATGTCTCCTTTTTATGTCAAACTATGTCGGTGACGTCATCCTTTACTGTGTTGTCCGTTTCGGTTGGGTTAGATGTGCCATATCAAATTGCTGCCCTAGATAAACTTTTTTTTTATTTCTTTTATTTCGAGGGCAGGGTAGTGGAATAAGCACTCTTGTGCTTTTTTAATCCAATCCCCGTGTGTATGCAGTTTTGTCAATTTTGTCATCCGTCCCCACCGGCATACAATGGCCTACTCGTCCGAAAAGCGGAACGGTTTCAACGTGTGCTGCAATGTGTTTTGCACGTCAGTAGATTGTCTCCCATACTGTGACTGAGAATGAAAATACCAACAATACATGACAGAGAGTGCTAAGATAATCAGAAGGCAATAATATAACAAAATACGGTTGTATTCTTTTTTGTTGTGAACATTTAAATACATTATTATATTTATGTGCCTCGTTCATCTTTGGTTCATTTTTTCGTCTTAATTAACTACCACTATTGTTGGATACTGTGTTGTCGCTAATCGGAAGTCCTATAATTCAGTATTTTTACCAGTTCCGCGCTAAAGCTAAAGGTTTACCGATGATGAGATTTAGAGTATGCGACCGTTTTTGCCTATCTTGAATGTAGCTGCATTCCAACTAATTTATCTAACATAAGTTTCCATTTATTATTGTTTAAGTATTCTTGTTACTGTGGACATTGAAATTGTGGTTTTTAAGCTTTCTTTTGTCCCTGTCTCACCGTTTTTTCTTCATGCTTTTTTGTTCTTTGTTGTTTTTTTCCTTGTCTAAAAATCACACTTTGTGGATAGACGTTAAACTGAAAGTAGGGGCTATAAACAACATAATTGGATTGGAATTGGAAACTGAAAGTCTCACTGTGACTAAAAAATAGTCTTGTTTCTAGTGGCAGAGTGGTTGGCTGGTGACAGAAAGTGTTTTTCCATAAATCATGAGTTTGGCACGACCCTCACACGTCACCACCATAGTTTGTCTAGAAAGAAGATAATTTTGTGGATGACATGGGAATCTTAAAGGGGAATTAATCATTGGTTGGTACACAGGTTTGGTGACAGGATATGTAATCAGCAGTTATGCGCTCTTTTGTGTAATCATGACTGCAATAATGGAGGCAAATCCAGACTAAGTTTGAGATTTTTTTAATCATGAGTTTTTTCGTTACCATGAATTAGAAGTAATATTACCTTGCGATTTTATGGAATGATTTATTAGACATTTTCATTTTGGAACTCAGAGGATATATATATATAATTTTGTATGTCATATATGCTCATATGTGCATGTGTGTGTGTGCGTGCGTGCGTGCGTGCGTGCGTGTGTGCCACACACACGTATTTGCTTGTGTCTCGGTTTTCGTGGTGACTGAGCGCACAGTCATTGTGTACGTTACCAGTTTGTAGTCGAAAGAATGAGATTGTCATTTTGGAAACGATGTATTTTTTTGCCATCATGAATATCGCAAAAAATGCAATCATAAGCTAGTAGAAACTTATCTTAGCTTTTGTATTTATAAGCTTATAATGCTTACTCCTCTAAGCTTTGCTAAAATTATTGGAGAGATGGGATTGTTGTTTGTTTATGCGAAGTTGAATACAATGCTACATCATTCTCAAATGTTTCAAAAGCATGCATGAAGTTGCTGACCAAATGATGAGCAGTTAGTTTTCATCTTTACCGTCTTTAGCAGCATGCAAATTGTAGAAGGTCACAGTTCATTTTACTAGTTGTTGTTTTTTTTTAGTATTTAGGTAATATATATAATAATGTTACATCCTAATCCATAATCACCTTGCCTAGATTCGCTAGAAGCTATAATTATCGCTATGTAGTTTCTCTACTTGCACGATTTTTCATAGATCAGTTTCTAGTTGCTATTGTCAGACTCCAAGAGCTCAGAATACGTTTATTCCACGATCGATTTAGCTTTTTGAACTCGTTTCTTACTAACAGTTTATAATGTTCACCTGAATCTGTTGGTGATGATGATGTTGGTGATGATGATGATGATGATGATGATGATGATGATGATGATGATGATGATGATGATGATGATGATGATGGTGATGATGATGATGATGATGATGATGATGATGATGATGATGGTGGTGGTGGTGGTGGTGGTGGTGGTGGTGGTGGTGGTGGTGGTGGTGGTGGTGGTGGTGGTGGTGGTGGTGGTGAGGAGGAGGAGGATGTATATGTGTGTGGTGGGGGGGGGGTGTATTATTATATTATGTGAAAGAGGGGGAGGAGAGGGAGTTGGTCAGAGCTATACTTGTTGATGCACGGGGGGGGGGGGGGGAGGAAGGAGCGTGTAAGGAAGTTAGCATTGTGTATGTGGTTTTGCTTTTTAGAAAATCTTTATACTTTAATGGAGTCTTTAGAGCAATGTTCATACATAGTCGATACTTCAAAAGTCTTGCAATACCGTGTCATGTGTAGATATAAAACCATGATCACCACTCGATATACTACCTTGCTTATCTGTCTCCAATGTGTGAGAATGATGCGCTTCTACATTTTGCAGATCATTGACAATTGTCTCTGAAAAGTTTTCATTAGTCTATATTTTGAGTGTTTCATTGTCTTTTTTTCAATAGAGCTGGACCTGCTGCAATGTATCTTTAAGAGAGAATAAATTTGTCGTTAATCTTGAATCTGAGACGATACCAACAAACACATATGACAAGGTTATTGTAGTGAGGTTGCTGCATTGGTTGCACAACGCAAAAAAAAAAAAAGTGAATTAAATCTTTCATGAACACGTCATATACGATTTGGCATCGATTAAGATATTTCTTGTAAAACGAAGCATTCTTACAATCAAAGGCGTAGCTTTATATGATATCACTGAAGATTTCAAACATTTATGAAACATT
>CM060330.1:44272868-44290368 GCA_030674155.1 Stramonita haemastoma
TTTCATCAATCTTGACATCTTCTTCCCACCAGCACACATTGGCCTACTCTTACAAAAAGCGAACCAGGATTTAAGGATGTGCGCATTAAGTTCTGCATGCATTTGGACATGGGGCCTCAGTTTATAGTCTCATCTGAAGGATTTTGGAGAGTGGAGTCAGCACTGATGTTAACTCCAGGGGAAAAATCCTCAAACGGGAATCAAACCCGGGTCATCAAATTGCAAATTGCGAGCGCAGTGTTCTGACCACTAGGCTATCCCGTCCCTTTTCGGCACTGAAAGAGACCGCGGTTAGATCTGGAGTGACTTTACATTTGTTGGGTGGGACTGCTGAGTATTGTAGACACTACTGCTACTGTTCACCTTATTTGGTCAGCAGTAACTTGAGTAAGATGACCCCAATGATTCTCATGGAAATGGAATCTGAACGCATAGCAATGCTCACATTAATTCATACTGAAAACTTTAAATAAATTTGAAATATTAAATGTACATTTCCTGAAAATGTGATCTTTTCTTATAATGTTATATAGGAACAAACTGATGCGTTAACAATAACACTCACTAAGACTCACAACACAAAAATACATAAGTGCACACACACACACACACACGCACACACACACACACACACACACACACACACACACACACACACACACACACACACCCCACACATGTACTCCTCTCTCTCTCTCTCTGTCTGTCTCTCTATCTGTCTCTCTCTCTGTGTTTGTCTCTCTCTCACACCACACACACACACAAACACTCACACACACACACACAACACACACACACACACACACACACACACACACGCACACACACACACTCACTCACACGCACTCAGGCACGCACGCGCGCGCGCGTACACACACACACACAAGTCCTTCGGATGAGACTTTAAACCGAGGCCCCATGTGTGAACACACGCAGAACACCTTGCGCACACATTAAATCCTGTTCTGCTTTTCGTAAGAGTAGGCCATCGTGTGCCAGTGGGAACAGATGACATTTACAAAACTGCATACACACAGAGACTGGATGAAAAAAAAGCACAAGAGTGCTTATTCCATTATCCTCGATATAAAAGAATAAATAAATAAAATAACACACACACACACACACACATACATTCACACACACACACACACACATAATCACACACACATAATCACACACGCATGCGCACGCACACACACACACACACACACACACACACACACACACACACACACACACACACACACACACGCATACACACACTTCACGATAAAACTCACAGCTTGGAAGTTTCGGCATTTTCCTCTTCCAACATTTTCATCAAGCCGTCCAAGATCTCTGGCAGAAACTTGAGCATGCCGCTGTCTGGCACACTATCCAGCACTTCAATCTGAAATCACACAGCCTTAAACATTCATTTCGTTAATAAAATGACAAGAAATGTGCATTTAGCCCAGAAGCTTTGATGTGTGTTACTGATGTAAGCTTAGCTCTGGTGCCAAAGGGGATGGGATAACTTTTTGGTTTAAAAAATATACTGTGATACAGGACGTTATCATAACTATTCCATTCTGCAAGTTCTTGATCTCTGGAAAAATATACGGGAATCCCACAGCCTAGAATCAACACCGATCACATGCTGAATAACAATAAGCCTCCTTCTGGCTTCCAAAGAACAATGGCATCTAGTCTCAATCACATGCTGAATAACAATAAGCCTCCTTCTGGCTTCCAAAGAACAATGGCATCTAGTCTTCCTTTGTTTGATCCCAATCATCATATAAATTTTATATGCTTGTAGATCTACACAACGAGGTGCCCGTTCTGGGCTGACCCTTATGGATGACCAGGGCGATGATATAAGCAAGGACAGTAAAGTTGGTTTTATATCCAGTTTTAATCTGTATATAGTTGCAAAGTTTTAATCCGAGTTTGACGAGGTAACAGCCCCGATATGGCATGGGTGGTTGGCGGAGCTATAAACAACCTGATTGGATTGAATTGTTGATCTACATGCGTTGTCTTATCACTCACAGACTCTGCAACCTCTCACCACGCCAACACTCACAGGTGAAGGCATGAACCCTACCCAAGACAGGATGAAGTGGCGGGCCAGGATGTTGACCGAGTACATCCTCTGTCTCAGCTGGGGCATGAAGGCAACCAGGTCAAAGGACGGGCTCTCTGTCACAATGTCCTGAAGAGAAGAAAAAAAACCAAATTAATCAAATAAACCAGAAAACATGAAGTAAACACTTTACTTCATTCACCTCTGGGACACTTAACGTGAATATAAAAAATTAGGAAACTCTCTCTCTCTCTCTCTCTTTCTTTCTTTCTTTTTTTCTTTCTTTCACTCTTTCTCTATATCCCTGTCCCCCCCCCCCCCCCCCCCTCTCTCTCTCTGTAAATAATCAAGATTCTTGCAGAAAGTTTTTTTGCTTAAAATTTTTTAATTTTTATAAACTGATCTGCTGTGATTTCTTGCTTTAGATTTGAGTGTAATAATCATGTATTTCTTTGACTTTGTTATGCTGACCATATTTATATCCTTTTTGGAGGCATACATATACTGGCACTAAAAAGTAAAATGAACAGATAATGACATTACATTACTAGACCCAGGCCAAAATATCTGATAGTTATAGATTGTAAGCCAAGCACCAAGTCTGATATTATCATAAAATATTGTGAATGTTATGTTTAAAAATGTGTCATGTTTAGACACTGTCCTGAAGTTGGAATGCAGCTTCTTCAATGGTGAGTAAAAAAACAACAACAGTCAAATACACAAAATCTCACCATTGGTGAACCTCAGAGCTCTGGCCGAGGAATGGTAAAAACCCAAACAAACAAAACCCCAACCCAACCAAGAACAAAATGACGAGACAAAACAATGGCTGCTTGACTTAATTTTAACTGCTCACCTTCAACAGTCGGTCCAAAACTCCAGCTGCCCCTCTCACTTCATCATCAGGATGTACCACCAACTGCGAGACAGAAAAATATAGTGTAGTATTCATAAAAAAAGGTATATATAAATTTTTATATATGTCTTTAAAATTCCACCCATGGGCCACCTTCTTAACTGGATATTTTTGTCAAGCTACCCACAAACACACACATGTATGTATACACACACACACACACACACACACACACACTCACATGCACACACACACACACACACTCACACGCATGCACACACACACACACACACACACACACACACACACACACACACACACACACACACACACACAGAGTATCACACACAGTGACACACACAGAGTGACACACATACACACACAGTGACACTCACACACAGTGACACTCACACACAGTGACACACACACATGGGACGGGATAGCCTGGTCGTCAGAACACTGCGCTCGCAATATGACGACCTGAGTTTGATTCCCCATCGAGGTGATTTTTCCCCTGGAGTTAACATCAGTGCTGACTCCACTCTCCCCAAAAGTCTTTCGGATGAGACTGTAAACCGAGGCCCTGTGTGCGAACGCATGCAGAACATCTTGTGCACATGTTAAATCCTGTTCTGCTTTTCGTAAGAGTAGGCCATTGTGTGCCAGTGGGAACATGACAATATTTACAAAACTGCATACACACAGGGACTGGATGAAAAAAAGCACATGAGTACTTATTCCATTATCCTTGATATAAAAGAATTAAAAAAAATAAATAAACACACACACACACACACAAACTTCCACCTCCACCCTCCACACAAACACACACCCACACACACACACACACACACACACACACACACACACACACACACACACACACACACACACACACATACACACACACACACACACACACACACACACACACACACACACACACACACACACAAAACCAACACCAACACCAACACACCCACCCACCCACACACACACACACACGCACACACACACACCAACACCAACACACCCACCCACACCCACCCCCACTAACTCAACTGGAATCAAACCAACCTGCACAACACACTAACGACTAAAACACAACGTCACACTAGTTCAGTAATTGTACATGTATACTACTCACCTTGTTCAGGCCATCAAAGACCTCCGTGAAGAAGGGCAGAACATTGGACCTGACCACCTTGACGATGTTGAAGACAGACTCACAGGCATGGTACTGCACGGTGCTGTCCGAATGGTGGAACGACGCCAGCGCTGGGAGAAGCAGCTCATGCATGTACTGACATGCTTGCTGCACGCACATAATATACTATGTATTAAATTTCAGAAGCAAAGTGGGTAGTGAGGGGTTTTGTGCTGCTCAGTGCCCTGTCTAGATATTCAAATGTCTCAGCAATTAACGGCAGCACAACACATTTTCGCTCATTTGACAAGACAACAGTAGTATTAGCGACTGTCTGAGCATAAGATGAAGAAGAAAAAGAATTATAAAGATTTTTTTTCTGTTCAAAGAAAGATACATCTGACTTCATAATATTCATTTGGCAGCAATATTCTGCTGGAAAACTATTCTGCTGATATTCTTCTGTTTTTATTATATATGTAGTTATTAAACCTCATTCAACCCTGAGCTTGAGCACAGCTTGGGTGAGACTGAGTGGTCTTGCCGGCCTGAGCCAGTGTTGTGCTCGCATTAGATATCATATATATTATATATAATATCTGTTCTGTTGATGCAAAATTCATATTTGATAACACAACAACAACACAACTTGTACAATTCAGTTAAGAATAACAAGTCCTAGTTTTCAGTTTACCTTTACACACACACTGATACATATAATACAGTCAGTCCACACACACACAAACATGCACAGCAGGTATTCTTACCCCCTGGAGTCCAATAGCCACTGTAGCCAAACCGATCAGTCCTCCTTTCCTCGTGTTAATATTCTGGGAATAGACCAGATCGCCCCAAACAGCTTCAGAATCTTAAAGATTTCATTGTGTTGTTTGGCAGATGCATACCCTTCCACAATTCTGAAAAAGAAAAAATGTCCCAAAAGAATTCATGAAAATGTGCAAAGGAATGTGGACCTCTTTGTAAAAAAAAAATCTCTTAACCAATCTGGTAGGCCTAAGAGAACTATCATAATTCAGTTTTGAGGACCATATAATTATATGTATATCAAAAGCTTTGCAGTAGTGTTGGAAACTATGCAGAAATGCACACACATACACATACAGCATGACTTTACTACAGGTTGTTGTCATTTTCTGCGATCTCGTCCAGTCCACATTCTGTACAAAATTTTTAGGTCGAGCAAGAGAGGGCGGGTGGAAAGAGGTGTGGTTTGAAAGGCGAAAATGGGGCAAAGAGAGAAGATAGATCATGATTACAGACAAATACTGCTGCATGGGTTGACACAACAGTTTTGTCTCTGGATAATAAACTAATATTTTTAAAACAGTGTTTGCATCATAGACTAACAAGTTGTTTAATGCGACAGAAAGTCAGCTTTTTATGAATTTGTTTATTGTTATCAAAGTTTGTTTGCTGTTAAGTATCCGTCATGTGACTCTGAATGTTCAGCATGCGCTCTAGTCCTAACCCCCGGAGAGAGTAGAAATGAGAGACGGAGCTCGGAACTAAAACGAGCCACCTGAAAACAAGTTCATTCATCATGAGCGTAACGCTTTTGTCTGGGGACTTCTCACCTCTTCCACCAACAATAGGACGTGCTTTGGTAGATAAATGCTACCAAAAACGAAAGTGGGCTGCTTTAGAAGTACAACGGTACGTCCACTGTATTTTTTCCCGAAACTTCATACCGTTTGACTTTGACTCACGTGTGATGCAGTTGATTTTTTTTTTCTTTAGTGGGCTGTATAAACTATTTCTGCATAGTTTCCAACACTACTGCAAAGCTTTTGATATACATATAATTTATATGGTCCTCAAAACTGAATTATGATAGTTCTCTTAGGCCTACCAGATTGGTTAAGAGATTTTTTTTTTACAAAGAGGTCCACATTCCTTTGCACATTTTCATGAATTCTTTTGGGACATTTTTTCTTTTTCAGAATTGTGGAAGGGTATGCATCTGCCAAACAACACAATGAAATCTTTAAGATTCTGAAGCTGTTTGGGGGCGATCTGGTCTATTCCCAGAATATTAACACGAGGAAAGGAGGACTGATCGGTTTGGCTACAGTGGCTATTGGACTCCAGGGGGTAAGAATACCTGCTGTGCATGTTTGTGTGTGTGTGACTGACTGTATTATATGTATCAGTGTGTGTGTAAAGGTAAACTGAAAACTAGGACTTGTTATTCTTAACTGAATTGTACAAGTTGTGGTTGTTGTTGTGTTATCAAATATGAATTTTGCATCAACAGAACAGATATTATATATAATATATATGATATCTAATGCGAGCACAACACTGGCTCAGGCCGGCAAGACCACTCAGTCTCACCCAAGCTGTGCTCAAGCTCAGGGTTGAATGAGGTTTAATAACTACATATATAATAAAAACAGAAGAATATCAGCAGAATAGTTTCCAGCAGAATATTGCTGCCAAATGAATATTATGAAGTCAGATGTATCTTTCTTTGAACAGAAAAAAAATCTTTATAATTCTTTTTCTTCTTCATCTTATGCTCAGACAGTCGCTAATACTACTGTTGTCTTGTCAAATGAGCGAAAATGTGTTGTGCTGCCGTTAATTGCTGAGACATTTGAATATCTAGACAGGGCACTGAGCAGCACAAAACCCCTCACTACCCACTTTGCTTCTGAAATTTAATACATAGTATATTATGTGCGTGCAGCAAGCATGTCAGTACATGCATGAGCTGCTTCTCCCAGCGCTGGCGTCGTTCCACCATTTCGGACAGCACCGTGCAGTACCATGCCTGTGAGTCTGTCTTCAACATCGTCAAGGTGGTCAGGTCCAATGTTCTGCCCTTCTTCACGGAGGTCTTTGATGGCCTGAACAAGGTGAGTAGTATACATGTACAATTACTGAACTAGTGTGACGTTGTGTTTTAGTCGTTAGTGTGTTGTGCAGGTTGGTTTGATTCCAGTTGAGTTAGTGGGGGTGGGTGTGGGTGGGTGTGTTGGTGTTGGTGTGTGTGTGTGCGTGTGTGTGTGTGTGTGGGTGGGTGGGTGTGTTGGTGTTGGTGTTGGTGTGTGTGTGTGTGTGTGTGTGTGTGTGTGTGTGTGTGTGTGTGTGTGTGTGTGTGTGTATGTGTGTGTGTGTGTGTGTGTGTGTGTGTGTGTGTGTGTGTGTGTGTGTGTGTGTGTGTGTGTGGGTGTGTGTTTGTGTGGAGGGTGGAGGTGGAAGTTTGTGTGTGTGTGTGTGTGTTTATTTATTTTTTTTAATTCTTTTATATCAAGGATAATGGAATAAGTACTCATGTGCTTTTTTTCATCCAGTCCCTGTGTGTATGCAGTTTTGTAAATATTGTCATGTTCCCACTGGCACACAATGGCCTACTCTTACGAAAAGCAGAACAGGATTTAACATGTGCACAAGATGTTCTGCATGCGTTCGCACACAGGGCCTCGGTTTACAGTCTCATCCGAAAGACTTTTGGGGAGAGTGGAGTCAGCACTGATGTTAACTCCAGGGGAAAAATCACCTCGATGGGGAATCAAACTCAGGTCGTCATATTGCGAGCGCAGTGTTCTGACGACCAGGCTATCCCGTCCCATGTGTGTGTGTCACTGTGTGTGAGTGTCACTGTGTGTGAGTGTCACTGTGTGTGTATGTGTGTCACTCTGTGTGTGTCACTGTGTGTGATACTCTGTGTGTGTGTGTGTGTGTGTGTGTGTGTGTGTGTGTGTGTGTGTGTGTGTGTGTGTGTGCATGCGTGTGAGTGTGTGTGTGTGTGTGTGCATGTGAGTGTGTGTGTGTGTGTGTGTGTGTGTGTGTATACATACATGTGTGTGTTTGTGGGTAGCTTGACAAAAATATCCAGTTAAGAAGGTGGCCCATGGGTGGAATTTTAAAGACATATATAAAAATTTATATATACCTTTTTTTATGAATACTACACTATATTTTTCTGTCTCGCAGTTGGTGGTACATCCTGATGATGAAGTGAGAGGGGCAGCTGGAGTTTTGGACCGACTGTTGAAGGTGAGCAGTTAAAATTAAGTCAAGCAGCCATTGTTTTGTCTCGTCATTTTGTTCTTGGTTGGGTTGGGGTTTTGTTTGTTTGGGTTTTTACCATTCCTCGGCCAGAGCTCTGAGGTTCACCAATGGTGAGATTTTGTGTATTTGACTGTTGTTGTTTTTTTTACTCACCATTGAAGAAGCTGCATTCCAACTTCAGGACAGTGTCTAAACATGACACATTTTTAAACATAACATTCACAATATTTTATGATAATATCAGACTTGGTGCTTGGCTTACAATCTATAACTATCAGATATTTTGGCCTGGGTCTAGTAATGTAATGTCATTATCTGTTCATTTTACTTTTTAGTGCCAGTATATGTATGCCTCCAAAAAGGATATAAATATGGTCAGCATAACAAAGTCAAAGAAATACATGATTATTACACTCAAATCTAAAGCAAGAAATCACAGCAGATCAGTTTATAAAAATTAAAAAATTTTAAGCAAAAAAACTTTCTGCAAGAATCTTGATTATTTACAGAGAGAGAGAGGGGGGGGGGGGGGGGGACAGGGATATAGAGAAAGAGTGAAAGAAAGAAAAAAAGAAAGAAAGAAAGAGAGAGAGAGAGAGAGGAGTTTCCTAATTTTTTATATTCACGTTAAGTGTCCCAGAGGTGAATGAAGTAAAGTGTTTACTTCATGTTTTCTGGTTTATTTGATTAATTTGGTTTTTTTTCTTCTCTTCAGGACATTGTGACAGAGAGCCCGTCCTTTGACCTGGTTGCCTTCATGCCCCAGCTGAGACAGAGGATGTACTCGGTCAACATCCTGGCCCGCCACTTCATCCTGTCTTGGGTAGGGTTCATGCCTTCACCTGTGAGTGTTGGCGTGGTGAGAGGTTGCAGAGTCTGTGAGTGATAAGACAACGCATGTAGATCAACAATTCAATCCAATCAGGTTGTTTATAGCTCCGCCAACCACCCATGCCATATCGGGGCTGTTACCTCGTCAAACTCGGATTAAAACTTTGCAACTATATACAGATTAAAACTGGATATAAAACCAACTTTACTGTCCTTGCTTATATCATCGCCCTGGTCATCCATAAGGGTCAGCCCAGAACGGGCACCTCGTTGTGTAGATCTACAAGCATATAAAATTTATATGATGATTGGGATCAAACAAAGGAAGACTAGATGCCATTGTTCTTTGGAAGCCAGAAGGAGGCTTATTGTTATTCAGCATGTGATTGAGACTAGATGCCATTGTTCTTTGGAAGCCAGAAGGAGGCTTATTGTTATTCAGCATGTGATCGGTGTTGATTCTAGGCTGTGGGATTCCCGTATATTTTTCCAGAGATCAAGAACTTGCAGAATGGAATAGTTATGATAACGTCCTGTATCACAGTATATTTTTTAAACCAAAAAGTTATCCCATCCCCTTTGGCACCAGAGCTAAGCTTACATCAGTAACACACATCAAAGCTTCTGGGCTAAATGCACATTTCTTGTCATTTTATTAACGAAATGAATGTTTAAGGCTGTGTGATTTCAGATTGAAGTGCTGGATAGTGTGCCAGACAGCGGCATGCTCAAGTTTCTGCCAGAGATCTTGGACGGCTTGATGAAAATGTTGGAAGAGGAAAATGCCGAAACTTCCAAGCTGTGAGTTTTATCGTGAAGTGTGTGTATGCGTGTGTGTGTGTGTGTGTGTGTGTGTGTGTGTGTGTGTGTGTGTGTGTGTGTGTGTGTGTGCGTGCGCATGCGTGTGTGATTATGTGTGTGTGATTATGTGTGTGTGTGTGTGTGTGAATGTATGTGTGTGTGTGTGTGTGTTATTTTATTTATTTATTCTTTTATATCGAGGATAATGGAATAAGCACTCTTGTGCTTTTTTTTCATCCAGTCTCTGTGTGTATGCAGTTTTGTAAATGTCATCTGTTCCCACTGGCACACGATGGCCTACTCTTACGAAAAGCAAGAACAGGATTTAATGTGTGCGCAAGGTGTTCTGCGTGTGTTCACACATGGGGCCTCGGTTTAAAGTCTCATCCGAAGGACTTGTGTGTGTGTGTGTACGCGCTGCGCGCGTGCGTGCCTGAGTGCGTGTGAGTGAGTGTGTGTGTGTGCGTGTGTGTGTGTGTGTGTGTGTGTGTGTGTGTGTGTGTGTGTGTGTGTGTGAGTGTTTGTGTGTGTGTGTGTGTGAGAGAGAGACAAACACAGAGAGAGAGACAGATAGAGAGACAGACAGAGAGAGAGAGAGAGGAGTACATGTGTGTGTGTGTGTGTGTGTGTGTGTGTGTGTGTGTGTGTGTGTGTGTGTGTGTGTGTGTGCGTGTGTGTGTGTGTGTGCACTTATGTATTTTTGTGTTGTGAGTCTTAGTGAGTGTTATTGTTAACGCATCAGTTTGTTCCTATATAACATTATAAGAAAAGATCACATTTTCAGGAAATGTACATTTAATATTTCAAATTTATTTAAAGTTTTCAGTATGAATTAATGTGAGCATTGCTATGCGTTCAGATTCCATTTCCATGAGAATCATTGGGGTCATCTTACTCAAGTTACTGCTGACCAAATAAGGTGAACAGTAGCAGTAGTGTCTACAATACTCAGCAGTCCCACCCAACAAATGTAAAGTCACTCCAGATCTAACCGCGGTCTCTTTCAGTGCCGAAAAGGGACGGGATAGCCTAGTGGTCAGAACACTGCGCTCGCAATTTGCAATTTGATGACCCGGGTTTGATTCCCGTTTGAGGGATTTTTCCCCTGGAGTTAACATCAGTGCTGACTCCACTCTCCAAAATCCTTCAGATGAGACTATAAACTGAGGCCCCATGTCCAAATGCATGCAGAACTTAATGCGCACTCCTTAAATCCTGGTTCGCTTTTTGTAAGAGTAGGCCAATGTGTGCTGGTGGGAAGAGATGTCAAGATTGATGAAACTGCATACACACGGGGACTAGATGTAAAAAAAAAAAGCATGCGAGTGCTTATTCCATTATCCTCAATATAAAAGAAGAAATAGAATAAATAAAAAAAATTAATTAATTAATTGATTAAAATAAAAATAAATAAAAACTGCCCAGGTGTCAAAACATCCTGGCGGAGTTCCTCGAAGAGCTTCACCACCAGAGGGAGGCAGCGGTGAACTTCCGGTCGCTGGTCAACATCCTGGTCATCCACAGCCAGACCCACTGTGAGCTGCCCCGCGCCACGGCACTCACCTGGCTGAGGGAGCTGTGTACCTTGTCCCCGCTGACCATGCTGCCTCACCTGGCCCCCATGCTGCTGGCCGTCCTGCCCAGTCTGGCCTTTGACGACGTCGTCGTTGACAGCGGCAAAAAGTGCGTGTGTGGGTAGAGAGAGAGACAGAGACAGAGAGAGAGACAGAGACAGAGACAGAGAGAGAGAGAGAGAGAGAGAGAGAGAGAAAGAAAGTGGGGTTGGGTGGAGTATGTGTGTGTGTGTTTGGGGGGGGGGAGTTGGGAAGGACTTGAGCAAAGAGGGTGGTGTGTGTGTGTGTTGGGGGGGTGTAAAGTGGTGTTGGGGGTGGGGGGGTGTAAGTACTCTGTGTGGGGGTGGGTGGGTGGGGATGGGTGTATTTGTGTGCGTGTGCGTGTGCGTGTGTGTGTGTGTGTGTGTGTGTGTGTGTGTGTGTGTGTGTGTGTGTGTGTGTGTGTGTAGAGAGAAGGAGAGAGAGAGAGAGAGAGAAGTTCCATGTGCAAAATGCTTGCAGTGCACACGAAAGACCCATGTCAACAAGTAAGTTGTACCTGGCAAAATTGTGTAGAAAAAAGCCTCTTTAATAGGTCAACAAATAGTTAAATACAAACAGGACATAAAAAAATAAACATGGGTGGCATTGCTCCTGTAGGCACCCATCGGTCTCAAAAGACTATGGGGTTGCGCTCTAGTCTTTAGAGCGCAAAGCCTGGGTATGGAGTAAGTATGGAGGGCAAGCTGTTACCCATGCAGCAAGATCCCCCTCTCCACGGCACTAGAATGACCCATTGGAAAGACAATGACCGGTACGAATGGTTACTGTGGTGACATGCTTTCCCTAAGGAAAGCATATATCACACACATAATTTTACCTGAACTGAAAGCAGTATACAATAAAATATTATTGAATGATCACATGGGAATTATAAAGCAGTTTTTGTGGTGCTGTGTTGTGCAGGGTGCGAGAAGCAGGGGAGGCATTAAACAGCTATCTGTATGGCATGGTCCAGTCCACAGATGAAGAGGATCTGGCTTCACTGCTGCTGCTTCCTGATGATGATTCTGATTCAGAGACCCTGACCTCAGATGACAGTGGCACAGATTCTCAGTCTGGAACAATCATCTGGTGAGGTGATGGGGAGAATGTGCTTTTTGTGACCTTTTGTTTGGAGGGGGGGGGGGGGGGGGGTTTGGTTTTTGTTGGATTTTTTTGTTTGTTGTTGTTTTGGGTTTGTTTGTTGTCGTTGGGTTGGGATTTGTGTTTTTTTTTTGGGGGGGGGGTTGTGTTGTTGTTGTTTTTTGGGGGGGTCATCTGTCTCTGTGTCTGTGTGATGTTTTTGTGGTTTGGTTTGGGTTTTTATGAGGGGTGGAGGATGGGGGGTCTCTTTCTTCTTTTTTCATCTTACATAACTACACCTTCAATCAGAACACACAAGAAGCGACTGTGGCTGCACTATCGCTGCACTGCTTGACACAAGAAGCAACACAAACTTGAAGCAACATGTTATCTGTAGGATTAGTGTATGACTTGTAACATTGAGAATGAAAGTGATGATTGTTGTAAGCGTTCCCCAGCTTAACACTCTGGGGGTCACCCACAATGTGCACTCGGACTCACTCATCCCACCTGGAAATCACTGAGACAGAGACTGCACACTGAATGAGAATTTTACATGTACGAGTGTTTTCAAGTACCTCGCCATATAGGCAGCCATACTCTGACTTCAGAGGAGGAAAGTGATAACTATTACCTCACCTGTTTTGTGCCCAGATGTTAACTCCACAGGAAAAAATCCCCTCGAATGGGAATCGAACCCAGGTCATCAAGTTGCCAGCACAATGTTCTGACGTCTAGGCTATCCCATCCCCCCAGGCAAGCAGCACGTTATCTGTAGGATTAGTGTAGAACTTGTAACGTCGAGAGTGAAAGTTTTGTTTGTTTTTCATTTAAAGTCTGTTCACTCTAAGTGATATTAGACTTGAACAAGCATTAAAAGTAGCTAAAACAAATCCATTATGAATGAAGGTGATAATTGGTTTAAATAGTTTTTATTCAGAATTTTGGACAAACATTGAAAACAACAGCATTTAGAAATCATAGCAACAACAAGCTTGTACCTTATAATGTGAAAGTGATAATTATTACCTCACCTGTGTTGTGCCCTGCAGCAGCGAACAGCTGGACCTGGCCTCAGTGGTGCAGGTGTTGCTGCAGTACATTGACCACCTCAAAGTGCAGACCAGGGTGGCCGTGCTGAGGTGGATCCACTACCTGCTCCTCAAACTGCCTGGCAAGGTAGGGAGCGTTCTTCTGGTGTTGCTAGTAACAACATGTTAAAAAAATATCAACCAACCACAACAAAAAAATCCTTTCTTGCAGATGAAAGATGTTGTTTTTGTATGGTTTTTGTCTTTATATATGGCTTGTAATCCACCTGAATTTCTATGTTTTAGAGATAATGAAGTGTTTTGAATTTGAATTGAATTTGAATTTGAAAGAAGTCATTCTCTTTGGCATTTTACAGGGTCACACATTTTTTTTAAAAATAGCATGATTGTAGGTGGTGTATTTTGGGGGGGGGGGGGGGGGGGTTACATGGTTATCTAAAAAAAAAAAATTTAATTATCATATTTCTTTTTTAGCCCTAATTTGCCATTTAAGGGATAGATAGATAGACAAATGCTTTTGTATAGTTTCAGGGTTGTTTGGTGGAAGGATAGTATTCTTTTTTGTACTTTTTCATATTTGGTTTGTTGGTTTTTTTAATGGACAATTTTCTGTGTTAAGGATCTGTTACATAGTTGATATCTTTTCTTTTTTTTTAGGATTTTAAAAATATTTAATTTTTGCATTGCTTTGTATTTGTCGCTTTTGTCAAGTGTGCATTTGTGACATATGCGGCAATGTTGTTATTGTTTGGCTTGTACCTTCAGCCTTCTACACCTTTCTGTTGGTGTTTGTTTCCAGACTTTCCAGTACGTTCCCCTGTTCTTCCATCAGCTGTTGCAGACTCTGTTGGACCCAACAGAAGGTGTAAGTATTTGTGAAGCTTCACCACATGGAGTCGCATTGCACCAGAGGTCAAGTTTTAGTTATTGACATGTTATTAATCTGCAATGAAAGGGCTATACAATACAAAAAACAGATTGAAAATCGGACAATTCTGTGAAAAGTTATTACGAGTTGAAATGATAAACTGCAGAAATTGACAAAATGAGAAATTAACAAGTTTAGTATCGTAATAGGTGGTCAGAATGAGGGCTTGGGTATTTTAAAAACGCGTTTAAAAGCAAAAGGATACAAAATTATGCCTTGATATTTCATTACAAGGTGAAAAAATGACTATAGTTTTATAATAATAAATCAAAATCTCAAAATGGACAACTTGAACCCCACCTGCCTAAAATGGCTCCTAGCGGAAAAGTTGGTCAGGTGCTAAGCAACACATTTCGTGGTGGAGTGACACATTTTTACATTATTGGATTGAATGTGTAAGTGGACCCGTGGCCAAGAGGTGTAATGCCCCAGCCTAGAAAATATGGTGATGAGGGTTCGATCCCTATACAAGCCTGATCTTTTTCCCCTATTTATTAGACCTTAAATGATGTGTCTATGTGCTAGTCTTTGGGAGGATGAGATGATAAACCAAGGCCCCCTGTGCAATACAGATTTAGCGCACATAAAAGAACCTGCAGCAACAAGAGTTGTCTGAAAGCCGGAAGGGGGGGGGGGGGGTTTCATATGCTTTGTTTGACCCCATTCTAGGGGCTGGAGGCCTGAAGAATAAATTTATTTCATTGTTCTCTCTCTTCTCTCTCTCTCTCTCTCTCTCTCTCTCTCTCTCTCTCTCTCTCTCTCTCTCTCTCTCTCTCTCTCTCTCTCACCCTCACCCTCACCCTCTCCCCCCCTCTCTCTCTCTCTCTCCCCTTCTCTCTCTCTCACTCCCTCTCCCTCACAACATAAACTTTAATATTCACTTCCACACACACGGGGTTTTTTTTTTCCACAGGTGGTATTACTAACGCTGACCATTCTGAAGGAGATCGCCACCAACCAGAGTGGAAGGGAGATCGACATGACTTTGTTCGGGAAGAAAGGGCAGGGGCTGCAACCAGTGCCGTCGACCCTCTGCCATATAACGCAGACCTGCCAGGGCGTGAACGAATTCTTCCCTCACCTGATGGTAGAGCTGGAGCGCTTTTTTCAGAGCCAGCCACAGCTGTTTGAGGACAGAGGCCCTTTCATTGTCAGGTAGGGAGTCTCCAGGGTGTACTGCATTGCATTTGTAAAAGGTAAAGGTGTCCCATAACCTAGGCGGTCGTAGGGAAGCAAGTCATCAGAGACCTCAGCTTCTCTAGGGGCCAGCATATTGAGGGTGGCGCCCATCTCCTCTCCCTCGCTGCTTTACCTTCCCTGACCCTAAAGAGGGCAGGTACCCATTGACAGCTGGGTGAACTGGGGGGGACTGTACTGAAGCCAAGGCTCGCAAATGGTCACTCATTCAACTAGTAACCACACTCAACACTGCTTAACTTGAAGTTGAGAAAGCAAGTACTCTGACCACTGAGCTATCCCACCCCCTGCATTGCTTTTGTATTTTATTGTATTGTAGTGTACTGTACTGTGCAGGGATGGAATTTGCTATTAAAAGTTAAAATCAAAGTCAAAGAACAGAAAAAACATAGATAACTTAAGCCACATAATCACAGTTGATATCTATCAAGCAGATATCATTAGATATGTCAATGAATGTTTTGAGAAAAAAGAAAAAAAAAAGAGAAGAAGAATGCAACATGTTTTTTAGTGGACATCATTTTGGGCAGAAAGATAATTAGAACTGATGTTTGTTTTGTTGTGTCAAAGAAGTCTGCATGACTTAAATGGCAATGAAATATTTTGAATCTTGAATCACTGTCAGGGACGGGATAGCTCAGTGGTCAGAGCGCTCGCTTTCCCCAGCCAATGTTAAGCAGCGTCGAGCATGGTTACCAATTGGATGGGTGACCATTTGCGCGCCTTGGCTTCAGTACAGTTCCCCCAGTTCACCCAGATGTTAAAGGGTACCTGCCTTCTTTAGGGTCAGGGAAGGTAAAGCAGCGAGGGAGAGGAGATGGGCGCCACCCTCAACATGCTGGCCCTTAGAGAAGCTGAGGTCTCTGATGCCTGGCTCCCCTACGACCACATAGGTTATAGGACACCTTTACCTTTACACTGCTGTGTGTGTGCAGGCACCTGGCGTTGTCTCTGGGAGCAGAAGCCGTCTTCAGCAGCCTGGCGGAGATCGTGCTGGAGGAGAAGGACATGACCTTTGCCCTCAGCATGGTCCGTAACCTCAGCGTCATCCTGCTCACTGCCACCGAGCTCTTTGAGCTGCGCACACGACTCCAGAGTCTGGAGACCAAGGTTGGTTTGGGAGAGGGTGGAGAGGGGGTACGGGGGGGGGGGGGGGGGGGTTGTTTGTTTGGCAGATTGTGTGTAGGTTTGTTATTCTCTGTGGTGGGGGGTGGGAGGGGTTGTGTGTGTGAGTGTGCGTGTGTGTGTGTGTATGTTGTGTGTGTGTAGGTGTGTACATGTGTGTGTGAGAGAGAGAGAAAGAGTGTGAGTGTGTGTGTGTGTGTGTATGCGTATATGTGTGTGAGTGCATGTGTATGTGTGTGTGTGTGTGTGTGCGGGCGCGCGTGCAATGGTGTGTGTGCATGTGTGTGTGCGTGCATATGTGTGTATGTGTGTCACTTCATGTGCATGGATGTGTGTGTGGTGAAAAGTGCTAAGCGTGTCTTGTAAAATGCACATATTGATAGTTAACTCTTCACAAACTCTCTTCACGAGGCAGCTGTCTGTCTGTGTGTGTGTGTGTGCAGGAGAGCCGTGCTCTGTTCTGTCGTCTGTACCGATGCTGGTGTCACAGCCCTGTGGCCACACTGTCTCTGTGCTACCTGACACAGAACTACACCCATGCCCGCCTTCTGCTGAAGCATTTGTATCCTTCTGTCTGGCTGTGTGTTCGATTTCATTTGAAGTCTCTTCACAAATTGTGATATTAACCCTTACAGTACTGAATATCTGTTAACAATTACTTCCCCTATCCAGAATTTCTGCCCCCACACTCTCCCCTTCAGTCCTGTCAGCCGATTTTTTGGCGATAACGGTACCAGAGGAGGGTTTGTTTATAGTGATCCGTCATGTGGCTA
>CM060330.1:44295368-44297868 GCA_030674155.1 Stramonita haemastoma
AATTAATGGAATGACTGCATCTAGCCAAAGAGGCATTTTCATCACATCAGTGGACCCCCAAATAGTCAAATTGGATAAATCCATAGATCGTCACTTTCCCTCAACTCTTTCTCTCTGTGAATCAAGGGTTGGAATTCAAGCTAAGATATAACAACACTGAAAAAGGAGGTGGCAATACAGAGTTGTTGCCCCTGAACTACTTTGCACGGTACAAAGACACCTATAAGATCTGATATGCATGCTTAGGTCCATCTACCCCCCCCCCCTCTTGTGCCCTCCCCTCTTTCTGTAACAAGCCACCCACTCCTTCCCCCCCCCCTCCCCCCTCCCATTTTTTCCCTTTTCTCACCCTTTACTAATAACAGTCTGATTTATCTTTCCTTTTTTTTTTGGGGGGGGGGGGATATGTGTAGATTGTTTAACCCTTAATGCACCAGCATCACATTTCTTCAACATGAATTACTCAACAGCTGATATTGTGGAAATGCAACGTATTGTGATGAGATCATGATACTCATAATATGGTCCTGTTTGCTGAGATTAAAAAGACGCCAGCTGATGTCGATACTCAAGAGATTCTCTTTTGTATGATTTGTGGTTATTTGCATCATTTTCAGTTGTATTATTAAAGGGTTGGGTGTTTTGTTTTATTTTTTTTTTTAACATGGGTATGAAATTTGTTCTTTGCAAAACAATTCAAAGGCTGGCATTGCTGTATGATTTGTGGTTATTTGCATCATTTTCAGTTGTATTATTAAAGGGTTGGGTGTTTTGTTTTATTTTTTTTAACATGGGTATGAAATTTGTTCTTTGCAAAACAATTCAAAGGCTGGCATTGCTGTATGATTTGTGGTTATTTGCATCATTTTCAGTTGTATTATTAAAGGGTTGGGTGTTTTGTTTTATTTTTTTTAACATGGGTATGAAATTTGTTCTTTGCAAAACAATTCAAAGGCTGGCATTGCTGTATGATTTGTGGTTATTTGCATCATTTTCAGTTGTATTATTTAAAGGGTTGGGTGTTTTGTTTTATTTTTTTTTGACATGGGTATGAAGTTTGTTCTTTGCAAAACAATTCAAAGGCTGGCATTGCTGTATGATTTGTGGTTATTTGCATCATTTTCAGTTGTATTATTAAAGGGTTGGGTGTTTTGTTTTATTTTTTTTAACATGGGTATGAAATTTGTTCTTTGCAAAACAATTCAAAGGCTGGCATTGCTGTATGATTTGTGGTTATTTGCATCATTTTCAGTTGTATTATTAAAGGGTTGGGTGTTTTGTTTTATTTTTTTTAACATGGGTATGAAATTTGTTCTTTGCAAAACAATTCAAAGGCTGGCATTGCTGTATGATTTGTGGTTATTTGCATCATTTTCAGTTGTATTATTAAAGGGTTGGGTGTTTTGTTTTATTTTTTTTAACATGGGTATGAAATTTGTTCTTTGCAAAACAATTCAAAGGCTGGCATTGCTGTATGATTTGTAGTCAGTTGCATCATTTTCAGTTGTATTATTAAAGGGTTGGGTGTTTTGTTTTATTTTTTTTTGACATGGGTATGAAGTTTGTTCTTTGCAAAACAATTCAAAGGCTGACATTGGAGATGTCTGCATAGCTAAATGGCTGACAATGAAAGAGGCAACTTTTTCCGAATTGCTTAATAAGAAAGGCAACTCTTCCATATTTACAGAGGAATCATTCGTTTGGCATACTGATAAAGAAAGGGGTTCAGACCTCACTTCCATTGAAAGATGAAGAAAAGAGAATTGTCATACAGGAGCTTCTTTGTTGCTGGTTTTCTGCAGGGAAAGATAACTTCCGTTGAGCAGGAGTTGTCTTCCTCTGCTCTCTATTTTCTTCATAATTATTATTGTTGTTGGCAGTGCTACATGGTCTTTTATGATTCCAGTTTCTGTGATACAGACATATCACTGGTTGCATAAAAACTTCTTTTTTTGTGTGTGTGTGTCATGAAGTATTTGTACTTGGGGCTTTTAATGTAGCTGTGTGGAAGTGTAGTTGGTCAGTATGTGTGTCTTTGCATTCTTTTAAAGCGCTGAATCATGTACAGCAAACAAATCAAAGTACAAATGGATCTGTTTAGTTTACATGATATTGGGTGCTAATACATTCCAAAATACCGGTGAATGTGTGGCTGAAATCTTTTTTAATCACTTTTTGACTGTTTGTACGTAAAGTGCCAGCACCTTTCTTTTTGTGTTTTTTTTTTTTAAATACTAGTACCTATTTATGACCAGTGTACTTCCATGAATTGTCTTTTTTGTTGTGTGTGTGTGTGTGTGTGCGTGTGTGTGTGTGTATGCGTGCGTGTGTGCATGTTTTGTGTGTGTGTCTGTGGTTTTCATTTAGTTTGGTTTGTATTTTTACTTTTTGTTTCTTTGTTTGTTGTTTAGTTGTTGAGAGAGTGGTTACAATGTGTAGACTGCTGACTGTACTCAGAATACATCTTTTTTTAATATTTCAATCTAGTCTACCAGCTGTG
>CM060330.1:44310368-44312772 GCA_030674155.1 Stramonita haemastoma
AATTTTTAAATTTAAATAAAAAAAAAATTTTTTTTTTTTTTGGGGGAAAAAAAAAAAAAAGTTTTTTTTGGGGTTTTTTTTTTGGTCTTTTTGGTTTTTTTTTTTTTTTGGGGGTTTTTTTTTTTTGTTTTTTTTTTGTTTTTTTTGGGTTTTTATTTGGGTTTTTTTTTTTTTTTTTTTTTAATTTTAAATTTTAATTTTTTTGGGGTTTTTTATTTTATTTTTTTTTTTTAAAAAATTTTTTTTTTTTTTTTTTAAATTTTTAAAATTTTTTTTTAAAAAATTAAACATCCCCCCCCCCCCCCCAAAAAAAAAAATTTTAAATTTTTCCCCTTAAACCCCCCCCACCCTAAATTCCCCAACCAATTTTTTAAAGGGGGGGGCCCGTTTTGGGGGAAAAAAAAAAAAAAAAAAAAAAAAAAAAAAAAAAAAAAAAACCCCCTTTCAAAAAACCCCTTAAATTTTAAAATTTTGGGGAAAGGGGGGGGCCCCAAACCAAAAAACCCCAACCCCCCCAAAAAAACCCCCCACCCCCCCCCCCCCAAAAACCAAAACCCAAATCCCCCAAAACCCCCCCCCCCCCTTTCTTTCCCAATAAAAAAAAAAAAAAAACCCCCCCCCTTTTAAAAAAAAAATTTTTGGGTTTTTTTAAAAAAAAAAAAAAAAAAAAAAACTTTTTTTTTCCCTTTAAAAGGGGAAAAAAAGGGGGGGGAATGGGGTTTTTTAAAAAAAAAACCCCCCGGGGGGGAAAAAAAAATTATTTTTAAAAGAAAATTTTTTGGGGACCCCCCCTTTCCCCCCAAAAAATTTTTCCTAATTAAAAAAAGGGGTTATTTTTTAAATTTTTAAAAATTTTTAAATTTTTTCCCCCCCCCCCCCCTTTTTTTAAACCCCCCAAAAAAAACCCCCCCCCCCCCCCCCCCCCCCCCCCCCCCCCTTTTTTTTTTTTTTTTTTTTTTCCCCCCCCCCTCCCTCCCCTTTTCCCCCCCCTTTTCCCTTTTCCCCAACCCCCCCCGTTTTTTTTTTTTCTGTTAGTTTATTTTTTTTTTGGGGAAAAAAGGGGATTTGTTTTTTTTGTTCACTTTTTAAGGGTTTAAAAAAAAAGTGTGTTTGAATTTTGTTTGTTTTTTAAAGATTCGCGGTAAAGGGTTTCAAAAAAAATTTTTGATTTTTTTGGGTTGATGATGTTGATGATGATGATGAGATGATGAGATGTTGTTTGTTATTATCGTTATTATTATCTTATTTATCGTTATTATTTTCATATCTTCATCTCATCATATTTATTATTATTATTATTTTTTATTATTTTATTTTTTATTTTTATCATTTTTCATCTTTTTTTTTTTTTTTTTTTAAAATTTTTTGATGCATTATATTTTGGTAGCGCAACAACAACAAAACAAAAACGCCCCCGAGTACCAAAACCCCAAAGTGCTGGGGTTCAGGTGCAAGACTTCACCCAGTTCTGGCCGGCAGTATTTAAAACTCAGGGTTCGAATGAGTTAAAGCCCTTTATACAGACCAAACAATGGGAGAGTTTAGCAACCAAAAAAAAAAAAAAAAAAAACCCACCCAAAAAATGGCGATGTTAAGCTAAAAAAAGCAAAACAGAAACAATGGAAAGCTGGAAAGAATGAATACAAACAAACAAAAAAGCAGAAAAAAAGCCAGAAGAGAAAAAAAAAAAAAATTTTGGCACGATTCCCTAATGAACCCTCGCTTTTTTTATTTTAAAAAAACAAACAAAAAAACAAAATTTCCCCCTTTTTCTCTCTCTTCCCCTTCTCTCTCTTCCCCTCTCTCCTCTCTTCTCTCTCTTTTCTTCCTCCTCTCTCTTCCTCCTCTCTTCCTCTCTCCTCTCCTTCTCTCTCTCTCTCCCACACACACAAAACACACACACACACCACACCCACCACAACACACCACACAAAAGACGCACACACAAGAGGCAAAAAAACAACCCGAGAGACAAGGGAGGGGGGGGGGGGGGGGGGGGGGCAAGGCACAGGGTTTATGCCCGGGGAAAAAATAGAAAACCCCCTAATGTGCTTTTTAAGTTCAGTCGCACCCTTATTGGGATTATGTCACACAACCCCCACTACCACACACACACACACACACCCCACACACACACACACAAAACACACACACACACACACAACACACACACACACACAACACCCAACACACAAAACAGAGAGAGAGAGAGTGAAAAAGGGGGAGAGGGGGGATGAGAAGGGGGGAGTGGTGGGGGTTTTCTGGTGGTGAGGGATGGGAGGGGAAAAGGGTGAGGGGAGGGAGAGAGGGGATTGAAGGGCGAGAAGGGGGGGTTTGGGGGAAAAATGAGAATAATTATTGTGTTTTTGGTTGTGTTTTCTGTCTGTCTTTTTTTTTTTTGTTC
>CM060330.1:44312872-44317872 GCA_030674155.1 Stramonita haemastoma
GATCAAGGGATAGGAAAAAACCTGTTTCAGGAGGTCGTGGTTCCTCTGGTAGAGGGGAAAATTGTCCATGGAAGGAAAATGAAGGGAGAAGAGGTGCATCAGGTGTGTTGCTGTAAAAACTCCTGTTAGGATTAAGTCTGCTAGTGTTGGATTGAGACCTACCCTGTGTTCTAAATAAAGAGAGGAGGAGCAGAATAATTGCTCTGCCAGCTCAGATCAGTACTGATGGATCTGTGTGGATTGTCACTGCGGTGGGTGACAGGATCATGTGCATCTGTAGGACGTGCAAAGGGCCATGGAAAGCGGTGGGATGAGAAGCTTGTAAGTGATATGGTGTGGTGCCAGAAAATGTCTGAACATGTCCACGAAGAGCATGGTTCCCTCTGCCAGCTGCTGAACATTGGCACTGGCCATAAGTGTTTCTGCTGCCAGGGTTCAGTCTGTCTGCACTGGACCATGACGGTCCCCAGTGTGAACCATGTCTATTCTGCTGATTGGTGCCTGTCTCACCACGGTAGGTATGATAGTCTCTGCGTGGAGGCAGAGATTCAGCCAGCCAGTTAAGCACAGTGCTTTTAACATTTAAAGCTAGCTGAGCTGTCCCCTTGAAGCTGGGGTGAGTGAGGTCATGATACATAATCTGTTTCGGAGCACCAGAAGAATAACAAAAGCATCAGTATTTCAATGAAAGTTGTGTCAGTAAATTTTACATGCAGACATGAGATTACGGTTAGAGGGAATTATAGAATTATTCAAATTGTGTCTACCTTTTGCTGGTACTAACGAACTCAGTGCTACTTTTGAGGAGGGAAAAATCTGACAGCACTTTTTGATTAAGGTTGTCCATGCTCTACAGAGACTTTTCCGGAAGGGCAGTCATTTACACCTACATGGATTACTAAAGCTTTCACATTTCTGTGAGTTGGCTGTTCAGCCAGCCAATGCTCTAGATCCAGGTCGACATGCCTGGGACACAGATTTTGTGCATGCAATACGAGCGTAAGGCAAGTCTTTTTGGGTCCAAGTGTCGTATTACTGAGTCCCCTATGAGGAGCGCTGTTGCATATCACTCACACTTATGGTCTGGAGTAGTTCAAATGGTGATGGAGGTTTAGCATTATTAGAGTTAGCAAAGGTCCTTTGCATATTATGATTGATATTGCCTTGTGAATAATTACAGTTAATGTCAGTGTCATGTCATGGTGAGTACTGTCTGAAAGAGAGGCATATTGTTAGAGACTGGAACAGAGTAATTAACAGAGAGGGGAAGTCAGAAGGAGTGTCTTGTTTTGAGTTTGTTTGTTTGGAGTGATGATGTTCTTCATCTGAGGGCACTTTGGCATCTGCCTGTCCCAAAGGGAGGGCACTTGGCTGCTGTCGGGATCTTGGACACAGTTAAGGAAGTGGAGGTATGGTCATAGTCTGTGAGCTCGGCACCACCTGAGTAACACACAGGTGGTTCACCTGTTGCATGCGAGGGGGGCAGGTCAACAGGCGGCGTTTCCTCCTGCTGGTCTCCAGCTGGAGGCACTGGCTGAACACACACAGGAGTCTTGTTCCCCTCAGTTTGTTTTGTTGTCTTGATCCTGCTCACATTGTGTGGCAGCATGAGTCACTGCAGTCTTGGGTTTTGTCTCCTTTGGTTGAGAGCGGAGTTGCTGCAGTTGAGTTTTAAGGGCCTTGTTCTCTGCTCCTATTGCATTCACTTGTATCTTCAGTTGATTTACTTGAGTGACTAGATCTTTTACGTCTGATGACAGTAAATTTATTTTAGAGAACAATAGAGTCTTTAGTTCATTTTTTTGTAGCCACTTTGGCATCTTCAATTAATGAGATGAAGGTTTCCTTAATATCGTCCTGTGAGAGTGTCAGTTCTTCAATATTTTTGTTTAAGTTCTTCTATCTGTAATTTGATTGTGTGTAATTGACGCTGCGGAGATTTTACCATCTTCTGAGTGAAACAGAGAGTCCGTCTTCTCAGGTTTTTACTCTTAGACTTCACAGGAGTTGTTCTACGTACTGAATGTTTGCTGTTAGTTGAAGAGGAATGCACCACAGTGGAGAGTGGGGTAGGAGGATGGAGGACAACCCTGGGTGGGTTTATCTGACACGACAGACCTGGGCGCTGTCGCTGGGTGACCAGGCAGATGGTGGAGGCGAGGCAGGCGATGCTGATGACTCTTCTGATGCTGCCTCTCCGCCCAACTCCCCACGCAGGTCCGGCGACTCGTCGCCACGAGCCTCCGGTGTTGGTAAGAGAGGTCAGGTCCATGGATGGAGCGCCGAGAGGCAAGAAGCCCACAGTCTGATGAAAACAAGGGGGACTTGACGAGTGACGATGTAAGAATATTGATGTCTCCGCCATTTAGAAATGCTGCCACCACATCTTTGAGTTGCTCGCATTCATCTGTGTTTTCCACAGCTCACAGTCTTTGCCCTGACAGAGGAGGGTGCCAGCATTTGTCGCTGACTTAAAGTATAGAGTGATAGTTATTCTTTTGGAAGATTACAAAATAAGCGTACAGTGGTTTTCGCAAGTGCAGATGGAGGTCAGTGATCCATTTTAGCCCTGGCAAAGAGAGCGTTTGATCATCCAGATCGAAGTCCGTCACCTGCAGCTTCACTGCACTGTCTTTAAGTGAGAGAGTAACGATACAGTAAAATATTGCGCCAGATCACAAGTTCTGGCTCACGGCACCAAAACCGCTTTTGAATGACATCAAGTGTGTCTATAAGCTTGTTCTCACTAGGTGGAGGATCATTTCCATGGACATTTGAATATTCAGAGAAGCATTGTTGATCAGACATTGCACTGACTGACACACTACAAATTCAGACAGCCATACGTATGTGTTGACAGTGCCATTCCTCCAGTATCTGCTACATCACATTATTATTTATATAATAAAAAAAAAAAATAAAAAAAAAAAAAAACCTGTTGTTCAAGGAATCACTAGAGGGAAAATTGCACGTGCACAACAGTTCACAAATTTCTTGGCTTGAATGAAAACAGTGTTTGATACATTATTCCTTCTTATTTATGTATAAAAATTATTTATGATGAATACTTCAAGATCAGAGCACATCAACAAAAAGTAACAATGTCACCTTAATCACAGTACCTTTAAAAGTATTCCTGCCAAATATTACAAGAATACAAAGTCCAGAAGCAGCACAGTTTGGATGAGTTTACAGAGCACAACAAGATTACGTCCATCCAACATCGTCCGCGCATCGTCTCGATGAGAGAGAGAGAGAGAGAGAGAGAGAGAGAGAGAGAGACAGAGACAGAGACAGAGACAGAGAGAGACAGACAGAGACAGACATAGAGACAGAGAGACAGACAGAGAGAGAGCTCTGAACTCTGAACAATTTTATTGAAGAAGGCCACCTGACCCATTACAATTTCACACATCCCCCCACCCTCCATTAACTTGTTTCTCATTCCCTCCCAAGACTGCACCTGAAACCTCTTCAAGCTCACGGGTTATATCATTCGAGAAGAGAGAGAAGAGAGGAGAGAGAGAGAGAGAGAAGAGAGAGAGAGACAGACAGACAGACAGACAGACAGACAGACAGACAGACAACACACACACACACACACACACACACACACACACACAGAGAGGAAGAGGTGGCAAAGAGAGACAGACATCCAGACAGAGAAACAGACAGAGAGACAGACACACAGAGACAGACAGGAAGAGGTGGACAGGAGAGGGGGAAAATTCATGGAGTTGTCCGGAACACAATGGGAATCCAGAAAGATGGATGGCCAACACGGAGTGCAGACTTCGACCTCTGGCTGCGTTGGGGAAGTGGGGGGAGGGAGGTGGGGAGGTGGGGATGGAAATGGAAGGGGGTTGTTAGCATCCCCCACCCCCGACCCTCTCCCCTTCCCCTTCTTGTTCCTCCTCTCTTATATATACATATGCATTCATCCTCTGGTCTGTTACCGTCTGTTCAGAGATATGATAGCGTGGAATTGTTATGTCAGCAAAAACTGACTTTTGATGCAGTTGTTACACTTACTTTTTTGTGTACTTGTTGCACTTTTTGGAGGGGGGGGGGTGATGGGGATGATGTGTGTGTGTGTGTGTGTGTGTGTGTGTGTGTGTGCGCGCGGCGCGCGTGCGTGTGTGTGTGTGTGTGTTTTGTGTGTGTGTGTGTGTGTACTTGTTTGAACCTCTCTTTGTGGTGTTAACTGTTGCGTTTACTTGTTATTGTTGTTGTCCTTGTTGCACTTACTTTCTGTGTACTTGTTGCCCTAAATTTTGGGAGTGCAACTTTTGTTTGTCTATAATGTTTTTGCAGTTTTTGTCTTTGATATTATTGTGGCAGTCATTATTTTTTTGGTGTTGCATTAATTTTGTTTTGTTTAATTAAGTGTGTTACCAAACTTCTCTAAAATGAGAAATTGGAGTCGTTTTCCATCTTTTTTTTCTTCTTCGTTTCTCAGCTAGTGCTCCAAGGTTCACTACATTTTACCAGAGACAACCCACTTGTTGCCGTGGGTTCTTTTACATGCGCTAAAAAATTATGTTTAACACACAGGACCTCAGTTTATCGTCTCATTCCACAGACTAACACCCAAACCACCATTTATGGTCTAATGGATGGGGGGAAAAGTTTGGGGCTCCAAACGGGGATTCGAACCACCGCACACTCCGACCCGGACTTTTTGCTTTCTAGGCAAGAGCGTTACCTCTAGACCACTAATTCACCATCAACTAATCCATCCATACCTTCCTCTCTCCCTGTATGGGGCTCCTCCATCATCCTCAAGTTCAAGTCTCCTCCTTCCCCTCCCCCCTTCCCCCTCCCTCCCCCCCCCCCCCCCCCCCCCAAACTCCCCTCTCCATCATCATTATCGGCCGCCATGATATAATTTTTCGTCCATCAAGGGGCACAACTGTGGCGGACAGGAAAGGCGCTCGTGTGTCTGTCATGCGCACAAGGGGCAATAGATGGCAGTGATGGAGGGGAGGGTTTGACCTCGC
>CM060330.1:44320372-44322872 GCA_030674155.1 Stramonita haemastoma
CATGGTTACAAGGGTTGTCCCTAGCAGAAGTCTGTACCAAACAGCAACTGTGATAGGGAAACAGACAGGATTTGGGTTTGTTTTGTTTTTTCAATGGGTGGATGTGTTCCTATGGCGGTGGCGCATTCTTTGTACGGAGACCAGCCCGAATTTTACTGAGAAATCTGCTTTGACGGAACCTAATATAGAAAACAACACACACACACACACACACAACACACACACACACACACACACACACACACACACACACACACACACACACACACACACACACACACACGCACGTACCCACGCACCGAACACACACATACACACACGTACACACACGTACACTACACGTACACCACACACACACACACACACACACACACACACACACACACACACACACACACACACACACACACACACACACACACACACCACAAAATCGACCCTACCATAATCCAGCAGAAACATCAGTTAGCGTGTTTTTTTTTTCTCTCTCTCTATTTCTCTCTATTTCTCAAAGCTTTATCCTTACCTGTAAACCTGACACCTCTGAAAGACAGAACCTCCGACCCCATTCCCCCCCCCCCAACACACTCTCCAACACATTTCTCTCTCCCTCCTTCCCCTTCTGCCCCCTAAGACTAGCAGCAGAGTTCTGTCCAGACTCCCATGTGAGTGTAGTCTGGCTATAAATGTCTTTGCCAAGACATAGCAAATCCCCTATGGTTTGGTAGAAACCACACACACACATACACACACACGCACGCGCGCGCGCGCACACACACACACACGCACACACACACCAGAGTGACACACACACATACACACACGCGCGCACACACAACACACGCACGCACACACACGAACATCCGCATGCACTCATTCTTGCACGCTTACGCACATACACGCACGCACAAACGAATGCATGTACGTGGATACGCACACAGAAATGGACACACACACACACACACACACACACACACACACACACACACACACACACACACACACACACACAACACACACACACACACTGCTATTTTGGAATAAACTCTGTGTGTGTGGGTGTGTGTGCGCACGCGCATGCTTGCACAAACGTAATTGTACGCGCGCGCGCGGCGCGCGCGCGCCGTGCGTGCGTGCGTGCGTGGTGTGTGTGTGTGTGTGTGTGTGTGGTGTGTGTGTGTGAAAGAGAGAGAGAGAGAGAGAGAGAGAGAGAGAGAGAGAGAGAGAGAGAGAGAGAGAGAGAGAGAGAGAGTCAATTTACATTGCTTCAACATCAAAATATATAGCAAAATAGGCAAAAGCCTTTTCTATTTTCAGAAGTTGCATTCAAATAAAGAGATATATGATACACATGGAAATACCAGAGAGCAGAGAGAGAGACAGAGAGAGCAAGAGACGTCGAATCAGACCAAACAAATAATAGCAAGAACTGCAAAGCACATTTTCTATTTGAATAGCAGTTCAAATAAGAACAATGACACATGAACACGAAGAGAGCAGAGAGAGAGAGAAGAGAGGATATCAAAACAGAACCAAAAAAATAAATAGCACACACGCGACGCGCAACTGCATCCATAGCACAGACAAACACACACACTTTTTCTATTTTGAAATAACGCAGTTCAAATAAAGAGACATATGACACACATGAAAACATCGAGAGAGAGAGAGAGAGAGAGAGAGAGAGAGAGAGAGAGAGAGAGAGAGAGAGAGAGAGAGAGAAGAGAGAGAGAGAGAGTTATTGATTCATTGATGATTTTTTTTCCTTAAGGGTTACAGATCTAAAATATTGACATACTTCTTTTTAACCTGGCTCTTGCCTGAAGGGGACTACATTAATAATCACAGCTCACAGCTGAGAGAGAAAGAAGAGAGAGAGAGAAGAAGAAGAGAGAGAGAAGAGAGAGAGAGAGAGAGAGGAGAGAGAGAGAGAGAGAGGAGAGGGGAGAGAGAGAGAACACACCACAGAATAGATGGACAGACAGACGAAGGGACGGGTGGACCCATACATCGACACACACACATCACAACACAACACGACACGCACACACATAACAGCACACACTCACACCCTTCGCGGCACACACACACACACACACACACTAACTAGACACACACACACATCACACACCCACACACCACACACACACAACACACACACACATACACACACGCACACACACACACTAACACTAACACTAACACGAACACGAACACTAACACACACTAACACACACACACACACACACACACACACACACACACACACACACACACACACACACACACACACACCTGCACGAACAGCCCCCCCCCCCCCCCCACACACACGTACACGAACATCCCCCCTCCTACCCCCACCCCCACATACAGATACACAGACAAAGACAAAACAAACAGACAGACAGACAGACAGACAGAAAATCGATAAGATTTGAACGACTGGAGTTGAGTGCAGAAAGAAGAGAATGATGTATGACGGGCAGTGTGTCCGTAGCCC
>CM060330.1:44345372-44350372 GCA_030674155.1 Stramonita haemastoma
AGACAGACAAGAGAGAGACAAACAGACAGAGAGAGACAGAGAGACAGAGACTGAGATATATATACAAAGAAAGAGAGACAGAGACCGGAATATAAAAAAATAAACGAGAAAGACAGCCATAGACAGCGAGATAGAAGACACATCGCTCAGAAACAAGAAGAGGATAAAGGAACTGTAGGTGACGGTGGCTGGTTGGTTTGTTTGCTTGTGTTTTTGTTTTTTTGTGCTTCAAAATGTCATTGTGCAACAGAGAGATAAATGAGAGGATAAAATAAACACTTCCTTTATTCACCTCCCCCCCCCCCTCCCACCCCACCCGCCTCCCCCCCTTCCCCCTCTTCGGGCTTTTTTTTTTTTTTTTCTTCTGTCTTTTCTTTTCTTTTCAAGTCTATTCAGACCCTGAGGCAGAAAGAAAGAATGCAAGAAGTGCCAGAAACTGGTTCAGTTGTGCAGGAAAGATAGGCATTAATCTTGTGACGCCAGTTGCTAAGCCTGACAGATCTTTTTTCTTTCTTTCTCTCTTTTTTTTTTTCGTCTTTCTATACTTTTTTTTTGTGGTTCAAACCCGTTGTGGGTTTTAAACTCAACGGCTCTATTGTTTGGCCTTTTTTTTTTCCTCTTGTGTTTCTCTGTCTGTCTCTGTCTCTGTCTCTCTGTCTCTGTCTCTGTCTCTGTTTGTGTGTGTGCACTTACACGCACAGCACACACACACAACACATACACACACACAGAATAACCAAAAAACACACACACAACACACCACACACACACAAATAATATATATATATATATATATATATATAGAGAGAGAGAGAGAGAGAGAGAGAGAGAGAAGAGAGAGAGAGAGAGAGAGAGAGAGAGAGAGAAGACAGACAGACAGACAGACAGACAGACAGACAGACAGACAGACACAGACAGACAGACAGACAGACGACAGACAGACAAAGATAATAGAGAAGATAGGAGAAGAGAGCATCAAAATAATGATCTATATATATATTAATTTGTATAAATCAACACATATATAATATATATCATATAGGGATGCTCTCTCTCTTTAGATCTCTCTCTTTAGATCTCTCTCTATCAATCTAATACTATCAATCTATTTATCTATCTATCCCTATCTCTATCTATGTGTCTCGCTGTCCATCTCTCCTGTCTCTATATCCGTGTTTCTCTCGGTGTCTGTCTGTCTGTCCATTCTGTCTTCTGTCTGTGTCTGTCTGTCTGTCCTGTCTGTCTCTGTCTGTCTCTGTCTGTCTGTCTGTCTGTCTGTCTGTCTGTCTGTCTGTCTGTCTCTCTCTCTCTCTCTCTCTCTCTCCTCTCTCTCTCTCTCTCTCTCTCTCTCTCTCTCTCTCTCTCCTCTCTCTCTCTCTCTCTCTCTTCACATACATCCACGTTGAGGTTGTAATGGAATTTGGGAGAGGGGCATTTTGGACAAGGGTCCTTTGAAATGGGATTGAAGGGTATTACACCTGTCCTCACTTTATTGCACATTGGATTGCACCTCCTGCCTATAGCCCTTAAACCCTATGCGCGCGCGCGCCGCGCACTCACACACACACACAACACACACACACACACACACACACACACAACACCACACACTTGCATGCACGCACGAATGCGCCCACATACAACATACATACATACCTACCTACCTACCTACAACATACATACATCATACATACATACATACATCATACATACAACATACATACATACACGCGCGCGCACGCACGCACGCACGCACACACACACAACACACAACGACACACACACACGCACACGCACATCGCAAGCACGTACACGCCCCCTCATTCTTGCACGCGTGTACGTACGTAAGCATGCGCGTGCGCACACCACACACACACACACACACACACACACACACACACACACACACACACACACACACACACACAACAAAAACGCTCGCTCGCATCGCAGTTTTTGCTCTCTCTCTCTCTCTCTCTCTCTCTCTCTCTCTCTCTCTCTCTCTCTCTCTCTCTCTCCTCTCTCTCTCTCTCTCTCTCTCTCTCTCTCTCTCTCTCTCTCTCTCTTCTTGATAGTAATTTGCTGGGATAATTTCTGTTTATAGCTTTCTTGCCCCTCTTCCCCACTCACTTATTACATCTCCCCCCCCCCCCCCCCCTTCTTCTACTGTCTTTCTCTCGTGGTCTAGTCTCCCCATTCTGTCACAAAGAGAACCTTTCAGGGATCCCCCCCCCCCCCTCCGGGTATCTGAAATATATCAAGTATGACAGAAATAACAGTAAAAGCTACCATTTAAAGAAGCTGTCTTAAAAACTGAAACTCACAATACAATGGCTGAGTTTGACCCCCTGCCCCCCCTTCCCCTCCCCCCCCCTCCAACTAAAAAAAAACAAACAACCCAACAACAACAAAAAAAAAAAAAACAAAAGAATAACAGCATGACGATTCCAAAAAAGAAAGAAACATACATAACAATGTTTGAATTGAATACAATTGAAGAAAAAGAAAAAAAAGTGAAGCACATCATAAACAGAAACAATAGGAAACAGACCCCCCCCCCCCCCCTCATCCCTACCCCAAAGAAAGACACCCCCAATCATTTATCTCTCCCCCCAAAAAAAAGAAACACACAACACACACACACACACCACACACACACACACACACACACACACACACACACACACACACACACACACACACACACACAACCAACAATCAAAATTAAAAAAAACAAAAACAAGAACAAGAGCTAAAAACAAAGGAAGGAATCTCGTTGGTATATGAAGGAGGAAAGCTGTAAATCATCATCATTCGGTATACAGGAACAACCTCCCACCCCCTCCTCCCCCTTCGTATTCTTGAGATTTAAGATCAATCATGGCAAAGTATCTTTTTTTCTGTTTTGTTTTTGTTGTTTTCTCTATCTGTATGTCTCATCTCGATCTCTGTCTGTTCTGTTTGTTGTCTGTCTGTTGTCTGTCTGTCTGTCAGTCTCTCTTTCTCTCTCTCTTTCTCTCTCTGTCTGTCTGTCTGTCTGTCTGTCTGTCTGTCTGTCTGTCTGTCTGTCTCTCTCTCTCTCTCTCTCTCTCTCTCTCTCTCTCTCTCTCTCTCTCTCCTCCTCTCTCATCTCTCTTCTCTCTCTCTCTCTCTCTCTCTCTCTCTCTCTGGGGGACGGATAGCCTAGTGGTCAGAATATTGCGCTGGTAATTTGAAGACCCAGGTTCGAGTCCGGTCGAGGAGATTTTTCTCCTGGAGTTAACATCAGTGCTGACTCCGCTCTCCCAAAAAGTCCTTCGGATGAGACTTTAAACCGAGGCCCCGGGTGCGAACGCACGCTGGAAACATCTTGCGCACACGTTAAATCCTGTTCCGCTTTTCGTAAGAGTAGGCCATCGTGTGCCGGTGGGAACAGATGAAATGTACAAAACTGCATACACACGGGACTGGATGTAAAAAAGCACAAGAGTGCTTATTCCATTATCCTCGATATAAAAGAATAAATACAATCAACTCTCTCTCTCTCTCTCTCCTCTCCTCTCTCTCTCTCACTCTCTCTCTCCTCTCCTCTCTCTCTCTCCTCTCTCTCTCTCTCTCTCTCTCTCTCTCCTCTCTCTCCTCTTCTCTCTATCCCATTTCTCTCTGCTCTTCTCTCATCTGTCTGTCTTCTTCTTCTGTCCTCTTCTTCTCTCTCTCTCTTCCCTTCTCCTCTTCGTCTCCCTCTTCTCTCTCTCTCACTCCTCCTCCCTCCTTTCTCCCTCCTCTTCCCTCTATCTATGTCTTTTCTTTCTTTTTTTCTAGTTTTATTAACTCTCACTGTATTTTACCTCAGTTTTTTCTGTAGTTTTTTTTTTTCTTCTTCTCTTCTTTCCCAGCCAGTTTATTTATCTCTTCGCTTACCGTGTTTTCACGACTTCTTCCTTTTCTTCCTTCTCGCCTGCTTTATTTATTACCCCTCTGCAGTGGTTGCACAATTCCAGGTAATGGCACACTCCTTGGTTATGTCTTTTATCTGGTTATTTATTTGTTCATTCATTCATTTCTTTATTTGTTTATATCTATTATCTATCAGAGGTAGGAGGGGTAGCTAAGTGGTCAGAGCGCTCGCTTTCTCCAAGTTAAGTTAAGCAGCGTCGAGCTTGGTTACCAGTTACCTATTTTACCTTACCTTATTTTGAGTTTTACTATCTATCATATCATTTTTTATTTATTTATTAATTTATTTATATTCTTTTATATTGAGCATATGGATAAGCACTCATGCGCTTTTTTCATCCAGTCCCCGTGTGTATGCAGTTTTTGTAAATATTGTCACCTGTTCCCACCGGGGCACACAATGGCCTACTCTTACGAAAAGCGGAACAGGATTTAACGTACGTGTGCACAAGATGTTCTGCATGCGTTCGCACGCGAGGTCTTGGTTTACAGTCTCATCCGAAAGACTTTTCGGGAGAGTGGAGTCAGCACTGATGTTAACTCCAGGAGAAAAATCTCCTCGACCGGACTCGAACCCGGGTCGTCAAATTGCCAGCACAATGTTCTGACCACTAGGCTATCCGTTTCCCGAGAGATGGGATCGCCTGGTGGTCAGAGCGTTGTGCTTGTAATCTGACGGCCGGAGTTTGAGCCACTACCGAGGCGCCCATTCGAGGCAGTTTTTTTTTTCCCTTGGAGTTAACATAGGTACTGACTCCATCACCGCCCAAAAAGTCCTTCCGATGAGACTATAAACAGAGGTCCCGTATGCGAATGCACGCAGAATATCTTGCACACACGTGAAAACTTGTTTTACCTTTTGGAAGAGTAGGCCATTTGTGCCAGTGGGAACGGATGACAGAATTTGACAACAAAAAGAAAAACGCGTGGAACTGGTGTCTTGTTTAAACATCATCCCCGAAGTCGGAATGCGGCGTTATCTTAAAGGTGGGTAAGAGCGTACCTGTTGATTTATGCCAGTCATGTACACACCCATCGACACATATCTTAAACAAGGAGCGAGC
>CM060330.1:44365372-44367872 GCA_030674155.1 Stramonita haemastoma
GTGTGTGTGTGTGTGCGGGCGCGCCAAGTGTACGTGAATAAGAACACACGCCCGAGTTTTTAATTTTTTTGTCCGTTCCCCCGTCTAGAACTCTGAGGTTCACCAATGGTGAGATTTTGCGTATGCAACCGTTTTGGGGCACCATGGTGGTAGCTGTATTCCGACTTCGGGGATAAGTGCGAGTTCATAAACCGAACCACTTACATTGATGTTTACATAAAGCCTGACCCAAAGAATCCCAAAACCTGCCAGTAGAATGGAGGCCATCTTCAGTCATGAATATGAGACAAGAGGAAGAGAAGGTGAATATGGATTGATGGAAGCAAATGCGACGTAAGTCTTGGGGGATCCTTTAGTCCCTACACCCCCACTTTCAGACTAGTTGATGATACGAAGATGAGAGAAATATTCATACCAACCGTATTAAGGGCTCTGATGCATATGAAGTGCTTTGGTGCATATTAAGTGCTTTGGTACATATTAAGTGCTTTGGTGGTCTACAGGTTAATATCCTGTCTAGTATACGAATTAAAATATCCGGGTTCCAGTCTTATCCAAAACAGGACCCTCTACTTAACCTCCCACACCACCACCCTCCCTCGCACAGATACTCTAAGCCGTGAGTGGGTAACTTAGATGCCAGTCTTTTCAAAACCCTTTGTGCAGCGTACATGCATTTGGAGCATGAAAAAAAAGCTTTGTGAAAAAAAACTATAAAGTATAATAGGCAAACAAATGCAGGCACTGGCAGGAAGAGTAAAAGAGTTAGGAAACAAAAAACAGGGGCGAATGTGGGTGGTGCTGTTCCATGCCGACGCTCTTTCTGCCCTAAAGAAACGTAAACCAACCTGAAAGTCACGCAGGGAAAAAAAAAACAACTGCCATGAGACTTAAACAGAAAATACCAAAGACTCCATAGAACTACAAAAAATTCGGGGATATAACACACACAAAAAAACTAACAAGTACAACTTTTTATCCCCCCCCCCCCCCTATATTCCCCCCCTTTCCTGGCAACAACCTTGTGTTGTCGCAGTCTCTCCTCGCTCAGTCAGTCAGTTACCCACACTACTACTCTCCCGCCCCCACCCATGACGATGATGGTGGTGGTGCATGCAGGCAAGGCAAGGCAAGGCAAGGAGTTGCGTGCCCCCTATGAATCTGTCAGATTTTTGGCGCTTTGCTCAAGACAGCAGGGATCCATCATGGTGGAAGGCATGTCATCCTTTGTCGACGATCGTCTGCTTCTCTGGAAACAGTGTCTAGACAGAGGGGTTCTGGCCGTGGCGTTTATTGATGTCCTCCTCCTCGCAATATCTGCCTGCCTCCTGCCTGCCTGCCTGCCCACCCCCGTGGCGGCTACCAACCCCAACCAAGTAGCAGTTGTTTTTTTCTGGATTTTTTTGTTGGGGGGTGGGGGGGTAAGGGGATGGGGGAGAAGTATTCCTTTTTTTTTGTGGTCGGCAGTGATATGCGACCTCTTTTGTTTTTGAGGTCAAGCGATTTTGAATTGTGTGTGTTGTTGTTGAGTGAAATGTTGGTTTGAGATGTTTTGTTTTTGTAGTACCACTTTATTTTGGGTTTTTTAAGACAAAAAGTTATAACAAATTCTTATCTCTCTCTCCTCCTCTCTCTCTCTCTCTCTCTCTCTCTCTCTCTCTCTCCTCTCTCTCTCCTCTCTCTCTCTCTCTCTCTCTCTCTCTCTCTCTCTCTCTCTCTCTCTCATCACACACACTACACACACATGGACCCTTTATGATAATATTTCAGTCTTTTACAGACTTTTCGCACAAGAATTTCCTTGATAGTTTTCATTTTTAGACACATTGTATACAACTGAATGCCGTTGTAAAGTGGTGTGCCTAAATGTTATTTTTGTTGCTGTTTTCTTTGGGGTTGTTGCTTTGAAATGATTTGTTTGTATTTTGTTCTTTTTGTTTTTGTGTTGTATTGGTTTTGTTTGGTGTGGCTGATGGTTTGATTTATGTTTGTGTCTTTTTTCTGTTTTGTCTTGTCTTGGTTTTGTTTTTTGTTCGTTTGATTGGTTTATTGGAGGCTTGTTTTGCTTTGTGGTGAGTGTTTTGTTGTTGTTGTTTTTGTTTTTTTTGGGGGGAGGGGGGTATTCTTTCTTCTTTTTTTTTCTTTGGTGAGGGAAGGAAAGTTGCCTTAACTTTTCTTTTCTTTTAAAACCTGGAACACCACATTATTCACATCGATCAAACTGATAACTTTTGTCTCCAGTAAATTTTTTTTCATTTTTTTTATATATATTTTATTCAGAGCATGGTATTTTGCTTGTCAAAAGATACCTACGTACATAATAATTCCAGGCACCAGGAGGCGACCTCATTCCGAAACAGACAATGCTGCTTGTATAACACATGGGGAAAGAGCGTGCAGACGGTTGCGTCAGAATAATGAATTCACTACCGGTGGTAGAAGGGTTTGGGATGGGAGGAGCAGAGGGGCAGGGAAGGGGGGGGGAGGGAGGGAGGGAGAG
>CM060330.1:44372872-44377109 GCA_030674155.1 Stramonita haemastoma
GTAGCGAGGTGGGGGGGGGGGGGGGGAGGGGGGGGGGGTTGCACATGCAGGACAGTTTTCAAACTGCTGACTGACTGACTTGATGTGTGTCGACGTTTCCAAGAACTGGCAATACCTAAGTGTCTGTTTGGGTTTGTGTGAGAGCTTCTGAAAGTCATTCCAGGACATTGGCACTCGGTCTGCTTGTCTGTCTGTCTGTTTGTCTGTCTGAGTCTGTCTGTCTGTCTGTCTGAGTCTGTCTGTCAGTCTGTCTGACGGTCTATATCTTTCAGCTGACTTTCTCTCTGTTTGTTTTTCTTTTTATACTTTTTGACGCTGAATATTTTCTTTTTATCTTTTTGACTCTGAATATTTCTCTTTTTTTGTATTATGACCTCTCTCTCTCTCCCTCTCTCTCTCTCTCTCTCTCTCTCTCTCTCTCTCTCCTCTCCTCTCTCTCTCTCTCTCCTCTCTCTCTCTCTCTCTCTCTTATGTATAACTTCCTGCATGCACTTTTAAACCGCGGAACATCTTAAGCACACGTTAAAACCAAACCTATTCTGCCTTTCGGAGGAGTAGGCCATTATGTACCGGTGGGAACGGATGGCGAACTTTGAACTTTGTAAAACCACAACCGCACAGGGACTGAATGTAAAAAAAAAAAAAAAGGAAAAAAAAGGATAAGCTATTATCTTCAAATTAAAAAAAAAAAGATAAACCAAAATAAATTTAAAGGACTTTGAAGAAGGTGCAAAAACAACAACAACAACCGATGTGCTAAACAGTGTGAAAATAATTTCTAGTTACACTATGACCAGGTTTGCGCAGTAGAACGTCTTGAATCTAGTTAGCAACAAGGAATCCATTTTAAGGACCCCACAGACGTCACATCGGAACCCGGGGACTTTATGAGGGTTAAATGCACGCCGATAACCACTCGCTTCCTGCGCTCTACAGAGGGCTCTGATTTTTGAGTGGCAGGTGACAGTGAATGAGATGGGTAGTTGCAGCAGCAGCAGCAGCAGCAGCAATGCAGATGTGGTAGATATATCAGGAATAGGCAGTATGCCACAGGTTGTGTAGTTTCTGTTGCTGGAATGAGAATGCAGTGTTATTCTCTAGAGAGAAAGAGACTGAGATGATGGTAGAATCAAGAAAGGCTGCCAGAGGTGTGTATGGAGAATGCAGATTAGTTTTAGAAAAAAGAGGGACTGGAGAGAAGAGAGAGAGAAGAGAGAGAGAGAGAGAGAGAGGGAGAGAGAGAGGAGGAGGAGAGAGAGAGAGAGAGATGAGAGTGGTAGAGAGAGAGGAGGGAGGAGACAGACAGAGACAGACAACAGAGACAGAGAGAGCTTGTGTGCACCACTTGTGAAAAAGAGAGATTGATTGATTGAGTGAGTGAGTGAGCGAGTGATTGATTGATTGATTGATCAATAATCTTTAATTTCCAAGGGCTTCAAAGAATAGAGAGAGAGAGAGAGCGCGCGCGCGTGTGTGTTTGGTGTGTTGTGTGTTTGGTGTGTGTGTGTGTGTGTGTGTGTGTGTGTGTGTGTGTGTGTGTGTTGTGTGTGTGTGTGTGTGTGTGTGTGTGTGTGATATCCTGACGTTTCATCTAAACAGCCAGTGAAACGCCATTATAATAAACGTAATGCTAATCGTATGTGTGTATGTATTCTCACAGTTTACCCCTGACAGCAAAACTCACCCTGTATAAACGGTCCATACTTTCTGTGTAAGAAAAGCATCTCTTGAAAAAAAACAACCCAAAAAAACACAACCATGACAAACAACAAAAACACCCCCTCCCCCCCCCCCCCCCAAAAAAAAAAAAAAAGTGCAAAAAGTCAAAACCCTGCTCCAAACATAATGTGCATTTTTGCGTATAACCCATCAGATTTATCTTCTCAGGAAGATATAGTCGTAAGTCATTAAAATGCACTTGACAAGCTTTTACCGCTATTTGGATAGCTATCGCATGAAATCTGAATCCAGAAAAAAAATAGCTTTCCTTTTTTTCTTCTCCTCCTTCTGCTCTGGTGTCATATAGTTATTCAGGCCATGCTTTACATGCCCGTTTGTTGCCCAGTTGCTTTATAGTTATATTCCCAGTTAAACTCATTTTGTCGTAGTTTGGGGTCCAGTTGCCATAATAATGATATTCCCAGTTAATTTAAACTCAAATGTCGAAGTTTGGGGCCTAGTTGCTTTGATAATTAATTCCCAGTTAAACTCAAATTGTTGTAGTTTGGGGCCCAGTTGATAAAATCATTGTATTCCTAGTTAAACTCAAATTTTTCGTAGTTTGGGGCCCAGTTGCTATAATAATTATATTCCCAGTTAAACTCAAATTTTCGTAGTTTGGGCTCATTGCTATAAGCAATTATATTCCAAGTTAAACTCAAATTGTCGTAGTATGGGTCCTAGTTGCTGTAATGGTTATATGATTATTCCCAGTTAAACTCAAATTTCGTAGTTTGGGGCTAGTTGCTAAACATTATATTCCGAGTTAAACTCAAATTGTAGTTTGGGCCCAGTTGCTACAATAATTATATTCCCAGTTAAACTCAAATTTGTAGTTTGGGCCAGTTGCTATGATACTGATATTGCTAGTGAAACTCAAATTGTCGTGCAGTGCTTTTCCTAGAGCATTCACACCGATTCAAATTATCATATGTAAAGAACTTTTTAGTTGTTTACACCGTGATGTAATTTTACCGAAAATGTAGGGTTTTGTGGGGTTTTCTTTTTGGGAAGTTTTTTTTTTTTTAATAGCATGCAAATGATAGACCTTTTATCGTAGAATTGTTCTCTGCTAACTGTTAATCAGTTTAAAACATGTTTTAGTCATGCAAAAATAAGCACAACAACAATAACAACAAATAACCAACCCACTCAGTACCACACCCCACACCAGCAAAAAAAAAAGAATAAAAAAGAAAAAAAAGGCCAACACACCAAACTTAGAAAATACCCCCACCAACCACACACACACACACACACACACACGCACGCACGCGCGACCACACACACACACCACACACACACACACACACACACACACACACACACACACACACACTACAACAACACACACACACACACACGAGCAAAATCACCACAGTTTCCAAATCTTGGTTTCATTCAATAAGATTTAAAGACTCCTCAGACTGGGATCGATTTCAAATTTCCAACAATTATCCTCCCTAATTTTTACCTAACACCCCACCCCCTCCTACACCCCGAAGAAGCACACAGAACAATTTTTTCTCCAGCTTAACAAAAATTTTTTGAAATTAGTGAGTATTGTTTTTGGTTGTTTTTTTTAGTCGTACGAAACAGAGCCTTTTGATTCCTATATGCGGACTGTAGCCTGTTTTCTCTGGCACTGGGCATTGAATGACGCAGAGCGTTGAAAAACAACTCACGTGCAATGGAGATACACACGTCATGATTAGCATGCCACGAGACTGCACCGAATGTGACATCATCAGTCGTTTTGCTGTTCCCTCCCTTTCCCCCCACCCCCCACCCCTTTTGTGTGTGTGTGTGTGTGTGTGTGTGTGTGTGTGTGTGTGTGTGTGTGTGTGTGTGTGTGTGTGTGTGTGTGTGTGTGTGTGTAGAGAGAGAGACAGACATACAGAGAGAGGGGCATGAGAGAAGGAAAGAGAGATAGAGATACAGAGACAAAGAGAAGGAGAGGGATGGGGGGACAGAGACAGAGAGAGAGAGAGAAGAGAGAGAGAGAGAGAGAGAGAGAGAGAGAGAGAGAGAGGCAGAGAGGAGAGAAGACGAGAGGGAGAGAAGGAGGGGGGGGGGGGGGGGGGGGAGGAGTACATTAAGGCACGTGGACATGTGCCATAAAGTCTTGCGCTAAAATAGATCTGACTTAAGCTCTAACAATGTGGATATCACCATACTTTTAAATTATCCTTGTGTCAATCCCCATCCTCCTTCCCACCCATCCACCCACCTACTTCCACCCATTACCCACTCCCTTCTAAAAAAAAAAATCCATTTCCCTCCTTCCTCCTCTCTCTCTCCCCCCTTTCCCCACCCTCATTCATCTCTTTCCATACTGCCGAGATAGCGCCAACTATGTTCTATGGCGGAGTGTCAGGCTGTTGGTGCTGATGACAGATGATCTCCCCTGAGTGGCACGTGACACTGAGTGACATACTGCAGGAGGCAGCAGGCAACACAACAATGCAGCAGGGATGGAGTGCAGCAGCAGCACAGATAAGAGATAGATAGATAGATA
>CM060330.1:44377209-44384709 GCA_030674155.1 Stramonita haemastoma
AAAAAAACAATTACCATTTCAGTTGTCTGTGCTTGTGTTGGTGCCGTTTAAAACAGAACATAAAAAAGTAACAATCGAACAAAAAGAAAAAAAAGAAAAAAATTTCCCCATTTTAGTTATCTGTACTTGTGGTGGCGTCTTTCGTTCTTGAAAGTGGAAGTCGGGCTTTTTTTAGTGGGGAAATACCGCAGACTTGGCTGAATGGTAGATTAGTAGAGTTTGTTTTTTCGTTTTCTGTTTGTTCGTTCGAATATTTCTTGATTTATTGGGTGTTTTTTTTAAGGTAGTCTATATATTTTTTCATTTATTTATTTATTTTTGTCTTTATTTTGTCAGCATCTATTTTTGTCTTTATTTCGTTTGTATTTATTTTTGTCTTATGTGTTTATGTGTTCATTCATTTCTTTATTCATTTTTGTTCACTTTTTGTTGCTTTTTTTTCGGCCGTGGGATGGGGGTGGGGATGGTGGTCTTTTTTTATTTTTTAATCTGGCAACAGTTAATTTTTTGGTAACACAAGCTGATACTGTTGTCAGCTTGACTTTTTTTCTTCTTAAGGACATTCACAGAAGTTGAGAACGACTGCTTTCGTTCTTGCAGGCAACAGGCATTTCTCCGTGTAGCTTTGTGATCTACAGTGACTGAGAAAAATAGTTGAGCATAGGCAGCATTCGATCATCCTCGTCATCTTAAGTCTAAAATCTTTTATTTGTGTATTTATTGTGTAGTATTTATTTATTATTTATTCATTTATCTATTTATGTGTTTATTTATTCATCTATTTATTTTTTTCATTATTTATTCTTGTACGTATTCATTCCTTATTTCAAGGATTATGAAGTCGGCACTTGTGTGCTTTTTTTTCCATTTATTTTTTCATTTGTTATTTTTGTATTCATTCATTATTTCAAAGATTATGAAATTGGCACTTTTGTGCTTTTTTTCTTTTCTTACATCCAGTCCCCGTGTGCATGCAGTTTTGTAAATGTTGTCATCCTTTCCTACCGGCACAAATGGCCTCCTACTCTTCCAAAAGACGGAACAGGTTTTGACCTTGGAAAACTCTGTTTCGTAGGCCTAGCTGTCATGTGCGGTTTTGGATTGGTAATGGTTTCGACCGAAGTCCTTTATGTCTCCTATAATTAGCGTGGTATTAAACATTTTTGTAATGTTGCCTCTCTGTCTCTGTCTCTCTCTCTTATTTCTCTCTTCCTGTCTCTGTCTCTGTCAGTCTGTCTCTCTCTCTCTCTGTTTCTCTCTGTGTCACTGTCTCTGTCTGTCTCTGTCTGTCTGTCTCTTCTGTCTGTCTGTCTGTCTCTCTGTCTCTGTCTCATGCTAGTGGAGCTGACACTGTCAGCAATGCCATGAGTCAAGGCAGGCAGGCAGGCAGGCAGGCAGGACAGGCAGGCAGGCAGCAGGCAGGACAGGCAGGCAGGCAGGCAGGCAGGACAGCAGGCAGGCAGGACAGACAAGATGTCTTTTTGGGAGGGGTGAGTAATCACCATGACCTGTTGTGGAGGGAAGGAAGCCTTGTGAACGATGTCACACACGTCATGGGCTCACAGATCAGAAAGTTGGGGGGGGGGGGCTACACAAGCTTAAGGTCTTGAAGGAGGGGGAGGTTGGAGGATGGATGGAGTGAAGGTAGGAGACTGGCTCCTCCTCCTCCTCCCTCTACCCTCCTCCTCTACCCTCCGCCTGTATCCTCCTCCTCCTCTATCCTCCTCTCCTCTTACCCCCCCCCCCCCCCCCCTCAATCACTTCGAGGGCAGGGACGGTTTGTATTGATGTGACACTCGTCTCCGTTCCTTCCAAATGCCGTTTTGTTTTTTGTTTTTTCTTTTTTTTTTAAATTGTTGTTTCCAAATCATTTTCTGATGAGTCTGTCTTTACAGTGTGTTTCATCTCATTCTGCTGGCTGCTGGTGTTGTATTTACAACATGCGACAATTCCCCAAAACGGTTATTTCGTTTTGACCACAGTTTTAAAGCGTATCCCTATAATACATGGAGGTCGCATGTGTGAACGCAGACATAACATCTTACCACACACGTTAAAAAAACCCACTCCCATCTTACGTGGAAAATCACACCAGCTGCAACAAGAAGGCATGGATGACATGAACCTGCCCAGCATGCCACATGCGACCATGAGAGGGGCAGGCTTCCCAAGTTCAACTTGCCGAGATACAGTGTATGAAAACTTTCAGTGCAGTGTACCCAAACGACTCTGTAGAGAGTGAAGGAGAAAGTCATACAAATGAAAAATGTATGGCGTTCATTTCAACAATCACGAACGGGAGGGTTTTCCAGGGATTTACGTCAATTTTCTTCTTGCTCTTTGTTTGTTGTTTTGTTCTTGTTCTTCTTTCTCTTTCTCTTCTTGTTCTTGTTCTGTTGTTTGTTGTTTTTCTTGTTGTGTGTTGTGTTGTTCCTTCTTCTTCTTTCTTCTTCTTTTTCTTCTTCTTTCCTCTTTCTTCTTTCTTCTTCTTTGTTTTCTTCTCCCCTCTCCTCTCCTCTCCTCTCTTCTTTTTTCGTTTTTTCTTCTTTTCTTCTTCTTCTTCTTCTTCTTCTTCTTTCTTCTCCTCTCATCTTCTTCTTTTTCTTTTCTTCTCTTTTCTTCTTCTTCTCCTCCTCCTTCTCTTCTTCTCTTCTTTTCTTTTCTTCTTCTTTTCTTCTTCTTCTTCTTCTTCTCTTCTTCTTCTTCTTCTTCTTCTTCTTTTCTTCTTCTTTTTTCTTCTTCTTCTTCTTCTTTTCTCCTCTCCTCCTCCTCTTCTTTTCTTCTTCTCTTCTTCATTCTTCTCTTCTTCTTCTTCTTCTTCTTCTTCTTCGTCGTTCGTCAACGTCGTCGTCGTCGTCATCCAATGCCCAGACAGCAACTATTATTGTTTGTGATTTGAGCGAAAATGCGTGTGCCCTGCCGTTAGGCGCCTGACAAGTCAGGCCTAGCGCATCCGACTTCGATCCGACGTCAGTTTGTTTTTTTAAAGATGAATTAGATTCGCGATGCCCTGAGTGTTCATTTCATGAAGTGAAACGTTTTTGAGAGGCTTGCTGGAATGTAGATTTGGTTTTGTTTTTGTTCGTGGGGTCCATGGTCTTTGTGGTGCTGTTGAGTTCCCTGTGACTAGCTATGAGTATGACCACCCTGGTTAGCTGTGGAATCGGAGTTGGCGAGGTTTTGTTGTTTGTTCTTTTTTTTTTTTTGGACAGCCAGTGTGATACTAGCGAACAAAAAGAGAGGTAGAGATGAGATGAGAGAGAGAGGAGAGAGAGAGAGAGAGAGAGAGAGAGAGAGAGAGAGAGAGAGAGAGAGAGAGAGAGTGTTTTGTGTGTGTGTCGTGTTTTGTGTGTCTGGTGTATGTGTGTATGTGTGGTGAGAGAGTGAGAGAGAGAGAGAACAGGCAGGACAGAGAGACAGCAAACAGACAGAGACAGAAGGGAGACAGACAGACAGATACGGGGAAATAAATACAGAGATGGGAAAAACAAGACAGAGAAGAAAAAAAACAGACAGAGGGAGACAGAGATGAGGGGAAAGACATAGTAAAGAGGGAACAGCAAGAAAGGGAGGAAAGTAAGAAAGAAAGAGAAGGAAAACATAAATAGTAAGAGCAGACACACAAACAGACTAACAGACAGAACACAAAGACACAGACACACCACCAACACACACACGTACACATCACGCACACACACACATACACACACATCACACACACACACACACGCACACCACACAACACACACACCACACACACACCAACCACACACACACACACACACACACCACACTCACACACACACCACACTCACACACACCACACACACTACCACCCCCACACACCACAACACACCCACAACACACCCCACACACACACACACACCACACACACCACCACACACACACACACACACACACACACACACACACACACACAACACACACACACACACACACACACACACACACAACACAACACGAAAGAGCAAAGGTTAAGATCTCACAAACAAAACTCTTGCAGATATGTCAGAAAACTTGGCTATGCACACTTCAGCTCTTCTGTATCAACTCCATCCGTATTCAGCAAAAAGTTGTGGAGATGGTTTTGACAGTTTGTGTAATTGCTTGTTTCTGCCTGACAACCTCGGATCACCATCTGTGGATGGTTTTGCCTACCAAACATTTCTCTGCTCAGGTTTCACAAAGGGGAGTTCCACCTACCTTCACCCCTTTTTTTTCTTCTTTTTTTTCTTTAGGGTTGTTGTTGCGTGTGTTTCCTCAGCTTAACACCAGAGGGTCACCCAGAGTATTGTGCGCTCTTATCTCACTCATCCCACTTTGGAATCAGTGTGAGATTGAAAGTGCACACTGGATGAGAAGTTTTGCGTGTGTAACTTTTTTTTTTCAAATACCTGCCACATAGGCAGCTATATTCCGACTTCAGATCAGAGGATGTTAATCTCCTTTAGAGGAGAGTGCATGTTGTTATGCTGTAAGAGTTTGTCATGGTTGAAAGACAGTCACAGCATACCATCGCACATCAGACCATTTCAACAATCTTGTCCAGAACCTTACTTTCTCTCGTTTTTCTGGACCATGATGAGTGGTTGTGTGGGTGTTGGTCTTAGGATGAGGAAATAAGCTAGATAAGCAAGTATGCAACTTGCTTTTAGAGCATATAAAAAGGGCTGTCTGCAGATTATTTATTTCCCTATGAGAGTGCAGTGGCGGTTTTATTTTTCAACACAGTTTTACCAGAGACACTTCTCTTTTTACTTTTAAAAACACGATTTCTTCAATCACATTAAAACATAAGCAGACTACAATACAGTAAGAGAAAGGCATCAAGCTACAGCTTATTTAAGTCCTACCGCATGGTAAAGTTAACATTATTGATTACACAGACAAGTAATATTTGCATACACATATACACATAAGCAAAATTGCGTTTCCATACATAAAAAATACCACTTTACCAAAAAAATCATCTTGTTGCTGTGGGTTTTTTTCTGTTTTGGGTTTGTTTGAGGGTGGGAGGGGAGTTGTTTTGTTTAAAGGTTGTTTGTTGTTGTCGTTATATATTGCACACTTATGGGACACCAGTTTATATCCTCTTATCCAAAAGATTAGCACCCAGACTATCATTCCAGACAGAACGGGTGCATGGTAGAGGGAGGGGGGAAAAGTTTGGGTTCATACAGGATCGTACACCTACTCGACTTTTCGGCAGCATTCTAGGCAAGTGCGTTACCTCAAGACACTAGTTCACCCCTCTTTTGCCCGCCCGTTTGAACTTGCCAGGCTAATTTGTCAGTGGTGCCATCTCCAGACAGATAAGGCTGTTGTAATGATAAGAGGGGTGGGGGTGGGGGTGATCTGAAGAAGAATGGAATGTTGTTGTGTGCTCCCCATCTTAACACTTTCTCATGGGGGGGGGGGGGGGGGGGGGGGGTCACCTAAACTGTGCACTCTGACTCACTCATCTTACCTGGGAATCACTGTGAGAGAGATGAATGGGGGTGAGATCTTTTATTTCTACATGCAACCTTTGTTCGTTGTTATTTTTCTTTTTCTGCTTTCATTCTTCTCTCTCTCTGTCCCTCTTCCTCTATGTCTCTGTCCTTCCCTCCCTCTCTCTGTCTCTCTCTTCTGTCTCTCTCTCTCTGTCTCTTCTCTGTCTCTCTGTCTCTGTCTTCTGTCTGTACTCTCTCTCTCTCTCTCTCTCTCTCTCTCTCTCTCTCTCTCTCTCTCTCTCTCTCTCTCTCTCTCCTCTCTCTCTCTCTCTCTCTCTCTCTTCTTCTTCTTCTATCTATCTATCTATCTATCTATCTATCTATCTATCTATCTATCCACCCATCGTCTCTCTCTCTCTCGTCTCATCCTGATCCTCAGTACATTGCGTGCACGTTTTGCACCCAGTCACTTGTATTTGCCACAAGGGGGGAGGGGAGGGGAGGGCAATCTACTATGTCCTTGAAACAGACAGACAGACCGACAGGACAGACAGACCGACAGACCGACCGACAGACAGGAGAGAGTGAGCGAGCCATCAGCACTTGACATGTTGTGATGGCAAACCTGGTGAAGGCTGTCACTCACATGTCTCGTTCCTGGAAGAACCGCTCGCTCTCTCTCTCTCAGTCTCTCTGCTCTGTTCTCTCTGTCTCTCTCTGTCTCTGTCTCTGTCTCTCTCACTCACTCTCTCACTCTCTCTCTCTCTCTCTCTCTCTCTCTCTCTCTCTCTCTCTCTCTCTCTCTCTCTCTCTCTCTCTCTCTCTCTCTCTCTCTCTCTCTCCTCTCTCTCTCTCTCTCCTCCCTCCCTCCCCCCCTCTCTCTCGCTATCTGTCTCTCTGTCTCTGTCTCTGTCTCTGTCTCTGTCTCTCTCCCTCTCTCTCTCTCTCTCTCTCTCTCTCTCTCTCTCTCTCTCTCTCTCTCTCTCTCTCTCTCTCTCTCGCTCTTTTCTCTGAGAGAAAGTAATGACTGCGAGAAAGAACAAAGAGAGACGATGATTGTGAGAAAGAAGAGAAAAAAAGAGAAGGGGAAGTGAGATAGATAGTGAGAGAGGTGTGTGTAGCAGGGGGAGAGGAGAGAGAGAGAGAGAGAGAGAGAGGAGAGAGAGAGAGAGAGAGAGAGAGAGAGAGAGGAGAGAGAGAGAGAGAGAGAGAACACTGAACACTGAACACTGAACACTGAACACTGAACACTGAAATCATTTATTGTACTTCGGCCTTTGGCCACAATACAATTCAAAGGGAAGAAAAAAGTGAAGAAAATTAAATACAGAGAGAGAGAGACACACACGCACATACACACACACACACACACACACACACACACACACACACATACCACACACACACACACACACACACACACACACACACACACACACACACACACACACACACACACACACACACACACACACACACACACACACACAGACTGGAGGGCGGAGAAGGACAGGAATAGTCGGGAGGTCTGGTAGAAGGGTGGAGGAGAGAAAGAAGGGGTGCCTTCTCTTGGCCTTGCTGCCGTTTTAGTCGGCACGTGGCAGGCATCTCTGAAGTGTCAGTCAGACTGTGTGTGGCAATAGACTAGTTTTCTCTATAGTGTCAGACTGTGTGTGGCAATAGAATAGTTTTCTCTATAGTGTCAGTCAGTCTCTGTGTGGCAATAGAATAGTTTTCTCTAAAGTGTCAGTCAGACTGTGTGGTGGCAATAGAATAGTTTTCTCTAAAGTGTCAGGCTGTGTGTGGCAATAGAATAGTTTTCTCTAAAGTGTCAGACTGTGTGTGGCAATAGAATAGTTTTCTTATAGTGTCAGTCAGCCTGTGTGTGGCAATAGAATAGTTTTCTCTACAGTGTCAGTCAGCCTGTGTGTGGCAATAGAATAGTTTTCTCTAAAGTTTCAGCCTGTGTGTGGCAATAGAATAGTTTTCTCTACAGTGTCAGTCAGCCTGTGTGTGGCAATAGAATAGTTTTCTCTAAAGTTTC
>CM060330.1:44389709-44399709 GCA_030674155.1 Stramonita haemastoma
TCCATCAATGGAATGTCACAAGTCACCTTGCGTTTCCATCAACTGTCATGTGTTACGCTGTGTTCCCCTAGAATGGAATGTCGTGTTTTACGCTGAGTTTCAGTCAACTGAAGTTATATGTGTCACGCTGTTTGCATCAAATGGAATGTATGTTTCACAGTGTTTCCATCAAGTGAATTCTCTGTGTCACGTGTGTTGCCATCAATTGGAATTTTCTGTGTCACTGGATTCCTCGGTGGAATGTAATGTGTCACACTGTGTTTCCATCAAAGTTAGTGCACGCTGTGTTTCATCAATCTGATATGTGTGTCACGCTGTCTTTCATCAATGGAATTTCCGTGCCACGCAGTGTTTTCATCACATGGAATGTCACGCGTCACGCTGTGTTTCCATCAAATAGAATTCTCTGTGTCACGCTGTGGTTTCATCAATTGGAATTCTCTGCGTCACGCTGTGTTTCCATCAAGTGGAATTTCACGTGTCACGCTGTGTTTTGCATCATTTTGAATTTCTATGTGTCACGCAGTGTTTCCATTGAGTGGAATGTCACGTGTCACGCTGTGTTAACATCATTTGATTTCTATGTGTCACGCAGTGTTCATTGAGTGAAGTCACGTGTCACGCTGTGTTTCCATCCTTTCTCATTCTGTTCCGACAGGGCTGCTAGCCTCTCTTGCCCTGACTGGAATTCCTGCCTTTCTCTAGACATGCTCAGGCAAAAGGGCAACAACTCAAGTGCGTTTGCTTCTCAAATCGATCGATGGCTGCTTTTGTTCCGTCCAAATCTTTGTGACCTGGGCTGTCGTGATTGATTTTTTTTTTTTGGGGGGGGGAGGGGGGGCAGAATTAATGGTTCAGGGTAGAGGGTGTCTTTTGTTTTTTTTATAGATATAGTTTACTGTTGCGTGTGAGTTAATTTATACTTGTTACTTGACTTTTTTGTCGAGTCGTCATAACGTGTTGAATTTGTGTTGAGGGAAGAGAGGAAAAGGTACAGAAGAGTGAGAGGAGAGGAGAGTGGTGGTGGAGAGAGAGAGAGAGAGAGAGAGAGAGAAGAAGAAGAGAGAGAGAGAGAGAGAAGACAGACAGACAGACAGAGAGAAGAGACAGAGAGAGAGGAGAGGGGGGGTGGGGGGGGGAGGGGGGGCAAATCTCCCCCCCCCCTCCTCCATTCTCTAAGAAAACGTGGATCTTTTGTTTATAAGTGAAAATGGCACAGACGAAAAAGCGTTTGCCAATTATTGATGCAAGCGAAGCACCAGGGCCTTCATGAAAGTGTTGTTATGTTGTGAAGTGTTATGTTGAGATTGTTTTCAGTCATGACAAGCTCTTAACATAACAATCTGCACTCTCTTTAAAGGAGAAAAAAAAAACTCCTCTGAAATCGGAGTATGGCTGTTTATGTAGTGAAAATTTGAGGAAAAAAAGTCATACACGCAAACTTCTCATCCAGTGTACATTTTTCAACCTCACAGCGATTTGTAAGTGGGACGAGTGAGTCAGAGTGCAAATTCTGGGTGACATGATGACCGCCCAGGGTGTTAACCTTGGGAACGGGCAACACAACAACAACATCAACATCAACACCATATCTGAAATCAGCGTAGAGGACCATGGGGTGAAGCGATCAACCCTTAAGACTAGCAATGGATTCGAGAGGGGGGTACAGAGGCGTGTTAAATCAATGGAGACACCAGGTGGCAGTATGTCTAAGTTTTGAAAGGGAAGGGGGAGATGGGGTAGAACTGATGGCAAAGTAAAATAAAGGTGTTACATCACCTCCTCTCTCGTTGGGGAGCGAGGTATCAGAGACCTCAGCTTCTCCAGAGGCCATCTTCTTGAGGGTGGTGCCGGTCTACTACGAATGCGAAAACGAACACTTTATTATCTCATAAACAGAGGAATCCATTACCTTCCCTGTCCCTGAGGAAAGGATAGAAGGACAGATTTATGAAGGCATCCACTGGTCTGCAGTGTCAGGCGTTCATGTATTAGACAGACGTGACGGGACTTCCTTTCCCTGTCTGTGCTTCAGGAGTCGAAGCATTGCTGTGAATATTTTCAGGCGGTGTGTCTTCGGCATGTTAAAGCGGGTAGAGCACATCCAGACTAAACAGTCTTTGAAAAAAAAATCAATTAACATAAACAAAGAAAAAGCAGCCCCCTCCTCCTCCCCCCCCCACCCCCACCCCCCCCCCCCCCCCCACCAAAAACAATACACAGCAACACTGTGAAAGTATGCTTAAAATGCATTGAAAAGGGTCAATACTGCGTTATTGTAATATTACAAATACATATTTGTTGCAGCTTTTCAATAACTGTTGCTAGCTTGGAAATATAATTATTGTGATTCTTGTTTTTTCATGATTATGTGTAATCCCCCTTCACAAAGGGGCTATGGCCAAGAATCTGAATAAACTATTCGCATTCTTCTCTCTCTCTCTCTCTCTCTCTCTCTCTCTCTCTCTCTCTCTCTCCTCTCTCTCTCTCTCTCTCTCTCTCTCTCTCTCTCATCTCCTCTCTCTCTCTCTCTCGTGTTAAAGATACTAGCTAACTAAAAGAAATTCCTGACTTCCTGAAAAACCATCAATCATGTTGGAAGAGGGCCAAAGGCCAGAATCCTGTGTGTGTGTGTGTGTGTGTGTGTGTGTGTGTGTGGTGTGTGTGTGTGTGTGTGTGTGTGTGTGTGCGTGCGTGCGTGTGCGTGCGTGCGTGCGGGTGAGTGCGGTGTGCGTGTGAGTGCGTGTGTGCGTACGTGCGTGTGTGTGTGTGCGTTTGAGCACGCGCACGAACTGCATGGGTGCACATGTGAGGGGGGGGGGGGGGGGGGCTGCATGCGTACAAGATCAACTATGAGTGTGCCAAAAAATTTGAGCGAGACATGCACAAGCGATCATGATATCTTAATTTGTATCACTCAATACATTATTATTCATATTTTGTATGCCGATGTGTACAATCATGTTTACTCTTTGTAGTTTCCTTTTCAGAATCCAGGCAATCTGTACACCGCTGGAAATTGCATGAGTTAGAGTGCAAAATGTTAGGAGTCTGAAGACTTATGAACATTAAATTATTTGAAGTCTGAAGTCTGAAGTCTCTCTTCTCTCTCTCTCTCTCTCTCTCTCTCTCTCTCTCCTCTCTCTCTCTCTCTCTCTCTCTCTCTCTCTCCTCTCTCTCTCTCTCTCTCTCTCTTCTCTCTCCTCTGTGCGCACGCGCGTGTGTGTATGTCTGCACACGTTTTGTATGTGTTTGATATAGTATGTCCTCGTATCTGAATACAGTACTTAAGAAGAGAGGGTTAAAGACGGCACTAGAACGCGGTTAAAATGTTTTAACCAATTGCAACAAAATTGCATATCGTAACCGGCGTATTTGAAAAGATATGCCCGATCATTCTTTCTGCTAAAGGGATTCTTAGTTTACCTGTATGGTGTAGTGTACGCCTCAAGAAATGGACACACTGTTTTTTGCTGTTTCGTGAACATATTAAATTTTCAGTCCTGGGCTAGAGCTCCAAATTTCACTAGTGGTCAGATTTTTGCGAATACGACCGTTTTTACCCCATCAGTAAGGTACTCCTACAGAGTGTGCATGCCATTTTTTTTTTTTTTGGGGGGGGGGAGGGGGTGAAATTTCACCATCTACCGATGGTGAAATTTTTGCGTATGCAACCATTTCCCCCACCATTAAGGTAGCCACTTTGCGGCTTCGGGGAAAGATCACGTGTATGAAACCCAGGGCAAAACATTTTGGGACATGTAAAAAACCTGCCCCTCTCTTGTAGAGGAGTAGGCGAGCTGTGGCCAGTGGTACGGATGACATGACCCTACTCAGCCCCCTTCGGTATGGAAAAGTAAGGATAGACTTCACCAGATTCGACTTGCCCAAGACACACTGCCTGAAAAATTCTGTGTATTGTGTCAGCAACTTCCCTAGAAGTTAAGGAAGATGTTTTTCCATCGACATGATGTGATGTCGTTCAGTGGCAGCCTTTTTTTTTTTTTTTTTTTTACACCTGTTTTGTAGACTACTCTTTCTCAGCTTATGCTTGTATTCATTTGACATGTGTTTGTGCTTTCTTGTTTCGGTCGATTAGCATTTCCTTTAAAATCAAAGGAGAAGTTTGTCAAGTCAGTTGTTGGTGTGCATTCCTCATCTTAACACCCTGGGGGGTCTTCTGGAATAATTATGCACTCTGAATCAGCCTTTCCACCTGGGAATCGCTTTGAGTTATAAGTACACACTGGCTGAGAAGTCTGCGTGGGTGACTCTTTTCAAATAGGTGTCATACTCTGACTTCAGATGATTGTTTCCTCATGTAAAAGAAGAGTACAGTTGTTGGGTTTGAAGCTTGTCATGGCTGAAGACAAATCTTCAACATTTCAAAGCATAACATCATTAATTTTTGACACAGGCTTCAGCACTCAACTTTACGCCAATAAACTGACAAAGCTAATGGTCTGGGCCCCGTGAAGTCGGTCAGATACCTTGTACTGAACAAGCTGCCCGCTTTACTTTAAAAGTGTGGGTTTTTGATACAAACATCTGCCCATAGTGCGGACTACTGGCTACTGGGGATGGTGTGTGTGGGTCTGTGTGTCGTCTGAAGCCTGTCAGAGACCCGTCAATCACTGGCGAGGTATCCTGGCCCCTTGACAAGATAAGTGGAATTTAATCTGATCCCCCTTCCCTTCTCTTTTTCTTTCTCCGCACACATCACATCCCCCTCTCCATCCCATCCCATGTGGTAATTCAGGCTCACATCTTTTCATATCGTTCCCTTATCTGGCGGACACAGGCTGGGAGGGGGGGGGAAAGATTTCATTAATTAGCAGTTTACATGTCAGCTGTCAATCTTTCTTCTTCCCTGACCCCTGCCTCCTTTTCCCTCTTCTTTCCATTCCTTGTTTTTTGCTTTCCCCTCACCCCACCCCCATCCCCCCTCTTTTAAATTAATTTATGGTATCGAGATCGTGCGCCCCCCCCCCCCCCCCCCCCCCTCCTCTTTTTGTGTAGAAATTGTAGTGAAGTCATTGAGACCTAAATCTACACCACCTCACATCCCAAGAAACTGTGGTTATTGTTGAAGGTTTTGTCGTTCCTACTTCAAAAAAAGGTTTATCAGGTTTTTTTTTTTTTATTCATTTATTCTGAAGAGGTGGAGAGGAGGGAGGGGGTTGTTTGTGATCTATTCAAAGTATTATTTATATTTCTTGTATTACTCTGCTTCATTCTTTTCTCTCATCTCCTCTTTTCGTTTGTATGTCTGCATGTGTTTTGAATATTCCACTGTTCGAAAATGTCCCCCAAACTGTAATGATCAAGTAATCAGGTCAAGTAAATTTAATCTGCAACAGTGTTACGGGACCTAACTTTTAAGAAAATAAATTTTACCCTTATAGAGTCTATTGATTTGATTTTTCAGTAAAGATTGGGCCAAAACAATCATGTATGAGAATTTATCGTTGGTGAACTTGGGTCTAGCCAAGGATGACCACAAGAAAGAAGTAAGAAGAACAAACAGGTATGAATGAAGACTGTGCAATGTCCTTATTACTATCTTGAATATAGACTGTTTATGAAAACATGGACTTAATTAAAATAAACGAATTTCAAACCACTCACCTCTCTGAACTGAGAATACGGTTATCTTAACGTTGGGGGAAAACATTCGCATACACAAAAATCTCATCATTGGTGAACCTTGGAAGTCTAGATGAGGAACAAAAACCAAAACCCCCAAAAGACATTCACAAATTCATCTTCCAGTGCGCATACTGTGTGTTGTTTACGTGCTTTGATATCCATAATTGCCATGATCATAAACCAGGTCAGAAACATAATCATCGCTACACCCTGTGGCGTAAGATCATTTGCATGATGAGGCAGAGAGAAGCTAAGCCCTTCCCTTCCCTTCCCTTCCCTTCCCCCTTCCCTCCCCTTCTGTCTCTGCCTTCCCTCACAGCAGGCCACTAGAAGCATTACCCATCTCTGTCTCTCTGCTTCCAAGGGAGGGCAGCGTCATTGTTGTCGCCCCTTGGCGTGACTGACGGCCATGATTGATTTGGCGCCGGTGTGGCGTCTTTGGAAATGTGTTTCCCCTGTCAGGTTTACCCCCCCCCCTCCCCCCAGAATAAGATTGTGTGTGTGTGTGTGTTTTTTTTTTTTGTTTCTTTTTTTTATAGTAATAATTAAATGATAGTGCCCATGCTGGTGAATGGATGTGATTGTCATTTGCGATTGATTTATGTGATCACTATCTGTGAAGGTTGATTCGTTGGTGGTGTTTTGTTGAGGGTTTTGGTGTGGTTGTTTTTTGTTTTTTTTTTTACTGTGAGACCCCTATAGTGGATATTTTTAAAAAACTGCTAGCAGATACTCTAGCAACATTTGAGGTCATACATATCATGCCACTGAGACCTGCTGGTGCCATACCATTGTCTGTATACAGACACAGATGACTTTTTAAAATTATTATTATCATTAAAAGAGCGTGTCATCATGTTCACATTAGTGAACTGCAAAAACTTGTCTGATGGAGTTGTGTCGTTTGTCTGTTTGTCTGTCTGTCTATATATTTGCTGTTTCTGTATTTCTCTCTTGTCTGTCTGTCTCTCTTCTCTCCTCTCTGTCTTATCCCTGTCTCTTTCTCCCTCTCTCTTTTTTCTTCCCCCCCAAAAAAAAAAAAAAACACAAAAAGAAGTTTGTATGGAGATTATGCCTTCAGTTTACAAGTTGTAACATTTTCATGTTACTAGTTCAGATAATTTTCTTAAGTTTTATAAACTCGGTTCTTGCTAGGTCAGTTTAGGTAAATGCTAAAAGAGTTACGGGGGATGGGGGGGGGGGGGGGAGGGGGTGCGTGGTTTCCTGTATTTTAAATAGCATGGGCTGAGAGGGGGCTATATCTATCAGGATCAGACTGGATTGAATTGAAAGAGAGAAAGGGGGGTGATATTGACTGGAGGGAGGAGTTTTAGTGTAGGACACCGTGTGAGAGGTGAAATGCACACTGAGCTAGATAGCCTGCTTCTGGTGTCTGCCCCTGTCTGACCTGGTGGATCACTGACTGCTGCTGGCATGAAAGACAAGGGAGACAGAGACAGAGAGAGAGACACAGAAACAGACAGACAGACAGACAGACAGAGACAGTGACAGAGAGGGAGAGAGAGAATGTCAAAAAGGAAAGAAAAAGAGGGAAAGCAGAATGGGATATGAAACAGTCAGGAGGGGGTTATCATTTTGGCGCTTTATTTTTGAAATTGTCATGGATTGGATCATATCAAATCTGTTGCTCAATCATGAAGGAGATACTTTACATTAACAAAATTCTGCATACAGCCATGAAGAAGATACTTAACATTAACAAAATTCTGTATACAGCCATGAAGGAGATCCTTTACGTTAACAAAATTCTGCATACAGCCATGAAGAAGATACTTAACATTAACAAAATTCTGCATACAGCCATGAAGAAGATACTTTACATTAACAAAATTCTGCATACAGCCATGAAGGAGATACTTTACATTAACAAAATTCTGCATACAGCCATGAAGAAGATACTTTACATTAACAAAATTCTGCATACAGCCATGAAGGAGATACTTTACATTAACAAAATTCTGCATACAGCCACGAAGAAGATACTTTACATTAACAAAATTCTGCATACAGCCATGAAGAAGATACTTTACATTAACAAAATTCTGCATACAGCTGCACATTCCTTTTGGAAATGATGGGCAAAATGATAAGAGTCGGACATCACCTTAGGAATGACATAGCATGCCTGCACAATTATCAACCCAATGACTGCAACAGAACAGAGAGAATCTCAAGAACAGAGCCTTGATCAGTCATCTTGGGAAAGGACTTCTCTCCGTAATCTGTTCATGAGACATTGTCAGAACTTTTGGTTTGTCTGCTCCTTTACATGGAATGCTAAAGAATACACGAGTGCTCATTCCATTATCCTCAAAGTAAAAAATAATAAATAAATAAATAAATAACACACACACATGCATGCAAACACACACACACGCATGCATATTTACACACACAAACACAAACACACACACACAGCACACACACACACACACGCACACCAGCACACACACACACACACACACACACACACACCACACACACACACACAACACACACACACACACACACACACACACACACACACACACACACTTCTTTGCTGTTGGACATTGGTTAGCGTTGAAAAGAAGTCCAATAATCCAGTTTTGTAGTGTTAGGATTAGTTTCTTATTTCAGCATTTTAAATGACATTTTTCAGTTTATTGTTAACTCTTTCAGGTTTTTGTTTTGTTTTGTTTTGTTTGTTTGTTTGTTTGCTTGCTTGTTTTGTTTGTCTAAAATCACAAAATGTGAATAGACGTTAAACTGAAGATACTTACATTACACACACACTCACACTCACACTCACACACTTACTCACTCATTTACTCAGTCACACTTGCACACACAGACACACACACACAAACCACACACACCTCTCTCTCTCTCTCTCTCTCTCTCTCTCTCTCTCTCTCTCTCTCTCTCTCTCTTCCCCCCCCCCTGTCCCTCTCTCCTGCTCTCTATGATATACCACACCCCTTCTCACTGCTGGAGTCCCACCAACTAACTCTGAGGAGGGTGAGTGTGATATTTAAGGTGGAAAAAGTCAGGTAGGTAGAATCTATAGCTCATTGGCACAGACAGCTCTTTCCCCCACCCCACCTCGCCCCTATCCACCACCACCATCCCCCTCTTGCCACCACCCCCTCCCTTCTATCCCTCTCCCCCCAGGTTATCAGTCACACATGTCAGGATGATGGAGGGGTACATTGTGTGTCCTTCATGCCAGACTGACAGTCTGACAATTGAATTTATCCTGCAGTATTGTTCCAGCTTGTTTTTTTTCTCTTTTTTTTAAAACTCTCTGGGGAGATTGTGTGTGTGTGGGGGGTGTGTGTGGGGGTGGGGGGTAAGTGTGTGTGTGTGTTTGTGTGTGTGTGTGTAAGTATGTGTGTGTGTGTGTGTCTGTCTGTCTGTGTGTAAGATTTGGTGTAAGTGGGTGTTTGTGTGTGTGTGTTTCTGAAGGTGATGGTGGTGTGGGGGGAGGGGTTGTCTGTGTGTATGTGTGTATATATATGTGTGTGTATATATATATGTGTATATGTATATGTATATATATATATATATATATATATATATATATATATATATATATATATATATATATATATATATATATATATATATATATATATATATATATATATATATGTCTGTGTGTGTGTGAGTAGACTAGATGATTCTGAATGAGAGTGCACATGCATTTGTAAATGTGTGTGTTTGTGTGTATGTGCATGTATGTGGGTGTCTGTATGTATGTGTGTATGTGTACATGCCTACATACACATATTACACAAGTGTGTACATGATTTGATATCCATAATTGCCATGATCATAAACCAGGTCAGAAACATCATCACTGTGCCCTGTGGCATAAGATCATTTGCATGATGAGGCAGAGAGAAGCCAAGTCCCTCCCTCCCCTTCCCTCCCCTTCCCTTCCCTCCCCTTCCCCCTGTCTCCTCCTTTCCTCACAGCAGGCCTCTAGGAGCATTACCCATCTCTGTCTCTCTGCTTCCAAGGGAGGGCAGCGTCATTGTTGTCGCCCCTTGGCGTGACTGACGGTCATGATTGATTTGGCGCCGGTGTGGTATTTTTGGAAATGTGTTTCCCCTGTCAGGTTTACCCCTACCTCTATCCCCAACCTGCAAGAAACGTGTTTTTTTTCTTTTAGTATATCAGTTAAATAGTTATTCAGATGATGAAGTGAATGTGAACTGGCCGTCCTGAGTGAGATAAAAGCACGTCTCCAAACTAAAACAGGTCAGTTTTGTGATGTTGGTAAAGTTGTTTGCCATCAGTCCAAAAATTTTTAGAATGCATCAACCTTTATGGTGGGCAAAAAATG
>CM060330.1:44404709-44407209 GCA_030674155.1 Stramonita haemastoma
CCGACTGGCCTTAGCTGGGTTGTTTGGCTTTGTTTTGTTTTTTTGTTTTGTTTTGAATGACAGACCAGATAGAGAAGATAGCGTGTGGAAGGACCATTAGTCAAACCGGTGTAGGGGGAAAAAATTTTTACCCCCTCATGGAACATTGTGATCTAAGTTAAGTTTTGTGTTGGTTAGGCTGTCGTTTGACAACTCGTTCTGTGCTATTGGAGTTAAGGTCATTAGCGAGAGATATTGACAGATTTTTTTTTTTTACTCCACCGCCACCTCCACCCCCCTAAAAATCGATTTGCTTCTTGGCTTGTTAACTTATTGTTTTATCTGTTCTGTCTATGGTTGTACCAGTCTTTTCTCTAGAGGAGACTGGCTGACAACCAGTTATTACTTCAACCAGCCAGCCTCTCTTCTTAAAAACTCTTGATGCATGTCTGTGCACATCAAGACACTACCAATCTGGTTTTGGGTTTGTGTTTTTTTGTAATCCAGAATTTAACCTTGGTGTGTGTGTGTGTGTGTGTGGTGTGTGTGTGTGTGTGTGTGTGTGTGTGTGTGTGTGTGTGTGTGTGTGTGTGTGTGTGTGTGTGTGTGTTGTGTGGTGTTGGTGGTGGGGGTGCTGGTGTTGTGTTGTGTGTATGCGTGCGTGTGTGGGGAGGGGGGGGGTGCGTGCGTGCGTGTGTGTATGCAATACGCGTGCGTGTTTATATATGTGTGTGTGATTGTGTATTTTTTGTTTGCTTTGTTTTGTGTGTGTGTGTTGTTGTTGTTATTGTTGTTGTTGCTTTTTTGTTGTTGTTGTTACGTGTGTTTGTTTGATTGTGTGTTTGTGTGTATGCGTGTATGTATATGCGCACGCGCGCGCGGACGTGTGTGTGTGTGTGTGTTGTACTTTACGTGCACGCGCGCGGGCGAGGGCTCATGCGTACATGCATGCGTGCATGGTGGGTGGTGAAGAAATCAAAAGACTAGAATAACTAAAAACTAGACTCAGAAGGAAAGGGGTGGTGAGGAGGAGGGGATGGAGGGAGAGAGGAGGGGATGGGCAAGGGACGTGTGGAAACAACCCTCCCCTCAGACCCTGACAGTGACAGACCACAGAAAGTTGCGTGTCAATTGACAATCAGTTACGTGTTAGGATTTCTTTTGTTGTTGTTTTTGTGTGTTTGTTTGGTTTGTTTTTGCTTGCTTCGTGTGAGTGATTGCGTGTGTGTGTGGGGGGGGGGGGGGGGGGGGGTGTATGTGTAGGTTGTGTGTGTGTGTGTGTGTGTGTGTGTGTGTGTGTGTAGTTGTGGTGTGTGTGGGGGGGGAGAGGGTATGTGTGTATTGTAATAATTTGTATTGTGTGTTTAGGGCCTCAGTGTGTGCGTGCGTGCGTGCGTGCGTGCATGCGTGCGTGTGTGTGTGCTTGTGTGTGTGTGTGTGGTGTGTGTGTGTGTGCGCGCGTGCGGCGCGTGTGTGTGCGTGGTGTGTGTGTGTGTGTGTGTGTGTGTGTTTGTTTGTAGTGTGTGTGTGTGTGTGTGTGTGTGTGTTGTTTGTAGTGTGTGTTTGTAGTGTGTGTGTGTGTGTGTTTGTGTTTGTAGTGTGTGTGTATGCATGTGTGTGCATGTGTGTGCGTGTGTTTGTGGTGTGTGTTGTGCGCGCGCGCGCGTGTGTGTGTGTGTGTGTGTGGTGCCGTCGTCGCAACCTGTCCTTGGCAGGTGACTCTCGCAAGGCCGAGTGAGTGAGATAACATGATGTCATGCAGGGTATTGTGATGGAAAAGAGTCATTCCTGGATCCGACCATCTGCCTTCTTCGGCTTTCTGTCTGTTTCTCTCTCTTTTTTTTGTTGTTGTTGTTGTTGTTGTTGTTGGTGGTGGTGGTGGTGGAGGTGGTGGTGGTGGTGGTGGTGGTGTCGTCGTCGTCGTCGTCCGTCTTCTTCTTCTTGTTCTTCTTCTCTTCTTCTTCTTCTTCTTTTTCTTCTTCTTCTTCTTCTTCTTCTTCTTCTTCTTCTTCTTCTTCTTCTTCTTCTTCTTCTTCTTCTTCTTCTTCTTCTCTTTCTTCATCTCATCATCATATCTCATTAATCTTCTCCTCTCATTTCTTTCTTTCTTTCTTGTTGTTGTTGTTGTTGTTGCTCTTGTTCTTCTTCTTCTTCTTCTTCTTCTTCTTCTTCTTCTTCTCTTCTTCTTCTTCTTCTTCTTCGTCATTTTTTCCTGCTTCTTCTTTCGTCTGTTTACTACCTCTCTACCCATCCACCTTGCCAGTGTGTGTGTGTGTGTGTGTGTGTGTGTGTGTGTGTGTGTGTGTGTGTGTGTGTGTGTGTGTGTGTGTGCGTGCGTGCGTGCGGTGCGTGCGAGTGTGTGTGTGTTTGTAGGCGAAACAATGAAAGTGGTCAGCTGTATGAGTTTTTTTTTTTTTTTGGCACATTTGTTTTCTCGTGGGAGTGCCTTTCTTCTACTGAATATTGCCAGGAACGATACTTTTATTGCTGTAGGTTCTTTGATGTGCACCAAATGCATATA
>CM060330.1:44414709-44422209 GCA_030674155.1 Stramonita haemastoma
TCTCATCTGGAGGACTTTTGGGGGAGTGGAGTCAGTACTGATGTAAACTCTAAGGAAAATCCCCTTCAACGGGTGCCTCAGTGATGGCTCGAACCCAGGCCTTCAGATCGCAAGCGCAATGCTCTAAGCCACTAGGCTATCCCCCCCTCAATCAACAGCCATATTTCAAGTAACATTTTATGTAAGAAAATAAGAGAGTTACGCGGTGAATTTTTAAACTGAGATCATGGATGCAAAGGCAAGTGTAACATCTTGTGCGCACGTGAAAAAAACCAAACCATTCATCCTTCATCAGATACTCTTAGTGGCGAGTTCTAAATGCCTGTGGCTGGAAATGCGAGCTGACTCAAAACATATACAGCTATAAAAAAAAGAAAAATCAAAAATGAGAGATCTGGCTACAGAGATGGCAACTTTGTACCAAGTAAAATAGCTGACAAAATACAATCAGTATGGTTGTGTCAGTTACATCCTAAAAGACATATGATTCATTATATAAATATAAAATAAAGTAGGGATTTTGAGTAACCATGCGGTCATTGGGGAGTGATATGTCAAGACTCATGCTTCTCTGGACCAGATCCTTGAAAAGTTGCACCCATCTCATTCTGCTGCTTTTAACCTTCCCTATCCCTAAAGAGGGCAGGTACCCATTTACACAGCTGGGTGAACAGGGGAAACTGTACTGAAGCCAAGGCGCAGGAACGGGTTAACCCTATCCACGAGGCAGTCATTCTCAACACTGCTTAATTTAACCTTAGCTTGGGAAGAGCAAGCCTCTGACCACTGTGCTATCGTGCTCTTCACGTAACGGGAAAAGCTTTAACGAAAGAATGAGAACGTTCATCATCGGGGAAAAGGTAGCATATCTTGCGCAAGATCCGTGAAACCCCGGAGTGTTGATTGCGCTCTTAAGATAATTAATATTGTGGGGTGGAGGGAGATAGAAGGAAAACGGATTGTTGTTGTATTATTCATATCTGTATTTCCGTGATGCACATTGTCAATAAGCTAACGTTTTCCCTATGAGCGGGCTTATGGATATATTTTTTCATCCTGTGATTAATTTTTGTTGTGTATATCAGTTTGTTGTTTTGTTGTTGTTTTTTTTGTTTTTTTTTACTGAGATCCATATAAGGAAGCTGATTAATTTCTGTCATTCTACCAATCTTGGAGTGTAAAGGGTGTTTTTGGGTTTTTTTTTCCTTTTTCGATACCTTTACTTTTTTTTGTTGAAAAGATGCAAGAAGCGCTTTAAGAGCTCTGAATATACATTGTCTGGGTGACTCTTTTCATGATCATATTTCATTTATAAGTAATATGGAATTAAATAGTTGAATTGTGAAATTAAAAGTTGATTTTTTTTACTCATTTATCAAATGTTCTGTATGTTAAAACCAGTCATTTCTCTTCCTCTCTAAAATTTTATTTTTTGTTTTATTTTCTTCTATACATCGTCTAAACATTTCTTAATGTGCAGTCACTGCTATTGTCATGTTTTGCTTGTTTGAGGTAACTTTGAGTGGAAAGTTTGAATGACGAATGTAACATTGGCAGCTCGTCTGCTATTTGGGTTGGTTTTTTTTAAGAGCCTATATAAGCAGAGAGAGAGAGTGAGAGAGAGAGAGAGAAGAGAGAGAGAGAGATGAGGGAGAGAGAGAGGAATAACTGATTTGTATGGTGATGAGCGGTTAACACTCCGTATGCGCGTACACAACACACCACCACACACACCACACACACACACACCACACACACCACAAACACGCTCGCATGACGCACATACACGACCAGCACGCAACAAGCACACACGCACGCACAACGAACACGACAGAGGGGGAGAGAGAGAGAGAGAGAGAGAGAGAGAGAGAGAGAGAGAGAGAGAGAGAGAGAGAGAGAGAGAGAGAGAGGAGGAGGAGACTAGACTACACTGATATGCTGTCTTTTACTTTTGCACTTGCTAACCCCGGGATACTTTTTAAATATCCGGTAATATCCGGTAGCTGTTTCCTCCCCTCTCCCTATCCACCCCCCCCCCCCCCAACCCAACCCACCCCCACCCCCTTTTAATATTTTTTAAAATATATTTTAATAGTCCCCACCCTTCAGGAAATTTTTCGTCTTCCCAGAAAACACTTTCCGTTAATCCACATCAATCAAGTGATTAAGCGATCAAGACTTTTAACAAAAATTTTGATCGTGACTTCTTGAAATGAATAGATTGTGTTTGATGACGTTCGTGAACGTCTAGAAATACCTGTACAGGTAAAAACAACGACACCGCTACAGAAACAAAGTTGACACGAAAGTTTTGATTTTAATCTCTCCTTCCTTTTTTTTTCTTTTTTTGGGCTTGAGACCTTGACTTCATCTCTCTTTCTTTCTCTGTCTGTCTGTCTGTCTGTCTGTCTGTCTGCTGTCTGTCTGTCTGTCTGTATCTTTGGATCGGTGGTCTAGAGTTAACGCGCCTGCCTAGAAAGCGCGTGGTTCGAATCCCGTTTGAGCCCCAAACTTTTCCCCCCATCCATTAAATCATGAGTCGTGGTCTGGGTGCTTGTCTTTCGGATGAGACGATAAACCGAGGTCCCGTGTCTTACACATCATTATTTAGCGCAGTAAAAGAATCCACTGCAACAAGAGGGTTGTCCCTGCAAAATTCTGTAGAAAAAAATCTACTCTGATCGGAAAAGAAATACAGTTGCAGACAGGAAAAAAATAATGGGTAGGCGCTGCACTTGTGGTGACGCACTCTCCCGGGAGAGCAGCCCGAATTTCACCAGGGAAATCTGCTGGACATAAAGTGGTAAATAATAAATAAATGATAAATAATAATAATCTCTCTCTCTCTCTCTCTCTCTCTCTCTCTCTCTCTCTCTCTCTCTCTCTCTCTCTCTCTCTCTCTCTCTCTCTCTCTCTCTCTCTCTCTCTCTCTCTCTCTCCCCCCTCCCTCTCTGCTCTCTCTCTCTGTCTCTCTTTCTCCCCCCCCCCCTCCTCTCTCTGTCTTTCTTCTCCGGTACGGTGCAGTTTAATACACTACAATACACTGCATTGCAATGCAAAACATCGTAATGCAATACAGTACAATTCAATACCACACAATACAAAATGCAAGTAACATAACATAACACGACACTACACAACAAATCACATATGCGTTTAAGCTAGTTTTACATCAATTGGGGGTTGGGTGGGAGTAATATTTTGTTTGATTAGTTTTTACAATGATATAGCGCTATATAAATTCATCATTATTATTATTATCATATCTATTATTATTATATTATTATTATTATTAGTTATTATCTCATCATCATCATCATCATCATCATCATCATCATCATCATTATATTGCTAACTAAAAAATAAACTCTGTGGCCTTGACCTTCTTTTTGGAATACTTACATTTGAGATTTGTTGAGCTTGCTTTATGTGTTTTGTCCTGTTTATTCTTTTATCCGAAAGAGAGAAAGTTTTACTGAAACTTTGGCGATATTTTATGCATAATTTTTAACAGTGCATTATGTGTATATGAAACAAGTTTTGTGCGAGTAAGAGCGCACGTGCATGCAAGTGTTGAGAGAGAGAGAAGACAGACAGACAGACAGACAGACAGACAGACAGAGAGACAGACAGACGAGACAAGAGCGACAGACAGAAGAGAGCAAGAGAGAGAGAGAGAAAAAACAGAGAGAGACAGAGAGCGACAGAGAGAGAGAGAGAGAGAGAGAGAGAGAGAGAGAGAGAAGAGAGAGAGAGAGAAGAAGAGAGAGAGAGCGTAACTGATATCTGTCAGTCAGTTCAGTTCACAGAGAGAGAGACAGACAAAACAAACAGAAGACAGAGCAGAGAAGCGTGTGCGTGTTCAGGTGTGGAGTTGTAAAAAAATTAATGAGAAGGAGACAACAGAAAAGGGAAAAGATAGATAATTTTGACAAAAGTCGTGATCTTGCATGATTAAGAAAAGAAGTTAAAGTTAAAGAAAAAAACTAAAACACATACAAAAGAAAAAATAATACCTCCAGACACAAAAAACCAGCCACTTTAAAACAAACAAACGGCAACAAACAAAAAGCATCTTAATTGAATATACACAACTTCACCAAAGAGGGACAAGTGTTGAAGGAAACGCAAAGGCAACAAATCACAAAATGATCATGACGATAATTTACTGATGGGATGCAAAAAACAACCTTAACCCCCCAATCTATTCTATAAGGAAAAAGTTGTCTTTAGTCACCCTTCAAGGGAGCTCACATGAGGAGGGTTGTCATGACCAGACTACTAAAAATAGGATGCTGTGTCCCAGTTCCGGTTCGTGGCTAACCATCACCATCACGGGTGTGTGTGTGGAGGGGGAGGAGGGGGAGGGGGGGGAAACGGCGAGAGATAAGAGCCCGCTTATGTAGGATGGGCTCAAAATCAACCGATTCTCCACAGTGGACAAAGCTTAGCTGTTCTTGAACAAACTGGATGGCTGTTCTTCAAGCCTGAAGGAAGACTCGTATCTGCAGATTCACCCATGTTCTGTAGCTCAAGTGTGGAGTCACAGAGTCTGGAGCAGTGAGGACACTGGAAGTCTGTGGTGACCTCTGTCAAGAGTGGGGTTGTGGCTTTGTTCTCTTGAAGGGGCGAGTCTCTGGCTCCGCACGTCTTCTAAGTTGGCAGAAGCCTGATGGACAATGGTTTTCCCCAACACGACTGAAGTCTTTTTTTTTGGTAAGCCACATGATGTGAAACCTGATTTGAACATTGTCATATATGCTGAGGAACACATTGCTTTGGGTCACACCAAACAACATACAGTGCTACTCCAGCTTGCAAGCAGACGGGTTAACTGTACCCAAGGCACGTATGAATGCAGTGGTAGGTGTTGTTGTTGTTCTTCTTCTTGTTTACTGTTTTGTTGGAAGGGGGGGGGGGGGTGTTGGCTGTTTTTTTAGGGGGAGTGGGGGTGGGGGATGGCTTGATCTGAACGTTTCAGAGAAGGTACAGTATCAATGGAAAAAATCTAGTTGAAATTAGACTGTTCACTTTGAACGGGGGAGGGACAGTTATGTCCTTAACTGCTTTCTTTCTACAGGAAAGGAAAAGACAGGGGGATTGAAACTAAAGAAAGTGCATACCACAGGCCATGATGAGTATACAGACAGGGGTTTGGTCTGTGCAAACAGCACACTATACCAACATGCATCATGCACCAACAGTAACTACTCTCAACCATAGGATTCCTACCTGTCAGTAAATCCTATTTTTGTCGGAAGATTATATCAGAATGGCGCAACATTAACATCCAAAAAATAGCGATTGATACACTGAAGATAGGTCAAAGGTAAACATTCCAAGCAACCACACAACTGAGATTCCTCCAGTTGACAGAACGCCTCTCAAGTTTGGGAAGTCAGTCCAGCGTATGTTTGGGATGTTCACCTTCTTCAGCCTGCCTTTTATTTTGAGGCTAGTGAATGTCAATTTTGTCATCCGTTCCCACCGGCACACAATGGCCTACTTCTTATCACTTTCAGCTTCTTCAGGGTGGGGAGATGTTTGGGTTTCTACTTGATATATGATAATGATGATGATGATGATGATGATGATAAGGTGTGGAATTTATATACCGCTGAATCGTGTAAAGCAACAAATCAAAGCGCTTACATTTAAATCATTTGCACGCATGCAACTGTCCACAGATGGGATTAACAGATTTTAAATTTACCATAACCACCACACACACACACACACACACACACACACACACACACACACACACACACACACACACACACACACACACACACACACAGGTGAAACTCTAATATTTAAACTGGGATTCCCTCAAAGCAACAGACGCTGAGACAAACACTATCAACCGGAACTGCTCCCAGGATAATCTTGTACTGTTTCGAGCTTGAACCAAGTAAGGACAAAACATTTCGGAGAGTGGAGGGGAATGAATACACATACATATATTAGCACTTGGCACGGATCTTTGGTTTTGTTTCAGTCTGTCGATCTATGTCTGACAGCCTGTATAATAATGCTCTCTGGCGATGTTGGTCCTCTCTCTCTGTCTCTCTCTCTCTCTGCTCTGTTCTTCTCTCTGTGTCTCTCTTCTGTCTTCTATTCTGTCTCTCTCTGTCTTTCTCTGTCTCTCTCTGTCTCTGTGTCTCTTTTCTCTCTGTCTCTGTGTCTCTTCTCTGTGTCCTTCTCTGTCTTCTTCTGTCTGTCTGTCTGTCTGTCTGTCGTCTGTCTTCTGTCTGTCTTCTCTCTCTCTCTCTCCTCTCTCTCTTCTCTCTCTCTCTCTTCTCTCTCTATCTCTCTCTTATCTCTCTCTATCTCGTATGATCCTCGCACTCCGCTGCCTCCCCCTCTGTGTGTGGTGTGTGTGTGTGTGTGTGTGTGTGTGTGTGTGTGTGTTGTGTGTTTGTGTGTGTGTGTGTGTGTTGTGTGTGTGTGTGCGTGCTACGTGCTTCACGCTGTTTGTGCATCAATATCATTGTGATTGGTATACAGCTTTAGATAAAGTAGTGTCGCTTTAAAACAACAAATTCTAAATCAGTTTTGGGCTTTAAATAATTTCTTGGCCAGTTATCTATGTTTTGTGCCTTTTTTGTGATAAAGTTAAGATACATGGGTCACCAAGTGGAATCAGACATGGTGAGACAACGGAATACCAAAAGAAAGAAAGAAGAAAAAAAACCCAAACAAAGAATTGGTGAAATGTATTGCAGGTTCCATTCTTGCCTTTCAGTTAATTGAAACAAAAAATAAACAAAAAACCCCAAACTGTGTCTACCTATGGGTATAATATATATTAGCCTATTCCTATCACCTCATGCCATTACTGACACAGACACCCCCCAACTCCCTTATTTTGACCACTCCCTACCACCACCCCCTCACCCATATTTGCTCACCTCCCACCTACACTACTACCCTATCTTGTACCTTATCCCTCAGACTATAAAAACTACACTATTGTCTTCCCACTTACGAAATGTAATAAAAATGACCCCAGAAAATTTTAAAACTATATGTTACCTCAGAAAATAAAAACTTATTTTGTTCTTTCCTCTTACAAATGTTATGATCCTCAGAAAATAAAAACTATATCTTTTGTTCTTTTCCTCTGTACAATTTTATAACCATCAGAAAATAAAACTTATATCTTTTGTTCTTTCCTCTATAAAATGTTATGATCCTCAGAAAATAAAAACTTATATCTTTTGTTCTTTCCTCTGTACAAATTTTTATAACCATCAGAAAATAAAAACTTTTTATCTTTTGGTCTTTCCTCTGTACAAATTTTATAACCATCAGAAAATAAAAACTTATATCATTGGTTCTTTCCTCTGTACAAATTTTATAACCATCAGAAAATAAAAACTTATATCGTTGGTTCTTTCCTCCCTCCCCCCTCCACCACTTCCCACCCCTGTTCTTTCCTCCCTCCCCCCTCCCACCACTTCCCACCCCTCCCCCACCCCCCACCACCACACCCGC
>CM060330.1:44427209-44434709 GCA_030674155.1 Stramonita haemastoma
GACTTCGGGGATGTCTAAACGCGACACAGTGTGCATGCAGTTTTTAAGATTTCTGTCATCTGTTCTTACCGGCACGTCATAGCCTAACTCTTCCAAAGGTAGAACGGGGTTTAACGTGAGCGCAAGATGTTTTGCGTAGGTTCATACTCGATGATCTCGGTTTATTGTCTCATCCAAAGGACCTTGGGGGAATGGAATCGGTACTGATGTTAAACTCCTGGGGGAAAATCCTTTGGAACGAATGCCTGAGTGGTGGTTAGAACCCACACTGTCAGATAACGAATTCAAGGCTCTAACCAGTATAGTAGGCACCTCCTTTTTTCTAGTTTAAAAGTTGATATTGTGGGTGACGTCATGACCGACCCAACTTTAGGAGGGTGGAACATATTATACCTCAGTGTGACAGTGATTTATTTCGCTCAAAAAAGAGCTGTAACAGAATACCGATTATTACCTCTGCTTCTCCTACGCACTTTTTCTTGTGTGTGTGTGTGTGTGTGTGTGTGTGTGTGTGTGTGTGTGTGTGTGTGTGTGTGTGTGTGTGTGGTTGTGTGTGTGTGGGTGTGTGTGTGTGTGGTGTGTGTGTGTGTGTGTGTGTGTGTGTGTGTTTATTTTTTTTTTTCTTTTATATCGAGGTAATGTGGTAAGCACTCTTGTGCTTTTTTCTGTGTGTTGGTGTATGTTTTGGGTGTTGGTGTGTGTGTGTGTTTATTTTTTTAAATTTTCATCTTTTATATCGAGGATAATGGAATAAGCACTCTTGTGCTTTTTTCTGTGTGTTGGTGTGTGGTGTGTTGGTGTGTGCATGTGTGTGTGCTGTGTGTTTGTGTGTGTTCGTGTGTGTGTGTGTGCTGTGTGTGTTGTGTGCTGTGCGGTCGTGTATGCGAGCGCATGTGTGTGTGGCGCGCGCGCATGTGAGTGTGGGGATGTGTGTGTGTGTGGTGTGTGTCGCGCGCGCGCGTGTGTGTGTATGTGTGTTTTGAGGAGCTGATTATTCTTTCCTCCCACACAATGTACCATCTGCGCTGGTTTACTGTTCTGTTATAGATGGACAAAGTGTGTCTAGACGGCACGGAAGCTCGTAAAATTCAGTATCATTTTTTTAGTGAAGTTTTCTTGTTCTCTGCCCCGCCCCCTCCCCTCCCCTCGTATTTAAAATCGGGATGAAGGGGGCAGTACACACACACACACACGCACGCACGCACGCACGCTACGCACGCACGACACGCACGCACACACACACACACACAACACACACACACACACACACACACCACTCAAAAGTACAAACAAGGTCTCAGCAGATCACCTTGTAGCACAAGCGGTGTCCACCCTAAAAAAAAAAAAAAAAAAAAAGGACAACAGTGACGTCAGAAATATCTCCGCTATGGAATGTGCTACCCACAGCTTTTGTTCACTTACGTCAGTCAGGGGGAGGTAAAATAATAATACAGGGGGTGGAGTAAGAGTTGGGGGGTGACCCCCCCCCCCTTACACACACACACACATACACACACGCACGCACGACACGCGCGCACACACACGCACGCACGCACGCACCCCACACACACACACACACACACACACATCTCCTCCCATTGTTCCCACCCTAAAAAGTCCCCAGAATCAGAAGCATGGCCGAGGCCAGCGTGCAAGATCTCTTCAATCCTCGATCTCGGAATGCGGCTACCTAAATGGGAGTGGGGGGTGGGGAGGGGGTGGGGGAGGTGGGGAGGCTACGCAAAAATCTCACCACTGGTGAACCTCAGAGCTCTAGCCGAGGAACAGAAACAACAGCAGCAACAACAAAAGACCTCCTGCAGAGCTACAAACACAGGAGAAGACCAAGCGCTAGGTATCTCACCCAATAAGGGAAATACAGAGAAGAGTAGAAAGTAGAGTAGTTTCTACCCGCAAATATTATTATCATAAAGCATGGGAACTGTTATGATCAAGGTTTTGTTCTTCCTTTGTCATGAAGTAAGTTTATCGATATGAAGTGTAGTACCTCCACGGACATCTGCCTTGTTAACCCCAGTCATCTTCAGAATATCATCTATAATTCATGAAGAGAAAATCTGTCGGCATGTGTCCTTTTACAGTGCCTCGTGCACTGTTGCTTGTAGTGCAATAGTATGTACTGTAGTAGTATGCGCTGCTATAGTGTGTAGTTCAAAAGTATGCACTTTAACAGTATCATGTACTATTTACTGCAGGAGTCTGCATGCACGAGTAAAGGTCTCAAATATGATTTTGCCAGGTACATTTAAAGCGTTGCTGTTTCTACTTCAAATGTATCGATTTCTTACTTCGAATGACCTCCATGTGTACTGTGCAATACTAAGCCTGAGTAGTGTTTTGAACTGACGTATTAACTATGTTTTCTTTAAAAGAAAAACAAAAAAAACCACTGTGTTTTCTTGATGTTTACTGATATTTTCCATTATAATGTTATGTGATGGAGGAATGAAAAGAAATTTTTGTCTTTTAATTTAATAACTTAATTACGCTTTTTCTGCAGGATATGTACATATCTGTGGTAGAGCATTCAGTCAATCAAAATAGATAGTTTTGCAACACAAGAGAGATTTGAGAGTACAATACTTGATCACACACAAAACAGATTGAGAGTATTGTACAAAAGAAAAGACACTAAAGGAAAACGATGGTCACAATTATAACAAGGAACAGGGAAAGGTGGAAAATTTTTGTCAGTTCATCCTACATGGACAGAAGATTTTTAGGAACCAAGTCTTCATATCTAACAAGGCTGAGGACCGTATTAGAACAACCTAAAAGCGGTGAAACCCTCATCTACTTAGATATGTATGCAACTGTTAATGATAGTGTACCATGTATGTCATCTGTTGCAATGTGAAGTCATCTGTCACAGTGTATGTATGTGAAATGACCGGACTATCATGAGTTTACTTGTTGTCCTGTATATGGTATTCTTGCATTTTTGTAACACTTTTTCCTGAATAAACTCTGTTCAAACCAAACCCTCATGCATTTGGTTTTCCTTTAAAGGCAAAACTGTTTCTAGTTGTCGGATTCTTTTGGCAAGTTTGGACTAAAAATGGGTTAATGTGAATGAAAGGGGTACCAGCACCTCAAAACGATGCTGGAAAATGAGTAGAATACGGTAGGAAAGACATCCCCACCCACTTTCACAGCCTTTCCCTGCAAGACCATGGCATCAACACGTGATGGAAAAATACAGTCAGACAGGACCCTGTTGTTTTCCGTTGCGAACACGAGCGTGCTCTCCAAGCGCTTCTGTATGCAACCGTAACAAAAGCAAGAGGGGTAGGTAGGGGCTGTTGAGACGAGAACAGACGTGAAAAGGGGAGCGAGGACAGAGAGAGAGAGAGAGAGAGAGAGAGAGAGAGAGAGAAACCCCGCCCTGACCGCTGGAAGGTCTCGTGCACCTTGACAAAGCCTCGACCGATGAACTCCGCTCTCCATCTTCGTCACGGTGGCTGACGTCATCTGATGACCACGTCACCTGCTCCATGTCTATGTCACAGGGTCCCCCCCTCCCCCTCCCTCTCGGTGACGGATGCTCTCCTGCCAGCCTGGGGGAAAGCTGCCCTCCCTTGCTAGGCTAGTTAGCAGTGGACTTTTGGGGTGTCGTTAAGGGGTTGTCTTGTCACTAACTGGACCTAGACGTTCAACTGCGCGAATCTGGCCTTTAAGTAACCAGAAATTATTTTTAAAACTTCTCCGCACATTGTTTTTATACTGACACAGATGCAAACACGATCCAAAATAATAATCAAAATATATAAAGATAAAATTTATGTAGACACTATTGATTTTATGTCTAGGTTGTGTGGGATGGTTAGAGGAGATCATAGAAACTCAGCAAAGACAGAGAAAGATGGCTAGTCTTGATGGCATCGCGTGGAGCTCCTACCGTCAACGCGACTACAGCGTTAGAGACAGGGGACAGGTTATTAGACAAAAACTTTTCCGAGACTGCAAACATAAAAAGAGCCGAACTTTACCTGGAAAATCTGTTAAGTTTGATCCGATTCGCTCGCTTACAGAGATAATGGAAATTGTTAGATTTGAAATCGTTTGTCTTCAGATTCCGAGGTGGAGAGTGACCTATTTTAAGCTAAACGCACACTTTTATTATTCCAAATACAGCACGCAACATTCTCACACGAAGTTTCTAGACCTGAAGGGGGGGGGGTAGGTCTGATCTCTGTGGAGCTTGACCAGTTGACGACAACTCTCCACTTAACGACACCACAGTCGTTCTTGAAGTCTCCCAGGAGTCTCAAGCAGAGAGAGAGAGAGAGTGTTCTCTGGTTTCGCTGTCTCAGAGACACGAGCGCTGAAATTCGTCAGGATTAACGGGCAGACGGTGGAAGGGGGGAGAGGGGTGGGGGTGGGTGGGTGGGTGAGGTGGGAGCATGTCCATCTCTCATCAGTGACAGAGAAGGATGAGAAAAACGTGTCTGTGGACAACCGAGGTGACCTCATGCGTGTCATCACCACAGCCTTGACAAACAGCTGCTGTTGTGGGGAGGGGGAGAGGGGAGTAGTGGTGGTGGTGTTGTCCTTTGGACAAAGAGAGAGGAAAGGAAGGAAGGGGGGTGGGGGGGGAGATCATTCTGGTAAATGCGAGGAGTTTTCGTGAAGTTACAGAATCGCTCTATCCTGGGAACGTTTCGGAATCCGTTGCTCTGTTTCTCGTTATCTCTTTGACATTCCCTGTACGTGTGTTTGGGTAATCCTTGGGAGATTTTCGTTCCATGTTCTTGGTTTTACGTGGGTCGTGTCTTGTGTTGTATTTATTGTATCGTATTTTATTGTCCAGTGTTGTACTTGATTGTATTGTCTTGCGTCGTGTTGTAGTGTGTTGTTTTCTGTTAACCCTTTAACGTTTTTCATGCGCGTCTTTTTTTTTTAACGTTTCTCGGCTAGAGGTTTAGGTTCACCCAAGGTGAGGTTTTGCGTATGCGACCGTTATTACCCACCTTTAAGGTAAATGCGGTCATTCGGATGAGACTATCAACCGAGGCCTGTGGTGCGAAGGCACGCAGAAGATCTTGCGCGCACGTTTAAAAAACCCGTTCCGTCTTTCAAATGAGCAGGCCATTTTGTGCAGGTAGGATTGAATACAACAAAATTTAAAAAGAACTAGCGTGCCCACAGGTGTCATGTTTAGACACCAGCCCCGAGGAAAAATTGAGGAGTTGGAGTCCCCAGGGTGGTTCAGGGCTGTTGGTCTATAGGGCAATGTTCTGGCGGCTCCTGCGACGGCACTGGTACCATTGGTATCGGCGATTGCCATTCCAATGGATCATTCCAGCGACCTGGAGAGGGGGGGGGGTAATCTTCTACATGAGTAACAGCTTTCCCCACCATACTTACTTACCCAGGCTTTACGCTTTAGAGCCTAGAGCGCAACTCCATAGTCTTCCGAGACTGACGGATGCCTACTAAGATAACTGTATTCCTACTTCATGTGTCTAAACACGACACCTGTGTGCATATTGTTTTTTTTCTCAACTTTCTCATCTGTTCCTACCCGGCACGAAATGGCCTGCTCTTTCGAAAGGCGGAACGGGGTGTTCATGTATTCACAAGATGTTCTACTTGTGTGTTCTCACACAGGGCCTCGGTTTATAGACTCATCCAAAGAACTTTCGGGGAGTGGAGTCAGTACTGATGTCAACTCCTGGTGGAAAATCCCCTTGTACGGGTGATGGCTCGATCCCGGACTGCCGGATCACTAGGCAACGTTCTAACCACTAGGCTAAACGAAAAAACAACAACCCACCAAAACCTCATATGAAAATTTCCATACAAAGGACTTGAGGGGAAAATCATTTCCAATGTTAACATCGAATCGCAGGAGGGGAAAGGGGTAATTCTTTCACTTAAACGTCTTAGTAAAGTCTTAAACCCCCAAACCACGGTTGCCGTCGAATCAGGTGTTGGACGTTGTAAATGCTGTGCTGTCTCGTTTTGATATTAGTCACACACACACACATATGCGCGCGCGCGCCACACACACACACACACACACACACGCGCGCGCGCACGCAAGCACGTAACGCACGCACACACACACACACACACACACACACACACACACACACTCTGACCATAGTTATCATACACACCCTATTAAACTGGAGTTTCCCTCCACCCCCACCCCCCACCCCCCCCACCCCCCTTGCCCCAAATTTTCATCAACTCTGACCCTTTACCTGGTTGAAAATGCTCGTGTTCATTCTTCTTGGCACTTAAACTTGTCAGTCAAGAGGGTGGGGGCTCATGGGGGGGGGGGGGGGGGGCGGGGAGAGGACGGCTCAGATGAAGTAGGAAGGGGGGAGGGAGTAGAAGATCACTATAGAAGCTGCCACTACCACCACCACCCTGTGTGGATCGGTGGTCTTAGAGGTAACGTACCTGCCAAAAAAGCGAAAAGTCCGGTTCGAAGTTTGTAGTGGTTTGATCCCCTTTTGTGCCCGAAACTTTTTCCCCACCCGCTAGACCGTAAGTGGTGGTCTGGGTGCTAGTCTTTCAGATGAGACGATAAACCGATGTCCTGTGTGTTGCACATAACTATTTGGCGCACGTAAAAGAACCCACGGCAACAAGGTTGAGTTGTCCCTGGCAAAATTCTGTAGAAAAAGTCACTACGATAGGGAAACAAATACAATTGTAGACAGGAAAAGAAGAAAGAATAATGGGTGGCGCTGCTCTTGTGGCAGTCGCACTCTCCCCGGGAGAGCAGCCCACATTCCACGCAAAGAAATCTGCCGTGACTTAAAGTGGTGTTGCAAGCTAACACAAGCTCCTCTTCGTTATATTGGACCGGAGATTACAGACTAAATAACACACACACACACACACACACGCACGCACACACACACACACACACGCACGCACGCACGCACGCACGCACGCACGCACGCACGCACGCACGCACGCACGCACACACCACACACACACACACACACACACCACTTTTTTGGCTATTATTTGCGCCACTGGACACTGGAGGAGTCTCTTTACTTTCTGCTTCATAGCACAGCACAGCACACCACAGCACAGTCGTCGTTTAGGGGGAGGGTCTTCCCAAACTCAGATGTATGCTGTGTGTGTGTGTGTGTGTGTGTGTGTGTGTGTGTGTGTGTGTGTGTGTGTGTGTTGTGTGTGTGTGTGTAGAAGGGATTTTTGAATACCTTCTGTTCAGTTGGATTTTGCCGCGCTGTTAACTAATCATTTAGCTTGGAGAATAACGTTATGTAACAAAGCCTAGTTTTGAAGAAGTTGGGGTGTTTTGAAGGGTATGAGGTAACGTTACGGTTTTCTCTATTGCATACAGTGACTGTGCTAGTTTTGCTGGTCATGTTTAGATTTCTTTAGCACGAGGATTTAGGCCTCTACAGTTGATTTCAATTTGATTTAGTAGATCACACAAAAAACTTTATTCCTTTTTTTGTTCTCATATCCAGAATTCTGAAAACGAAT
>CM060330.1:44447209-44452209 GCA_030674155.1 Stramonita haemastoma
GCATAAACGCATACACACGCATACACACATACAAACACACACACACACACACACACACACACACTTACACACACACACATACATACACACACACATACACACACATACACACACACATACACATACACACACACATACACACACACTAAACACTGAACACAAGAAACGTTTCCCTATCAAAGATTAAGATGCCATTTCAAAAGTAATGTCCAAAAACACATGACGAACAACTGCAGCAAGTTGTTTTTAGGTCTGTCACAGACAGATGGACAAAAAGACAAATGCAAAGTGTCAGACACAAAAGTGTTCAGATGTCGTTGGAAAACTTCATGTAAACACATATTAAAATTCACCGATTTCAAAATGGTACTCAAACTTTGTTGATATAATTTGCATGCCAGTGATGTTAACTTTTATATGCCGTTTCAAATAATGCTAATATGTCTCTATTTCAAACAAGTTGGACATTTTATAAAGCGCTTTAGTGATTTTTTTACATTATAGACTGAGACAAAGAAATCAGGAACACCGATCACTCATAACATCTGCAATATCGTATTTCCTCAAGATAACGCCAGAACATCAACTTATTAATAATGCAAAGGAGCTGACTATCAATGTCCTCTCATTCTTTGTCAGGAAAAGCAAACCCCACCATTAAGCATGGTTCAGACTAAAAGAGTTCTTTAAGTCCAGAAGCGAACGATGCCAGGAATGAAGCCAGTCACAAGTGGTGCTGGGGGCAAGAGGAGTCTTTGATTAGCGCGGTCACAGCCTGATCATTATCCACAAGGCGGATGGGAGGCAGCAAGAGAGGGGAATGAGGAGGAGAAGATATTGACAGCAAGTAACTCGAGGTGCCAGAAGTTTTAAACTCCTAAAGAGTGAAGTATGTGTCATGTGTCAGTCATAAAGAATGTGGTTAATCCCCCTTAGGATGGTATATGAACATCTGTCACCAAGGTAACGACCTGGTTCATCCTTTCTCACTTTATCAGCCCCCCCCCCCCCTCTCCACCCTGCTCTTTCCATTCACCCTCAGGCCTGAAGCCGTAAATCATCTTCCAGTGTATTGATGGAGAAATATCAGGAAATGATCGGGCCTTTCCCACTCTTTCCCTTTCTCAGGAATACCAGACCTACCCCTTTCTGTGTGATGATACAGGAGCACTGAAGTCAGGCCACCTGAACGTCATGTCCTCACTCCCACACTTTAGGTCAGGGAGCGCTGAGAAATAGGCTTATAGATGTCAGGTGCACATAGTTCATTTTTCATCAGTCCTTGAAAATGTGTTTCAACATTCCCAACCTGGAAACGACAAAACTAATTTTCAGCACTTTGATATCATCTCAAACCTTCACCTGCACCTATACTTCCCCAATATTTTGATCCCAGAATCATTGCTACTATTTTTTTTCTGTGTAAATTATAAGTAAAGGCAGCTTCTTTGCCCCTGTTCCCCCCCCCCCCCCCCCCTTAACTTTCCTGTAAACTATACCCTCTTCTCTCGTGGAAAAATAAGTGCATATGCAGAATGGACAGAATGTTTCTGTTTCTCTCCTTCATTAAGTCAGGTGCTGAAAGTGAGAACATGGCTGAACTGGTTCAAGATAAGCGTCTTTATATTTGATAATCATGTTCTTGAAGCTTGTTTCAAAATAATTTGAATAAAAAGACGCAGCATATTTTGTTTGGTTTTGCTTCGGTTGGGTTGGTTTGTGTTTTTTGTCTTCATTGTTGTCATTTGGGGGAGAGTCTTTTAAAAAATATATTTTAAAACACCAGGTTGCTTTTCTCTTAAACCTATGTTTTATCATTGCATGAGAAAAATGAGCACATGCATAAAAAAAGGAAAAAAATATTTGTATCTACACATTTTGTTACTGATGATAAATTTGGAATTCAGGGATGTAAGATTCTTGACAGTTTCAATACACAAGGGAATAACTAAAGGTGCACATGTTTGTATCCTATCTGGCCTCATAGCATGCAACTATTTAGTGATATCGACCAAGAAATTTTGAAGTTCAAGATTATTCAAAAAGAAAGAAAGGTTACGAAGACCGGGGTCCTTTTTTCCTATGAACGCTTATATGACTGGTTGAATGCTGTTCTAAAACATGAGTGCCTGACATGGTCTTCCATATTCCTTCACCTTCACCTGTCCCGTAGTCCCGCGGACCGTGAGGGGTACAACTGAAGATTTTGCAACCAGCTTCCTCCACTCCTCACGGTCCTCCGCCCTTCATAGCAGATCGCTCCACCCAAGGCCCATCCACTCTCTGATCTTCCAAAGTGCACAGCCGTAAAAAATCAAACCTCCAAACCTCTCACATCTCTGTACCACAGGATCATGATACAAGCAGCAGTAAGTAGCACAGTCCCCACTACAGACGTAACAAGCTGCGAGGAAGTCAGCCATTCCCCCATCACATAAAAATGCCACACTGCTCTGGCAGCAGGAAAGACCCTGATGGGGGCATGGCCACAACACCGTCATCACTCCTGACTCCGCTGTCAGCAGGAGTGCCAGGAAAATGAAGGAGGTGGAGGAGGATGAAAGGAAGATGGAGGGTACAGGGAGAAGGAAGGGGGAGGGTTGTAGGTGCAGGAAAATGATATGTTTCCTAAATGGGAGGGTGATGGCGGGCGACAGTTGCCATGGCGACGTCATTGGCAGGATCCATCACTGTCGTTTATCATGCTTATCACTCCGCCGGCTGTCCTGGCAGCAGACTGACTTCTCCTTCTCCATCCAACCCGCTTTTATTTTCCAGGATACCTCCTTCCCTCTTCACCACACCCCACTTTTTCATGTCGCTTCTCTTTTTCATGACATCTACCCCTCCCCTCTTTTGCTGACTTGCACCCCCCCCCCCCCCCCACACACACACACACACACCCCTTCTTCCCTCTTGTCCCCTTCCTCCTGTAGTCAGTTGTTTCAAGGCATCAGCCAACAGACAGCTGTCACTGCAGGAGACTGACAGCAGACTGGTCTGACACTGTCTGTCTGATCAGGAGGGTCATTCGGTTAGGATCCGTTACACTGATATCTTTATGGTACGGATATTTGTGTGTGTGTGTGTGTGTGTGTGTGTGTGTGTGTGTGTGTGTGTGTGTGTCTGTCTGTCTGTCTGTCTGTGTGTGTGTGTCTGTGTCTCTGTCTGTCTGTCTGTCTGTCTGTCTCTCCATGTCTGTCTGTATGTATGTCTCTCTGCCTCTGTCTGTCTGTCTGTCTGTCTGTCTGTCTCTCTCTCTCTCTCTCTCTCTCTCTCTCTCTCTCTCTCTCTCTCTCTCTCTCTCTCTCTCTCTCTTTTCTTCTTCTTCTTCTTCTTCTTCTTCTTCTTCTTCTTCTTCTTCTTCTTCTTCTCTCTTCCGCTCCAGACAGATTAAAGAGATAAAGAGAAGAGAGACAGACAGCTAGAAAGAACGAATGCTAACTCACTCACTCACTCAATCCTCGTGGCCCCGCTGGGGGGGCATAAGGCACAGACAAGGGACCTCCAGGCAGTCCTATCTTGGGCGAGCCACCGCAACTCATTCCAGGTCTTTCCCATTATCTTCATTTCCTCCTCCACAGTCCTTCTCCAGGTCCCAAGGGGTCGGCCTCTGTTTCGTTTCCCAGGAGGTGCCCAGGACAAGGCCTCGAGAGGGTGTCTGCCTTTTTTCATGCGTAAGACATGGCCAAGCCAGGTCCAGCGCCGTTGCTTCACCTGCAGCACAATGTTGTTGAAGCCTGTCCTCCTCCAGATTTCCTCATTTGTCGCTCTCATTCGTTCTTTCTAGCTGTCTGTCTCTCTCAAAATGAAGAGTTGTTTGGATGCTTTTTTTTTAAGTGACAGAGGAGAGACAGACAGGTAGACAGACATAGACAGACAGACAGACATCTCCTGTGTGTGCATTAAAGATTCAGCAGTAGATACTTCCATATATCTGAAATGTCTTTGCTGTAGTCATCTCGTACATACATGTATGATTCCATAAGCCTGTTCTTTATTTCCCCATTTTTGGGGTGTTTATTTCTCAAAGGATAAGCACAAAAAATGGGCATGTATAGGTAAGCTGCACAATGACAACATCCTCAGAAATAGTTTGTTTAGTCCTTTGTTTCTTGTAATGTGATCCTTAGGGGTGGAGGAGAAAAACCTGATAAATTTACAACACGCAGAGAAGAGGAGGGAAGGAGTGGTGAAAGAAAAACATGTAGAGAAATCAGATTAAAAAAAAAACAAAAAAAAACCCCCAAAACCAAGCATGTTTGACTAAATCTTAAAAAGCTATATTTTGAAGCTTAGACCAGTATGTCACAGACCAAGCTATATTTTGAAGTTCAGACCAGTCTGTCACAGACCAAGCTATATTTTGAAGCTTAGACCAGTATGTCACAGACCAAGCTATATTTTGAAGCTTAGACCAGTATGTCACGGACCAAGCTATATTTTGAAGCTTAGACCAGTCTGTCACAGACCAAGCTATATTTTGAAGCTTAGACAAGTATACCACAGACCAAGCTATATTTTGAAGCTTAGACCAGTATGTCACAGACCAAGCTATATTTTGAAGCTTAGACCAGTATGCCACAAACCAAGCTATATTTTAAAGCTTAGACCAGTATGCCACAGACCAAGCTATATTTTAAAGCTTAGACCAGTATGTCACAGACCTTATCACACTGTCAATATATAAAGAATATCGTTCAGTTTCCCTGTAAATGTTTGGAGTTTTTAGTCTAATCGTTTCATAAATGCTTGAAAGCAACAACAAAAACTATAATTGGCCATCCCGGAAGTCGCACTCAGAGATGCCAGATACCCGCTATTCATGAACTGAAGTGGTGTACCATTATCCAGCACCATGTAATATATATATATATATATACATATATATATATATATGTATATATATATATATATATTGCTGCCACTGAAAGACAGGAAGACTGACTACTGTGAGACGACATCTTCATAAAACCCTCATAACTCATTGTCAAGAAAGG
>CM060330.1:44462209-44475568 GCA_030674155.1 Stramonita haemastoma
AACCCCTGTGACATTAAGAAGAGAATGAATGTGTGTGTGTGTGTGTGTGTGTGTGTGTGTGTGTGTGTGTGTGTGTGTGTGTGTGTGTGTGGTGTTGTGTGTGTGTGGTTGTGGTAAAGCCACCGGCATAGAGTACGAGAGGTCCAACATTCTAATCCCATCAGAAGCTTTCTTTTCGACATTTTTTTTTTTACCTACTTGGTTGTGAGACTAAAGTGGTCTGGGTGCTAGTCTTTGGGATCAGACTGCCTTCTAAGACCCTGTGTCCAACAAAGCGTGTAAGAAAATCCAAACTAAGATAACTGTCCTTGGCAAAAGTCAGTAGAATGGAAGTTGTCATTCAGAAACAACTATACAAACAAACAGGAATCAATATAAATTTTAACAAAATCTTGTCTCCTTTTTTTGTTCCTAGGCTATAGCTCCGTGTTTTACCAATTGTAAAATTTTTCTTATGCGACACTTTTAGCTACCAGGAAGGTACCCACACTCAGACTTCGGGGATAGATAAATGCATAGATAAATAAAAGAAGGCGGCACTGTACTTATACTATGCGCTCTCCATGGAAAGAAAGAAAAGCGCGAGCTTCACGCAGAGAAATTTGCCATTGTTATTTTCTCCTCTCTCTGTGTCTCTCTGTGTCTCTCCCTCTGTCTCTCTGTGTCTCTCTGTGTCTCTCTGTCTGTCTCTCAGTCTCTCTCTCTGTCTCTGTCTGTCTGTCTGTCTGTCTGTCTGTCTGTCTGTCTGTCTGTCTTCTGTCTTCTCTCTCTCTCTCTCTCCTCTCTCTCTCTCTCTCTCTCCTCTCTCTCCTTGTCTCTCTTTCTCTCTGTCTCTGTCTGTCTGTCTGTCTGCTGTCTGTCTGTCTGTCTCTCTCTCTGTCTCTCTGTCTCTGTCTCTGTCTCTCTCTCTCTCTCTCTCTCTCTCTCTCTCTCTATATATATATATATATATATATATGATTCACTCTCAACCTCACCGCATTCCAAACAACAGTGGCAACACCCCAGTGCAGGTGATGTATTGCAGATTGCCTGGTGTATTGCAGGTTGCCTGGTTCGCTTATTAATGGCCTGTCCGCGCAGGTGAGGGACTTCAGACCTTTGATTAAATCAACATCAAAGCATTGGTCTGTTTTCCTAGGAGTTATGGCAGTCACTCTCCCCTAAAAAAAAGTTGAAAACGTAAAATAGTAATATATGGATTATATGCATATGATATATAAATGATATATAGATATCACACACACACACACACACACACACACCACACACACACACGCACGCACGCACGCACGCACGCACGCGCGCGCACGCACACACACACACACACACACACCACACACACACACACACACAAGGGAGGTGGGGGGTTCACTACTACTGGGTAATGCTATTTTGAACGGCTATTGTCATGGGGAAAAAAACACTTTTAAACGCTAACAAAATGAATATATAGATTGCTATTTTTTAAGACTACGTGTTGAGATGATTTTGAAGGTGAAGAACAGGCCTGATTTGCACGCTCAAGAAATTATATTTCTTTGCACATACACATGATTTGCTGTTAACATGTGTGTGTGGTGTTTTTTTTTCAAGAGTGAAGATTAAGGAAGTGACGTAAAGCTGAACATTCAACGCCCTTTTAAAGAAAAGGTATGTCTAGCGAAATAGTGAAAGGCATTCCAAGAAATGGAGTTGGGAAAGAATGTAAATCTCTCTCTCTCTCTCTCTCTCTCTCTCTCTCTCTCTCTCTCTCTCTCCTCTCTCTCTCTCTCTCTCTCTCTCTCATTCAATAAAGATCTCTCTCTCATTCAATAAAGATCTCTGTCTCTCTCTCTGTCTCTCTGTCTCTCTCTCTCTGTCTCCTCTCTGTCTCTGTGTCCTCTCAGACAAGGGGTAAGATGGAGAGGGTACTTCAAGCATCCACCACTCAGGGGGAGGAGGGGGGACGTGGACTGCAGATGCATGTGCAGTCATACCTTTTTTTTCTACACTTTGTTCCAGGTGTTTGCCCTGGTAGATGAAAGGGTGAAAAGGAAGATGGCAGGGAGACTTCACTTATGGTTTTATTTTTGTTTTGGGTTTGGTTGTTCTTTTTTGTTTTGGGGTTGGTTTTTTTGCTTAAGCCAAAAGACATTACCATCCTATGATATTGTGCGTCGAGATAGCTTTAACCGTACGCTAAACTAACACACATGACAGGCCGCGCCAAACCTACATGCAACCGAGCGGGGAAGTTTATGGGTCATCTGCCGTGTTTTACAACCGCGGCTGTGATTGGTGGACCAATGAACACGTCGGTTTTATTTTCAGTCCTGATGCTTGCTTTCACGAATGGCTCATAAACTGTTCCAGCCGGCCCCTTTGATCTTGACAAACAAGCACAGCGTGAAACGACCGTAGCTCGTAAATACTCCGACTGAACTGAGAGAGACAAGGGGGAAAAAAAGAAGATGGAGAGAAGAAAAATAAAAAGGTGGATAATGCTGATGATTAACTACGTGCGTAGTCTTTGAAATCAGGTGGCACGGGAAGAAGGGGAGATCAGTGGACGACATCATCATCATATTTTTTTCTGACATTATTCATGAATGCTGACGCTTGGATACTGCGACTTGACACGATTATTTGTGAGGTTTAACTGTCTCGTGATCATTTGTATCGCCCCCCCCCCCCCCCCCCCCCCCCCCGTAGAAAAAAAAGTTCTCTATCACAGATTGTCACAGCCATCTTCCACCTTAAAAGAATGATGAAAACAGAAATGAATACAGGTCCCTTTTACTGATGGAAAGCAAAATTGAGGCCAGTATCTTAACAGAAAATATCACGAATAAACCAAAGAAAAAAGAAAAAACAAAGAAAAAAACAAGTGTGCTTCGATACACTCTTCCGGCAGTTTATATCAATTTTTTTTTCCGGGCTGAAAAAAAAAAACCTTTCTATCAATGTAAACCACCAGAACAGCAGGATGCCCAGTACTACTTATTTTCCCCCAACAATAGACATCTATTTAGAACAAAGAACATAACTATCGTGTCGTGGGCAGGCTGAATCTAGAAGAGCTCATCGTTGTCCAGGTCGCAGGATGCATGCTAGGTAACTATGTAGGCATGCCTCCAGCCAGGGTTGGCTTACTCATCAGCTAAACTTGTTTACTACGTGTGCAGAAGATGTTAGGTATGGTTCGCAGATAGGATCTTGGTTTATACCTTCACTCATAGGACTGGCAGGAAAAGAGAATTGTGCACGCATCTCAGCGAAGAATCGAATTCACGCCTTCAATTCTGACAGATTAGGAATTCAATGCTTTTACCACCAGACCATCGCCCTCATGCAAGCAAACAAAACAGGCAAACAAAACAAAACAAAACAAACAAACAAAAACAAACACTTTCTAGAAAGGTTTTCGGTTAACCTGCATGTCAGATTAGATCATAACCTCTGTTGGTGGCGAGGCTTCTATCCCCAAAGACGTTGTCATTTTAGCCAAGTGCCACACAGCCTAGGTAAGACTCTAAGCAGGGACACTTGTGTTGAATTAGCTGCTCCAGTTGACCAAGACAGTCCAGGTTTGTTTGCTAATGACCCCTAGTTTAGCATCGAGCAAAACAATGTGTAATATGTTGACATAAAACAAAAACAATGAAGTTGTGCCTCTCTCTCTCTCTCTCTCTCTCTCTCCCTCTCTCTCTCCTCTCTCTCTCTCTCTCTCTCTCTCTATATATATAATAATATATAACTCCCACCTACATGTGTTTTTGTATCTGTTTGTGCTTGTGTTTGCGATTTTTTTTCTTTTTAAGACATAAACTTGTGAAAAGGACACTGCACTCAGATGCAGAAATTAGACCTTGCAGTGATGGCTTCCCTTGGATTCTGTAAAACCGGAAGCTTGTTTCCTCCCGTTTTTCTAAATTTATCTTCGAACGATTTTTTTCCCCCCTTCAAACTTTTTTCTTTGTGTGTTTATGGTAATTGATTCTGTGAGAACCCAGACAGCATGTTAGAATGTTTTCCCTCTTTTTTCTTTCTTGTTTGCTTTTAACGCGGCGGTTGTTGCATCAGCTAAATGGAAAGCTGTTTTCTTTAGTACATTGGGTTTTTTATGCTTAAAACATACTGTTGGAGACGTTTTAATGTGCTGTGTAAAAGCAACATTGTTCGTCTTTTCTGTTCTCTGTGAAATGTGTGTAAAATATGTTTTCATTCCGCTGCTAAAGCTCACATAATTGGCACAGAAATAGAACAGATTTTTACCCCTTCCTTGTTTATTTTCCTCTCTATTCTTCTTCTTTTTAAGTATTACCATGAGTGATTTTGAAAGCTAGCCTGTTTGGAATAGACGTTAATGGGGCAGCCTGCGAAGTAAAAATCGCAACAATACAGTGATAATATATTTCCTTTTCGTTGTTTTTTTTTAAAGAAACACGCCGTAACAATACGATGAAATAATCCTTTTTTAACGTGGTTTTTTTTCATGTAGGCAAGAAGGAGAAAAAACAGATGCGATCTTGCAAATATTTCTCCTGTATGCCTAAGATTAGAATTGAACAGTGCAGAAATGCTGCCATTGAAATACATTATTTTCTAGAATTTTTTTTGGTTTAAATCTTAGTTGTTGTTGTTTTTTAATTGAATCTTTGATAAATTATTTTCAAAATGACTGAGACGTTGAAAGCGGATACCGGCACTTGTTTTCCGCCACTACTTTTTCCTCAGTAAAATGAGAATTGTAAGTTCTGAAAAAAATAATTTATTCGTCACTTTATCCTTTTGGGATTCTGTAAAATGTAACCCTTCTTGTCTTAAGCTAAAGAAACAATAAACTGTAAAAGGCTGTGAAAAGTTCTCTTACTCCTGTATGGTCATTAGAATCTAATTCTAAAAGTTTCCGCTATCTTCTTTGTATACGAATGGGCACGGTGTTTGCTTTTGTTGGTTGTGGAGGTAGTGGTTGGGTTTAGTTTTTTTTGGTTTTATTGTTGTTGTTTGGGGGGGGGGGGGGGTATATTGATCAGCTTTTGTTGTTGTTGTTGCTTTGATTTTTCAAATTTACTTTGTGTTTGTTTTGTTATTGTTATTGATGCTTTAAAAATAAACAAGCAGTTACATTCATATTGAGAACAAGGTTAGCGTGAATGACAGGAATATGCTCGACTGCAAGCAAGCAAACCAGTGTGTCCCGTGTTTCAGTAAGACATTTTGACATATCTATGCTAATAAGTTCACAGTGTCAACGTGTATATATATAGCCCATCACCTCAGAGGTAGGGGCCAAGTTGAATGCAATTAAAGTCATGCAGTGGTTACCAACAAGACACTGACTCTCATTGTCTTTGTTTAGGCCGGAAGTGCAGGTTACTATTTTACTTAAAAACTTTACAGTAAACATGGGAAGGGAGGTGGGGGGGGATGGCAAAATGGATAAAGCTAGCTACTTAATTTTGGACCACTACTCTTCACTGAGGCATTACAAACAGTAGAATAGGGGAACAATGGCAAATTATCCCTAAAGTCAGAATGCAGCTACCTTAGTGGGGGCTAAAACGGTCGCATACGCAACATCTCACCATTGGTGAACCTCGAAGCTGTAGCCAAAGAATCAAACACAGGCATTTTTTTCTGTGAAAAATTGGAAGTATCTTGGGTCTTCAGCGCTGTTTCCAATCAGAAGAAAATTCTCTACTGCATAGTCTGTTTTCTGTTTTCCTCTCCTAAATTCTCATCAGCCATCTTGAGTTAAAGTATGATAACAAACACTGTGTTTGTTTCGTGATTTTTTTTTTATCAAGATTAATATTGCCCAAAGCGCATTACACGGGTATGATTATTTAAAAAAACAACAAAAAAAAAAACAACTTCAGCATTAAGAATTGCTTTTACATTCATTTTCTTGCAAAAACACCTTCCACTTCACAATATTTGTACAAGCCAAAAACAGGCAATACTAAAATTTCAATCTGGCGGGAAGGTCTTTAACTACACACTACCTCGCATTTTTCCACAATTTTTTTTAATGCATGTATTTATTGATGGATTCCTTCATTACATATCCACCTCTCTATCCTACTTTCTCCTCTGCATAGTATGGATTCCAACGGTGGCAGAATCTAACAGCTTGTAAATGCTACCCCCCAAAAACACGTTAATTGCCAGGTAAACTTGACGGTTAAGGTTTATTTCAATCGTGCATGGTTTCTCCAAAACAAGCGGCAGCTTCAGCCCTGTACATACCGGCTTAACCTAAAGCCGGGACTCCGATGTTGGAAACAATGCTTCACCCACCACGAACAATCTGGACCTGTGTGCGAGAGACCTAAGCAGATGCCGACCTGGCAAACACGCAAACAAACAATGGCCTCCGACACGTGGGTTAATTCTTTTTCAGATATTCATTTCTGCAGGAAAGCCACGATAATCTAAAGCCCACTATACAGTTTGGACAAGTTACTTGATTGGGTGGTTTGATTATATTAAAATTCCAGCGGAGCTATCTGATTTAGGAACTGAACGATGAGTTACAAGGTTTTATCGACTTGTGTACTTTTTGTGGCAAAGAGCATAGTGACGTGTACACCATAAGTGTATCATGTGAACATACATGAGATTCATGTGAAAGCTGTTTTTTTCCCTGTCATCCGTACAGCCCTTACTTGGTAAACCTTTAATCTGTTAGTCACAAACGACCTCCCCACTGTCGTCTGTGGCAGGATCGAGCCTCGTGTCGACAAGGGATGTATTGTGTGATTCCCCCCACCCACCCACCCTCCCCTGTTAGATCCAATTATTGTTTAACCTATATCAGTAGTTTGTTGTGTTCCATCGTAGAGCACTAAGAGCGATTAGTATTATATAGCACTTTCACAGACCTGGTAGATTGCAGAAGTGTGTAGCCATAGTGCACGGCTACCTTTTTTCTGTTTATGAGTATGTTTCCTCTTGATAGTGGGTATTTTTAGGGTAGAGGGGGGGGGGGATGAGGGGAAGCGGTACAAACTTTACCCAGGGACAACTTTTTTCCCCCGTGGGCACTTGAAAATATGCTGCGCACACGACCACAGATTTTCACTCATTACCAAGTGGGTGGGGGGGAGGGGGAGGAGAGTCCATCGGCAAATGAAATTAAACCCGTAACCTTATGATGTTTCGACTGATGTGTTAGTGCTAGACCACTAACCCCTACATTAACTTTTACTTCTTCTTTTTTTCTTACACTACCACCTCCAAATGAGAGATTATATTCTTGGGTGCAGTTATTAGCTTGCAGTGTCTCAAAACCAAAACCAAACACAAGAAAACATGCCAGTTCGCATGCACACGTCACACACATCGTCTGCTGAATACTGGCGTCGTAATCTGTGTTGTTTTCTAGGAACCAAAGATCGATTAAAAAAATTGTATAGTTTCAAATTACATTTGATGCTGAAGTCGTTTGTCCAAGCACAGCTCATTTTGATCCACCGTCTTGATTGCTTTGACCCACGCTTGGTAAAAGAGCTCTAGATCTAAATCATTTTAAACGCTATTTTTAGTGGTAATAGTTCTGCACAAACCGGAACTCGAGCGCGGTAAATCTATTTTTAGTAACGGATGTGCACAGCCGTCTGCGTAGATCTAGGCTATTAGATGGGGTCCATGAAAAAAAAGTGAATAGGAATTACGCAACGAGATTGCTCGAAACGTTTTGCCTCGGCGTGTGTGTGCATGCACTCTGGTCCACACAGCTGCAGCTGGACGAATGGCTTCTGTGGTTTAGTGTGCATTAGGCTTAAAGGTAGAGATGGAAAGTTTTCGACGCCAAATTGTCTTCCAGTCAGTTTGCCAACAACAGCACACTTGTCTTTCTTGTGTCAGCGGAGACCGGTGGGCCTAGTGCAGGTAGGCTATTTGTAACTCTTTCAGTTCTAAATTTGCAATCCCCACGTGCACCGTCTGTTTGTTCCGTTTCTGTAACCTTGAAGTTTATGTTCATGCCATCGTGGTCATGAATTCTGCCGGTTTCCGGACCCGGGCGAGATTTGAAGACTGTTTTCTTGTTTTGTTTGGTGTGGTTTGTTGCTGGCTACGTTATCTTGTTACTTTTGTTGCATAATAGTGTGTGTGTAGTTTGCTGTTGGTTTTTGTTGTTGGTTTGGGGGGGTTGTTTTTTTGAGTGGTATTTGTTGTTGATGCTGTTTATCTTTTTTCAAAGAGACTACTCATGAGTAAGTGGGTATGACCTGTCTGGATAGACATCCATGCTTGATTGGTTTACATTAACGATAGTACTAGCTACTGAATTGTGCAACCCAGATAAAGTACATGTATTCTTTCCCACGTTTGATGAGTTGGTATGCTGGTCTTTGACAGGTTACAAAGAAAGCAAAGCTCTGAAATCGGCTGTGATTCTTATATGCGCGCGCGCGCGCGCGTGTGTGTAGAACTGAATATTCATTTTATCGTCCCGGAAGAAGAATGCAGCTGCACAATCGGCATTAGAAACTTGAAACTGCCACAAAAAGTAAACCAAAAAAGAAAAAAAAAACAGCAACAAACAGTCGCGAGAACGTTTCATTTTAGAAGCAAATCAGTGCTGCATCTATAATAAAAGAAAACCGTTAAAAAGAAAATATATATGACAAAGAAAGAGAAAATAATTAAAAAAGGAAGAAGATTATATAGGTTCTTTCATCCTAAAGACTACAAACGTTTCTTTCTTTTGAACGAAATATTTAATTACAAAGCTTCCAAAGAAGGAATTTCTAATAAATGTGTAACTCACACACATAAAATAATCAAAAAGAAAAACCACTTTTAAATAGAACTTAAAACAAACAAACAAACAAACAAAAACCCAACTTGTTCACCTAGTATTGTTTCAGGAGGTCAGTATCATTATGTGAGATTCTAGTTTGCTTGATAATGCTTCTTCCTATTTATAGTTGTCTGTTTACCTTTAAAAAAAAATTCTTTTCTTCAATGCTGTACGGTTTTACACCCAGTTACCAGTTAGAATGTTCCTAAAGTACGTTAATTGAACACATTTTCTTGGGTTGGTTGTTGTTTTTTTACGATAATGCAAAGAATGACAAAAAATAACAAAAAAGTAACTGTGCTAATAGATCAGAGAGTTTGAAAAGAATGGTGATTATTTCAAGAAAGCAGCAAGAAAGTGATTTTTTGTCTGCAGTTTTGTCGTCCGTTCCTACCGGCACGCAGGAGCGTACTCTTCCCAAAAGCGGAACGGGCTTTTAACGGGTGGGTAAGATGTTCTGCGTCTGTTCGCACCAGGAGCTCAGTTTATAGTCTATCCGAAGGACTTTCGGGAGCGTAGATTCAGTATGATGTTAACTCCAAAAGAAACTCCCCTCAAACGGGTGGCTCGGTAGTGGCCCGATCCCAGGCCATCAGCACACATATGAAGAGCTTTAGCCACAAGGCTACCACCACCACCCCCCACCACCCCATTTCCCCCCAATCCCATATCCCCATTAATATAGAAACTGAAGCTACAGCTGTCGAGAAGTGCCAAAAGGAGATGAAATTGAGAGATTTTCTTAAAATCGAATGTGCGAACCCAATATTTGATGGCAAAAATAAGCCTTAGAAAGAGAGCGGAATAGGCAGCAGAATTTTGTAGAATAACAATTAAGGAAAACGTCTAATCCCTGAAAACTGTTAATTAAGTGGTAGTCATCTCTATCCGTCTCTATTTGTATGTTTGAAAGGAATATTCTCGAGTTAAATTTTCGTGTTAATTAGATTCTCTCTCTCTCTCTCTCTCTCTCTCTCTCCTCCTCTCTCTCTCTCTCTCTCTCTCTCTCCTCTCTCTCTCTCTCTCTCTCTCTCCATCTGTCTGTCTGTCTGTCTGTCTGTATGTCCGTCTGTCTGTGTCTCCATGCTTTCTGTCTCTGTCAGACTGTGTCTGTCTCTGTCGCTGTCGTCTGCCTGCTTTGTCTGCCTGCTTGTCTGTCTGTCTTCTGTCTGTCTCTCTCTCTCTCTCCTCTCTCTCTCTCTCCTCTCTCTCTCTCTCTCTCTCTCTCTCTCTCTCACTCTGTCTCTCTCTCTTCTCCTCCCTCTCTTTTCATTGTCCCTCCCTCCTCACTTTCTTTCCCTCATCTTTTATCGTTCTCTGTTAAACCCACGTCCCTCATTATTTGGCTTTCAATAGGCCATGAGGGTTTTCCGGACTTGAGGATTATTGATTTTCGAGCACATCCTATCTCTCTCCACACCACACTCCGTACACACACGCTACACACCCCTCACACACCACTCACACCACTCCCACACACACACACATTCACACACACACACACACACACACACACACACACATCTCATCTGTTTTTGGACCTCTTCCTCTAAACTATGACTTGATAGCAGGTGGGTCAGTGCGGTGGTATAGAGGCAACTTGCCTCCTAGAAAGTGAGAAGTATAGATTCGATCACCGTTTGAGCCCCAACTCTCCACCAATCCACCATATTATCTTGTGAGGTGGCCTGGGTACTAGTCTTTAGAATGAGACAATAAACTGAGTTTTCCGTGTGCAACACGCATCAAGCGCATGTAAAAGAACTCGTGCAACAAGTGAGTTGTTCCTTGGCGAAATTCTGTTTTTGTTTTTGTTTTTTGTTTTTTACAGCAGCTCTGATGGGGAAACAAAGACGCATGTATACAGGGTTTGTTTTTTCTTAAGTGGCGCTGCAATTGTAGCGACATGCTTTTCCCTTGGAGAGCATCCCAAATTTCAGGCAGAGAAATTTTGTAGTGAGTGAAAGTAGTATACTATGATATACTGCCTTTAAAAAAAAATTGCTTGTTGATACGAGGAACGACAGAAGAGTTAGTTTCAAATCTTGTTTGAATCTGCATACAGCTGCATAGTTTTAACCTGATATTTAGATTTTTACGGGGTAACAGTCCTGATATGACCTTTTTGGCCAGCGGGGCTCTAAACATTAAAATTGGATTGAATTGGATGGCTTGTTGACAGATGGGATACTAAGGTGTGGATGCACCATTTAAATAATGACGATGACCTATATAGCGGTCTACCTAGGCTGAAAATGGCGGCAGAGACATCTAACCTTGCCCCCTACTAAGAAAACGACACCACCAACAACGACAGTGATGACAGCAAAAGATCCGGTCTGAGAAAAGGAGAGAGAGAGAGAGAGAGAGAAGAGAGAGAGAGAGAGAGAGAAGAGAGAGGAGAGAGAGAGAGAGAGAGAGAGAGAGAGAGATGGAGTGGGCAGGGTAGACAAATACAGAATTAGTTTGCCTCTGGTTCTGTATCCTCTGTATCTTCCTCGCTCATACTGACCAGAATTATTGTACCCCCCCCCCCCCCCCAAAAAAAAAAAAGGAGGCTAGTATCATTAGTATTATAATTACCACTTAATCATTGCATATTTTTCTTTTTTTATGACATCCAGTTACTGGGAAGGTTTTCCTCTGGCAGAGCACGGTATATCCTCAAATTTTGTTGTTGCTTTGAGTAAGACTTATCATTGATGAGTAAATTAAAAAAAAAAAAGTAATTAAAATAACAAGGTGATGTAAGGGTTGCATGACAACAAAATTGATGATGACATACAGTGCGAAATTAGAGAAAAGAAAGAGTAGAGAGTTCGTGATAGAGTGGTGTAATGAGTTGATAAAAAGTAGGTTTTAATCTTTTTAATACAAATTTAACAAAAAAATTAACAGGATACTGGTTTTTGGAATGAATGAACTCTCTCCAAAAGTTCAAATCTATTTGTTAGAGAAAAAACAACTACCCAAATTATTTGCGAGTTTGACCCATAATGAAAATTTTCCACCTCCTTCATTTTCTCTCCCCAGAGAATGAAAGGGGAGAGATGGATTTGGAAGAGGAGGGGGGGGGGGGGGGGGGGGGGGGGGGGGGGGGGGGGGGGGGGGGGGAGGGGGGGGGGGGGGGGAGCAGATTCATTTTGACGGTATGGGAATTTGAAGAATGGACCATGCCCTCCGGCTTGAAATTGATGAGTGTCATAACTCTCCTTTCCCCTGCCTTCCACCCCCTCCCTCCCCACTTCACCGCTCCTGTGTCCATCCATAATATCCTTGCAGTGTGTGTTTGTGTATGTGTGTGTTTGTGTGTGTGTGTGTGTGTGTGTGTGTGTGTGTGTGTGTGTGTGTGTGTGTGTGTGTGTGTGTGATATCTGTCATTTTTTATTTCCTGTATGATTTTCCTCCTTCTTTCCCTTCCTCTCGTCACTCCTTCCTCCCTCCCCTTCTGGTTTTTAGCCATCTGCACAGGGTGTTAATACTCATTGACGCTGATGGATGTCCGGTGTTTGTTTAGGTGTTTTTTTTTTCTGTTTGGGCTTCTTTTGTGTGTGTGTGTGTGTGGGGGGGGGGGGGTTGTTGTTGGTTTTGTTGGTTTTTTCTGGGGGGGGGGGGGGGGGGGGGGGGGGGGGGGGGGGGGGGGGGGGGGGGGGGGGGGGGGGGGGGGGGGGGGGGGATGGGGGGGGGTGGGTGAGGTTGGTGGGTTTTCATCATAAGGAGGTGGGATTGGGAAGAAGATTGTGAATGGGGATATTGGTGTCACTCACTCATTCACTCACTCACTCACCTCACTCACACTCGCTCGCTCGCTCCACACACACACACCACACACACACACACACACACACACACACACACACACACACACACACACACACACACACACACACACACACACACACACACACACACACACACATATATATATATATATTATAAAACATACATACATACATACATACATACATACATTGCATTGCATTGCATTGCATGCATGCATGCACATACCATTGTCTTTTTCTTCTTTGTCTTATTCTTTATTTGCTTCTCATCCTTTCATCGTCGTTCTTTTCCTTTCTATCTCCTCTCCTCCTCCTTTCTCTCCTCGACTCATTAATCTGTTGTGTTGGGACTCTCCTGTGAATGTAATGCGTGATGATGTTGAAGAAATGAACACTGAAGTTTGCTCCTTTCACCCCACCCCCCACCTCTCACCCTATGCTTCCAGAGGATGATAGAGATGAACAGGGATGGGAGAGAAACAAATTAATTTTGATGGCTTTGGGAATCCAGAGATTTGAGCGCCCTTCTCGGAGTTCTCTGTCTTAGTCTCACAGTCTCTGTCTGTGTCTGTCTGTCTGTGTGTCTGTCTGTCTGTCTGTCTCTCTGTCTCTCTCTCTCTCTCTCTCCTCTCTCTCTCTCTCTCTCTCTCTCTCTCTGTCTGTCTGTCTCTCTCTCTCTCTCTCTCTCTCTCTCTCTCTCTCTCTCTCTCTCTCTCTCTCTCTCTCTCTCTCTCTCTCTCTCTCTCTCTCTCTCTCTCTCTCTCTCTCTTTCTTTCTCTCTTT